>JANPWX010000642.1:155404-425957 GCA_024734555.1 Trochalopteron elliotii
ACTTACTCTAAAGGCTCTTAAAAAAAAGGCCCTACATTGAATATTTTTTAAACCTCAGGGTTTTCAGCTCAGCAGTTTAGTAGGTCTGACTCGCTGCTTTTATCTCTTGGGGATGGCAGTTTGGGAAGCAGATTTCATTACAATAAAAGAACAGGTGCCATTCATATTCTTAATTTTTTTTTTTTATATCACTTCATAACATACATCTGTCTCACTGCTACTACACAAAACAGAAGCCCTGAGGACTATTTACTGATTATTCCACACCATTTTTCGTAAGAGCAGGACTGTTCCCCTGTTCTGGTCAAACTAATTAACAGAGTGATAGCATCACTGTAACATTGTGCAATTCCTATTTTAAAAAATGTTCAGTGTGTACCACTGCCCTTTTCTGTCAAAGTATTACTGTGTGCTTTGGCACACAGATATCTGCACTTCTATATCTTCTACCAGTTTTACAAAGGTTTTATAAGGCTTAATGAATGGAAAATGCTTTGAAAAGCTGTAGATAAAAGGCAATTTTGAAGGCAGTCATTAGTAGTAAACACCCTCATCAAAATTTCTCTTGCTAATCCTTTCTGCTCTGGTTGTGCAGGCAGTGCTGACAGACCATTCCTCCAAGGTTATTCTGATGTCTCCTCACAGACAAGGACCCTGAAAGTCACTTATATTCACAACCCTGCTGGTACCAATGTCACCCACCTCAGTTTAAATTGTGCCACCTTAACACCACAGAGCAATAGCAACAACAACAAAAAAATTCATGGACTTTCTATGAGTCCCACCATTAAAACTAATATTGTGTAACTTGAAATCAACTGCTTCAATTAATGGGAATATATGGCTTCATTTTGTAGGCACAACTTTTCCATTTGAAAGCTCACTGACATATGGCTTCCCACCGGTGCTGTAATTACACAGTGCCTAAAAGTCATCATTAGTTTAAAATGTGGAGGTGCTGGTTTTTATATATACATATGTAATGAACAGTCTTGGTTACAAGCACTTTTCTTTCAGCTCCAGTTCCAATGGCACTCATTCATTGCGGCCCCAGTTCCCTCGTGGCTGCTCCAAGGCGGAATTCCTGGCTGCCATCACCTGGGGGGTGCAGGGTACAATGCTCCTCTTTAAAGCACACTGTGGCTGTAACACGCTGCAGTGTTATTGTTCCTGGGGTCCCGGGTCATGCCGTTAAAGCTCTGCACCCCATAGTCTTGCAGAATGGGAATGTTTGAAACACTGGATAATTGGGGTTTGGACAAATGAGGCACTGATGGCAGCCAAGGGGGAGCAACCATCAGAGAAGCAAGAGGGAAAACTGCCCTCTGAGCACCTAACTGAGCTGAATTAACCAAAATTTGCGTTTCCAAGGTCATTTTTAACAGTCATTCTAGTGAGAGATGCTCATAGAGTGCTGTGGCACTGGGAGCTTCTGGCTGAGTTTGATCAGGAGGTTGCCCATGCTGCCTCCAGATTAAGTTTTTGCCTTTGCTTTTCTTTAATCAGAAAAAAAGTTAGATTTGTAAGAACAATATTTTTAAAGCTAGGGAAGTGGACAAGTATGTATTTGAAGCCTTTACTTTGATCTGCACTGAACACTTCATTTTGGATTTCAGTATTTCAACACTTTTGTACAGTTCAAGGGGGAAGTTTACCTGAATTTGAAATAAACTTCCAAATGAAATCTTATGCAAATAGGAGCAGGGAGATATGATTAAAATCTGTCAAAACTAAATGTTTTGATTTTTGTAAAGCATTGTGTTTGGCTTTTTTGTGGGGCATGAATATTTCAATGAAAGCAATATGTGATTGGAAAATGCCCATCAATGTCAAGAGTCTGTATTTGTCACATAGCCCCAGGAATCTGTGTTTTCGTTGTGCATTTGAGTGTCTTGCAGATCCTCTAAGCATTTTTTTTCCTCAGACAGCCACTTTAACTCTGAGTACAGACCCCCACACCCAACCACGTTTCCAAAGGGGTACCAGAGAGGCACCAACATTACTCAGATCAGAGCAATGGAGTTGAGACTATTTATTTTCCCTCATCATCCCAAGACCTATGAAAGACCTGGAGATCTTAAAACATTTGGGCCTGAGGTCAGTAGAGATGGAAAAGAATCTTTTTATTGAGTTACAAGGTCTCATGAAGCAGCTGTCTTGTCACCTACTATGTATGAAATTAATTGTACCAGTCATTTTTATGTCTTATCTCCTCAGGCAACTTCTACTTCATGAGTAAAGCACCTGAGCAAGTGTTTTCCTGTGCTACAATGAGGACTGACGGTGTCCCCAAAACTGCAGGATAAACAATAACTCTGCAACAACATTTTTAGAGTTAGAAAACCAAAATATTTTTAGTCTTAGGCATTACTTTATTCTGGCCAGGATATTGTTCCAGCCTGGGCGTGCAACAGAAATATTTCACCCACACATAGCCTGGGTAGTGCAGAGAAAATCATTCTATGATACATGATTTTTACCAGATTTTCCACATATTTTATACAGTCAAAACCCATAGAAATTCATGGTTCAACGTTCATTGGTCCCAAGTTGGACAGTTCTTGGTATTTGGTTCCCTACTGGATGAGGATCCTGTGATACAAATTAGGTCCTCTTTCTTCTCTCTGTTTCCCAGACCATTCTTCTCTCTCTCTTCTGACCATGCCAGGGGTCATGTTTGGAGTTAATGCTCATTGATGGTCATTATCTTTTGTGTATCTTCTGTGCTACTTGAGATGTTCAGCTCATCAGACCTCATCTGGTGGAACAGGCCCCTGGAAAGAAACTTCAATTCCCTTCTCACAGCGCAAAATTGAGCAAAACTGACTAAAATCAAATTAAAACCTTTAAAACTTTGTGTCAATTCCAATAGTGATGTGACAGTGCTTGTGAAGGCCTGGATTCAGCCTGGAGTTCTGAGTCAGTTTTGGATTTGGAAAAGCTACATGGGGCCACATCAGGATTTTTTCTCATGCTCTCTATTTTCCAAGTTGTGTATGAGGCTCTCCTGAGGCAGTCTCAAAGCTGCTCAGTCTCTGTTGTTTTCTCTTCTCTTTGCTGTATTAACAATTATTTCTGGAAGGCACTTGGCTGTTGTTCAGGCTCATTTTCTGTTTTGTAGAAAGGATTGAAGCAGCCAGGCCAGGGGAAGGGAGTGCTCCTGCAGCAGAGGAGGCTGTGCTGGAGGATGTCACACAGAGCTGGGCACAGCTGCCAGCATGGCTCACTGTGCACCCCCTGGAGCTCTCTGAGCCTTCCCTGCAAGCGGCTGTGGGACAGGGAATGTTCCTGACCCATCCTCTGTGTGCAATATTTACATGCACAATCTGTGCACCCCAGGTTAGCCCAGTCTGGGACACACTCCCAGTTCCCTGAGCAGCAGGAACGCTCCTCTAGCTTCTAGAGATTTCTTTCCAATCAACTGCTGCTGTTTGCTTTGCTGCACAGCTCCATAAACCTTCACCCAGCCCCTTGCTGCTTGCTCAGAGTGTTTCCCCAGCCCACATAACCCTCCAGGAGCATCCTGTGATCCCAGCTTGGCCCTCCAGCACAGTTACCCACATTTATTTCCCTGACCCACACACTCCCTGCTCCCAGTCTGCCTGGGCTGCGGATGCTCTCACACCAGCACAGCAGAACCGAGATCCATTCGACCAGATTTCACCTGGTACAGCTGAGTAAAATCCCCCCGGCCAGTCATTAGTCTGTGTTAATTATGGCAATCAGCCTACCCAGTCTGACCTAATTATAAATAATTAGCTTATCCCTTTACTTCCAAACCTCTTCCCTAGTGAAACAATACTTTTAAGATTTTTAAACTAGCAAAAGTCTCCTCACAGAGTTGCTTTTCAGGTGTAATAACCCTGAAATGAAAGGCCCAAGTCCATGAGAAAGGCATGGCCAGATCTCACAGACCTGGCGGAGAAAAAAGTGCCTTCTCTTCCTTGAGGAATTACAAACCTTCATTCTTAATCTACTTCACTGTTGTAGGGCATTTAGTGGGATTTTTAAAAATATCTATAGGCACCAAAATGCCCATTTGCCTAATAAAAATATTTCTTTAATGCCTTTTTCAAAATCTTGTGCTTTCGGATTAGAATGCTGCCTCTCAGAAGCATTGTAACAAGGAAGTGAGCATGGCACAAATTATAGCCCCCCAGTTATGCCCAGCAGCAAATAAGATTATTGTACCCTCTGGACATAATTTGACACCAAAATTTTAAAAATTATTTTCTTACAGTGAAAAAATACAATTTTTTTTTGCTGTTTGCCTCTTGTCTCCAATTAGAGACAACAACTAATCCTCACCAGAAAGACCAACTCCATATGAAGCTGTGTTGCTTCCCAAGTTTATGTTTTGCTGCTATCATTTAGGAAATGAGTACTGCACACATGGGTGGTGTGGGATCTCTCAGAAATAACACACTTGTAGGAAGTGGATGGTGTGTCCTTATAGCCTCAAAATGTCACTCCAAATGACTCTTCCAGTAAAAGCTCCTTGAGGACCTTTCTACACTCTTCTTCCTGACCCAAAGAAATCATTTTTCCTTGCATTCCTGTAGGTGATATACGTTTGTGGCCATTCCTCCATGCCAAGAAGACTATCCCTGACATTTTTGCCATTTTCCTGCAGTTCTCCCTCCATGGCCACCAGTTAACAGAGGCTCCTGTGGAAGAGAGCACTCCTGGGTTTTTAGGTGTTGCCCACCCACATCTGGGAGATGTTGTAGGTATTTCCTCTATCCAGACTCCAGGCCAAGCACAACTTTATACTGTAATGCCCTGAAGGACCTTTTCCCCTTACCTTTCCCACTGAAAAGGATGCAGTTAAACCCAGTCAGTGATGTCGGCCTATGATCATTATGAAATAATTCCCATTCCAAGGATTTGTGCTCCTGGCTCATTCACACTAATGCAAAGTACTCCCAAATGTGTCAAAATTTCCTACTTTGAATAATAAGTCAAAGCTCATTAAAAGCAAATTTATTTTTCCCCTCCAATGACTCCCAGGTTCTGTGAATCAACCCCTGTTTACAGAATTCTCCCCAGACTGCCTCATGCCTTGCCTTGCAAACGACATTTGCAAAGTTTAAAGCCACCTTTATTTCTATGCAGGGCGTTTACAGATAGTTAGATCTGTAAATAACAAAGTTTCCTGCCTGCTCAGGAAGGCAATCTGTGGGATGGCATTTTACTCCAGAAAAGTATTTCAAAGTCTTCAAGTGGAAACTGACTGAAAAAAACCCTACTTGCTCTGTACCAGGTATTCTACTGACAGTCTGAGGAGAAGATAAAGTTAACAAAAAACGCAATTTTTCAGTTTTGTGGAGCCTGTGTTTCTGTACTCTTCACATGGCATGGCACTGGGATAAATGGATGAGTGAGAAATGCAAATTCCTGTACTCTGTTCTGCTTCACACGGAAGAAATGCCCCTGGGTCACAGAAACTGCCTGTTACAATACATGTTTTCATGTTTTCATGTTTAGATGTTACAGTATGTTATAGAAGATACGTAGCCAATTTAATATAAAACAATTTTATTTTGCCATTGAAAGTAATCTAGGACAGCCACAATAAGAGACAACTCCGATTCCGGGTATCAAGGTTGGGTGAACGCAGAGACAGCCACAAATTAACCACTCCCCTTCCATTCACAAACACCCTGGTTCAGGGAGCAGTTTTTATACAGTTTTGTTCCCTTGCGGCAAGTTCATTGTTACCTTTTGTCCAACACACATATTCATATACTTTCCTTCTCTTGCTGCTGGTTTTCAAAACCTTTCTGGGCAAAGTTGAGCTTTTGAAGCGGGTTCCGAGAACTTGGCATTGGGATGCTGATACGTGATATCTCCAGGTTCCCCAATCTCAGATTCATGTCAGGTGTCGATCACCGGAGGAGAATAGATGAGGCATCTCCTGTCCGGCCATTCCTTTTCTGTTGTAAATTTGGACTTAGCCCTGCAGTTGTTTTGTATTCTTACAGTTGCAAATTAGCCTCTCTTTCCAGCAACCAGAAAAGTTTCTACAGTTTTTGGAAACCCTAACTTGAAACATGATTTTATTTTATAACATATACCACACTTAGCTTGAAATACGAATTTATTTTATAACATATACCACACAGTAGTAGTCCAGTTATCACAAATAGCTCACATTTGCACATTTGCTACTCTAAACAATCTATCTGAATTTTCCTGTATCCCTGTAGTGTGAAAATTATCTTAACTAAATACTGGACTGTTAGATGTACTGGATGTATTGGTGACACTGCTGGGATAGAGAAGTGAGCTTCATTCAGGATGGCAAATTAGAGAATCATAGAATGGCTTGGGTTGGAAGGGACCATAAAGCTCATCCCATCCCACCCCCTGCCATGGACAGGGACACATTCCACTGTCCCAGGCTGCTCCAAGCCCCAGTGTCCAACCTGGCCTTGGACACTGCCAGGGATCCAGGGGCAGCCACAGCTTCTCTGGGCACCCTGTGCCAGGGCCTGCCCACCCTGCCAGGGAACAATCCCTTCCCAATATCCCATCTATCCCTGCCCTCTGGCAGTGGGAGCCATTCCCTGTGTCCTGTCCCTGCAGTTCCTGAGGAATTGTCCCTCTCTGGTTTCCCTGCAGCTCCCTCAGACCTGGAAGGAGCTCTGGGGTCTCCACACAACCTTCTCCTCTCCAGGCTGAGCAGCCCCAGCTCTCCCAGCCTGGCTCCACAGGGGTGGTGCTCCAGTCCCCTCAGCACTTCCGTGGCCTCCTCTGGACTCACTCCAACAGTTCCATGTCCATCTTATGTTGGGGTACCAGAATTGTTCAGAGATGGCATCACACCCCAGCCCAGGTGGGGTCTCAGGATAGCAAAGTGGGAGAATCCCTTCCCTCACCTGCCATCCAAAGTATGATGTATTTTGATAGAAAAAAAGAATAAATAAACGAAACCCTCCTGATACGAGCCCTCTGTTATGGGTGATAAATTAAACTATACTTTAAAAAAAACCCAAACCTTGATACACTTTAAGCTTCGTTTCTCCATGGATTCTTACTCTTGCTTTTTTTCTAACCCTCTCGCATCATCTGTCTTGTCTCTTGTTTTTGCCTGTGTACTACAAAATGCTCCTTCACTCTCTGGCTCCCCTTCGCAGCCCATTATCCCAGCCCAGAGGGAGCTGCTGCATATCTCCTGCTCCTTACAGGAATTCCTGCACACTGCTAACCTTTGCCTGTCTTGTACAAAGTGCTGCTCTTGGGCTGTCTCTTATCTCTCTGATCCAGGCAGAGGTGTCAGAGGGTCTCAGGGAACCATTAATCAGCCCCCCCCCTCTGCCAGCACCTCCTCAGAAGCTCTCCAAGAAACTGGAGTGCTTTCGGGGATCTGCAGCAAACAGCACAAGAAGCTTTTACCACCAGTATCTTTCATAGATCCTCTAACCTGATTGATGGTAATACTGAGAATTAATTATTTATGGCTTAAGGGCATTGGCAAATTCTGAAATACATATTTTAAATCTATATGAGAGGAGCAATGTCAAGGCATGTCAGAAGCTTCTGTTTCCTTCTTTCTTCATTCTTTCCCCATTCTGTCATTATTTTAAATAACACACTCAGGAAGTTGAAAACAATGGTAGAAAAAATCCCAAAAAGGAGAAATAGAAGACAGAAGCTGTTTCAGGTGTTTTGTCTATTTAATCATTAGAAATAAAGAAACAACCTGTCATGTTTCATGTTGCTGAAGGTAACCTAAGGCAGGTACTATACATGCATCACAATAATGAATAATTTACTATGGCCGTATTATCCAGGGCTATGATCTGATGGTCTCCTCCTCTTCCCACAACAAATGGAAGTTCCCACCATGTCTGCTACCTTGTGGCTGGAGGATGAATAGATATAAATAGACAAACATCTATTAGCAAATCAATCCTACTCCCTTCCATCAGCAGGCATCTTCCACTCTGCAAGTGATGAACATGCTGGAAGAAGTTCTAGCCTCATACCTTTAAAAACTCCCATGAGCTCCTTATGGCATTTGGGATGTTAATGCGTTTTAAGATTTTTAGCTAAGTAGGCCAATTTCAGTGTTGTGAACTGCCTTTTGGTACAGATACTGCCTTCCATCCTAAACAGGCCAAATTCTCCTATTAATATTCATTTTGTTTACCTTAATGATAGCAAAGAAGTACTTGGGCAAGGTTAAAGTGTGTTTCATTCCCTCAGAAGATTAGTGACATTTCTATAATCTAAAATGTGAAGTCCTTCATATCCCAGATATGAAAGCTGACAGCATAATCTTTTATTCTCATTCTAAGAAACAATTTGAATGGGTGAGCATTCTCAAGATTACTTGCATAGTTCAAAAATGTCCAGGGCTTGTTTAGGATTAACAGACTGAAGAAACAAGACATTTCAAAATTAAACTGCTGGGGTTTAAGGAATGTTTCCTTAATGGGTCATCACAACCTTTTTTCCTGACTGAATGATTTTTCTAAACCACATTGTATTGAGAAAGTCTTTTCATGTCAGCTAAAAATACAAAGCATTTGGCTGCATGATCTATATAAATCAAACAAGAAAACACTATTGAAAATAAGAATTTTCTTCTGTGCTGGCCAGCATAAAGTCTGTGCCCTACATAAGTGCTCCTGGCAGCTCTTCAGAAAGGCTAGTTTCACCTACAATTATGAATTTAGACCCAAAATACCGAGCATATGAATTGATTGCTTCCATAGGTACCATTAATTTTCTCGCCCACCACTTTCTTGATCTGAGATTAAACTTCAAAAAGTGAATTCAGGAAACAAAAAAAGCAGTGTCTGAACACTGAGATCTGGTGGCACCTGGGACCTCTGAAAACACAATGTACAACTGAGCCATTATTTATTAATTATAAATTAAGCCCCCCCCCCCCCCCAGTCCAGAACATGGTTCCTTTGAAAGCAGCACACTCCCTTCTATTGGGGTTCAAATTGCATTTTCCTCCACAGCCTTTGATCTTCCCATAAAAGAAATCTGAACAGGCTTTTTGCATAACCAAGAAATCATTTTGCAGTTCTGAGTTCTCCATCCCCATGTCCCTGCAGGGCCTGCTGTGTCTAATTCTCAGTCAGTGGAGCTCTCCTTTTCCTGCATCCAGACATTGTTTTGGAAGAAGGCTTCCAGCACCTCTTATCTATAGAACGATCTACCCGTCTGGCACCAGCAGCAGCTCCTTGGGAGACCCCCATCTTTTCAGGAAGGGTAAACAGTAGGATCACCTTAACCATGCAAGTAAAGAGAGCATTATCTGAGCTTTTCCTAGTTTTGGTGAGCACTTTTTTTTAACATCAACACTCCACCAGGGAGGTCTGGTTTTAATATAGGCAGATAGACAATGTGATAAATAGAACAGCAACAAGGAGAGCACTCCCAGATTTATCTTCATGTGAACACAGTCAGGTTCCATGGTTAGTCAGTCAGCAGGGCATTTAAAACTGGAATTTAAGCATCACATTTTATGGGTCCAAGCCTGGGACTAGAGAATTGTGACCCATCTCCCTGGGAGCCCAATATCAGGAGTCAAACCCCCCTCTTTGTGTCTGGTTGAGATCAGCAATGGAGCTGATTTCCAGAGCTGGCAGAACAAGGGGGAAATGGAGACCAGAAGGAATGCAGGACTTTGGCTGGTATTGGGAATTCTGATGTGCAAAGGGACATCCATGGGATCACACATTGGTAGGTGACAAGGACAAGGCTCCTACATCCTTCTCTTCTAGCTCTGCAAATAAGTTCTATTAAAATATTCATTCAGATTGCATATGTTGACAATGCTCCTGCCCATCAAGTCATGCTGAGGTCTACAGTTCTTAGCACTTTCAAATCAATGTTTTAAAGTGGTCAGCATGTACCCACTTTTTTTTTTTCCTATTTCCTACTATAATCAGTTTTTTAAAACCATGGCCAAAAAAATAGTATGAACAAAAATCAGAGACTTTCTGATTTGTTCTTGATCACACATCAATAGTGGAATCTAAGTCTTACAAATAAAAGAATAGATGGCTAACTAGGCAAATTGTTGAATCAAAAATGGTAAGAAATATGCTTATCTAGTAAAATTCAAAGGTTGAATAGGGTATCTAATGTCACATTACTTTAGAAAAAAAAATCCAGCTAAAAATTCCCATCAGGTTCAAATATTCTCACACAATATTATCATTCTCAAAATGTTTTGCTATTTACTTCAGGATTCATAAATTCAGGTATGTGCCTTGAATAATGTCTGTTAGAAAATTTGGGGATTCTGTGTGGTTACTATTTCCTATAGAACCTAATCAAGGATGAGATTAAGAGGAGTCCAACATCCTCTGCAGCTGATTTTCAAGTCCTGCTTTGAGGCAGCCAGGGTTAGGCTTTTAGTCACAAACGTCAGGTTTGTCACTGATGAGTGACTTGAATCAAGTCAAGTCTTAAACCCATGAGAATTAAGATGATCTGGGTTTAGGGCCACATGTTTACTGAGAACATCAAGCTGTCCAAGATTTTAGCTGAGAGTTTTTGTATTCCCTCTGCATCCTAAATCAGGAACTGGATTCTTCTGTCCAGAGAAGTCCCGCGGTGGAGCTCAGAGCAATGCTGGGCTCAGACCAATGGATGACCACAGTCCTGGGCACTTTCAGTCTGAAACAAGATAGGGGGGTTAAATGCAGCCTAAACTCTGTGCTGCAAGCTCTGCCTTCCAATCCAATTACAGATAACGTGGGGTTAATGCTCAGAGCCATTTCTGACTGAGTTCTTCTCAGCTCTTGTTTGTCTTCCAGCACTGCAGCCTCTGTTCCATGAAGTCTGGGGAGTTATGGCTGAATGCAGGGTAATGCATTCAAGAATGGGACAAGTTCTCTTCCATCCTGTATCCCTCTATAACGAAAACCAGACTGTGCATGCACACAAAACTTCCTGAATTCTGCAAAGTTTGGAAGAGAACCCTGTGATTTTGACTGATATACTCAGAAAATGTCACGGTTTTGTGGTTGTTGGATATGAAGACAAATATTATGGATATGAAGACAAATTATTATTACCATTTTTTAGGTTCAGAGAACATAAGGATATTTTCTTGAATAAGAACAACGTGCACTTTCCCTCTGTAAATATAGAATCTGCCTCTTCTATTTACTGGAAAATCCAGGAGGAAAAATCCTGTAACACCAAGGTTGTGATGGTTTCTATGACTTGATGTTAAATTTATGAGATCTGCTTTAAAAATCACTGCATGTACTGGAGCATTACTTGTGTTTCTGGTGGTTGAAGAGGAGTGCCTACAGAATCCTCATAGATGTTCAAAGTTGATAAACATTTTCGACCAACTATATTTCCTCAGCAATTCCCTGTCTTTTAATTGCACTATTTCTTTTTATTGCACTGAAATTTTCCATTTGTTTCTAAATGGAGCAGATGTTTTTCCATCAGTTTGGGATTTTTCCTACCAAAATATTAACTTCTCTTCTCAATTTTGTATCTCATGCTTATGGCTGGGAAATATTTATGAAGTAGCTATTCCTTCCTCATGGCACCAGTGCTCTTCCAGCCTGATGCTGTTTCATTCCCAGAAAAATCTGTCACTGTGGAATTGCAGATGGATTTGATAATTAAAGTATAAAGTGTTTTTCTTTACAAAAATGTATGATTTCTGTGGTTTAGACCTTAAGAGTAAATCAGCATAACTGATTTCAAGAGAGAGATGTTAACACTTAATAAGGCTTCACCTTCTTCAGGTCTTTTTTTAATGCTTTTTTGGTAAGAAGCAGGAAATTAATATTAATTATATTGATATTTAAATTGGTTAAGAGAACCTTATACAAAGCTTTTTTCATGGGTGAATATCAGAGATTAATCTCAATAATATTTTTTTACCTCTCCTAAATCCAATCCCAACCCAAACCTCTGATTTGTTTTTTTATCACGGTTTTCCATTTAAGGAAACTATACTATGCCTATCTTTCCATCAGCTATTGACAGAAAAAAGAAACAAAATCCTGATAAATTACTCCATAATGATTTATTATTTTGGTTGAGCCAGACAGAGTTAAACCTTAAACTTGCTATAGAAAAGGAGAAACTGCAGTGTACTTAAGACACTCAGACTCATTTAAAACTGAGCATGTGTTCTCTTTTTAAAGGATTTCTCTCAAAAGGTCCCTTCTGAATCTACTAGCAGTAGTTTTTCCTTTACAGTGGACAAGCAATTTTAAAATAAATCACCAAAAATACACCATTTAAAAACTACATATCTGCATAAGAAAAGAAAGACATTAGAACAGAGCAAGACTACATCAAAATGAAATTATCAGTGTTCTCAGTGAAAGATGATGAGGAGATGATTTTGTAAGTGTTCTCAGAATCCTCACAAATCATTGTGTTATTGACAGCTCGTATTTGGATAAAGACACTTAAAACTTCAGAGGCTTGAGAGATTTTATTTTCTTTTCTGAGTCTTTGCCATTTCTATTACCTGTCTCCATGTTATGTTAATCACAATGGCTTTTGCACATTATAATTTTCAATTATGCTTCAATCTTCTAAATGCATAAATTGTTCTGGTCAAATGTAAGGCTCCGAAGGTGTGCAAAAATGCTGGATCAGAAAACTGAATCATAATGAATTGTTTCATAAAATAGCTTCTCTTTCATTAGAGACCTTATGTGTCTGAATGCTCGAGGTGAACAGGAGGTCAGGCCGTGGAAAAATGCTGAAAGCAGCTTTTTTAAAAGTCAGTGCATTCTAATAAGTGATGATAAGAATGTGAGAGGATTCCAAGCTGCTTCTCACAATTGTAAAACCCAGGAGGTAAAATCCCTCTGTTTCATCTAATGTTGCCAATGATTCATTAGCCACAAAAAAAAAATCACATACTAGGAAGAGATGAGAAGAGGAACAAAGTTTACTTTGGATTTTTATTGTTTGTAAGATGTTATCTATGGGGACAAAGATGAACATTTCCTACAAAAATGAACTTAATTCCTCCCAAATGCATAGACTGCTGCAGTGAATATTTGGTGACCTGCAGTCTCATGTTATCAACTGTTTATCTGGTTTTCTTTAAATTTTATGTACTAAATTTATGCCTCTGACACATCTTCAGAGTTCTATATTTTATACATGCAGAGAAAAGTTAATGAGAGTTTAATTTTAAATATTTGTCTTCAATAAATGCATACAGACATATGTGGTTTTTTAGTGAAAGGCTCACAAAAAAGGCTTTATTTATTTATTTGGGCAAAATTTATTAATGTTAACTCTATGGAGCTATTCATTAAAAATATTTTGTGTACGTACATTCAGGAAAAATTAATAATTGCAGTACACTATATGGGTACATTGAGCTCACATCAGTAAATCTGGATGGAAATTGGGGCCTGGAGACCACCTTATGGTTCAAATTGAGGGGGAAGGAAACAAAGGAGGAACTTGGCAAGGAAAGCAGAAAAGAGGTGTTTAACAGCCAATCTCTGGATGTTTTATCAGCCAAGATAATCTCCTTAGTATTCAGATGTGAGAAAGCAGCCAGATGTTTGGGCAGAAAAAGGAGCTGAAGGCTGTGGATGCACACAGAGATTTACAGGTTTTTCCCTCCCGGTGCCGGGAACAATATTTGATATTCTCTTGCATTCACAGTGGTGCAGCCTCAGCCTGAGCTGTGTTATTGCAGGAGGGGGTGGCGTTTGTTCCTTCCCAAAAACACAGTTTCTTCAAAGAGCATCCAGATAATGGATTAGCTTGCAAACCCACCCCTGTATAAGCAGTGATTTCTGAGCACTTCAGGGATATTCAGTCCCAACAAAGCTTAACAGAGGAATAAAAAGTGATGGATTTGATTTGATTTCCAAGCTGATTCATTCTTTAAATTTCACGAGGTAATAATTAGACAAATAGATCTAATTCCTGTAATGTAGGGATGCTGGCAAAGGAATCCTTATCTTGGCAAAAGAGTTTGGGTATGTGTTTGTCTTAGTTTAGGGCAAATTTGGGAGGAAATTTCTGAATGGGGTTTTTCTAGAAAGCAAACTCAAACAACTCCTCTGCTGACTGGTCCGGGAAAAAGTTTCCTTTGAAAAGAGTGGAAAAAACTGTTTATTCAACAAGCAAAGGGTTCACTAGAACAAAAAAGGAATAATATTAAACAACAAAACTTCTTGCCATTCTGAAGTCAGATGGTAAAAGTGAGAAAGTCCTTGCTGTGGGTTGTAGCTCAGCTCGCCCAGTCTCTTATCAGTCTTTCTGGCACTGGAAAATGCTGTCCTGGGCCCCCGTGGGCCACAGCCATGAGCTCTGGGTGTTTTTATGTGTTTTCAGTCTAAAACAGGTTTAAACAGTTCCAAGAAAATGAAAAAAAACTGTCTGGAGAACTTCTCTGTCCCACTGTCTGTCTGTGCTACAGACAACACAGTCCAGGAGCAGAATGTGGAGGAGTAAGAGCAGTTTCTGCAAACAAACTCAGCACTTCTCTTTCCCCCTCTTCGATCTCAGAACCAGTCTGAAAGATACAGAACATAATATTCAACATAAACAGAACAAACAATGGGGGATACAAGCACTACACAGTCACCCCAGGACAGAGTACTTTTCCTTGATCCCTTCTCCTTAAAACCTCTGCTTCAGATATTCATAGCCAATTCCTTGGATTGCAGTTCCTCTGTTCTGCATGAAAACTCCTGTAACAGAGCTGTCCCCAATACTCGTAAGGCTGCATCCTAATGCTTTCCACACTCTTATTTCTTTCAAGATGAGTGTCTCAAAGTGAACGAAGCCTTGCAATGATGTGAGCAGCTCAACTGGGAAAGAGATAAAGATATGAGAAGCATACTGAGCAGGAAGTATTTTATTTTAATTCCAATTTTCACACTACAGTTTATATAGATATATACTCTTTATCATGGTTGCATTACCAATACATAAATCTTTATTTTCTCTTGCCAATATTGGGCTTCTATATTGATTTAAATGAACACTACATCTTGTTGATTAGTCTGTGCACGAAGATAAATCAGTAAACCTCCAAAACTTAATAAGATGGTGGTAAGAATTAATGTTAGGTGAGGCCTTTTGAATAATAAGTTTTCATCACTGTACATTGCCATAAAAATTCCCATTTTTAAGAAAACAATCTTGATTACAGAGTGGGCAAGGCTTCCTACCAACTATAATTATATGTAGGCCAACCAATTTGATGTATGTAGGACATCCAAAAGGAAGGTGGGTTACAGACACTTAATTTGAAGGGTATTATTTTTAGTCCCACTAAGGACTAGTGGTATGAAAACAATTAGGATCTTTTGTCAAGTTAATTAAATTTTAGTAAGTCTAGTAGCCTCAGTGGGTTTGGTACACCAGAGGAAATGCTAATTAAAACTTAAATTCATCCTGGTATAATAGGGAGCTTTAATTCTGGGAGCAAATGAGTGTTTTGCATACTGATAGATATTCAAACACTGATTTTTAACTAGATGAGAATGAACCTTTAAACAATTCAGATGTGCTGAAGGCTCAGTTGAGAACACCAATGACTGTGTTACATCCTGGAGAAATCCACCTCAGGAACATTTACCAGTCTGGGAATGTTGTCCCATTCTTAAAGAAAATGGTGTCAGCTTAGCTGGATCCAAACTAACACAGAGAAATTCAAAAGCAACACAAATGTAAATCTTTAAAACTATGGGGCAAGAGAGAGGAAATAATTCTATCAACTCCCCTTCCCTGCTTGCTTTTTCTACTCTCTTGGTGGGCATCAGAATTTTGTTGAGATAATTGCTTTGTGGCAGATACAAGAAGACTGACTGTGCATTTTTTTTGTTCATGCCACTTGAATTTCAATCGTCAGCCATTATATTATATCATTTTTAGACCACTTTCTTCTTCATTATCTGCTTGAAAGAAAGGCTCTCCAATAGCCTAAACGTTAAAAAGACACACAAGGAAGATGGAGATGGGGCTTCTTACAAGAGTCTTACAAGAGTGACAGGATAAAGGGGAATGGCTCCCAGTGCCAGAGGACAGGGATGGATGGGATATTGGGAAGGAACTGTTCCCCAGGAGGGTGGGCAGGGCCTGGCACAGGGTGCCCAGAGAAGCTGTGGCTGCCCCTGGATCCCTGGCAGTGTCCAAGGCCAGGTTGGACATTGGGGCTTGGAGCAGCCTGGGACAGTGGAAGGTGTCCCTGTCCATGGCAGGGGCGGCACTAGATGAGCTTTGAGACCCCTCTAAGCCATTCTGTGATTCTGTGATTGAACAATAGTCAATTCATCTTAGGTTTATGCTTTTTTTACCTTTTAATGTACTGATCAAATTTAGACATGCAAAAGTTTTCCTTTTAAAATGACAGCTGCCAACCTGGACAGGAAATTCCCTTTGGTCGAAGTTTTATCTCCATTCTAAAAGGCAAGCAAAGAGCATTATGGTGTTTCCCCCTTCCATGGAGAAGGAAATGCGACAACTGTCTCCACCCTCCTCAAGGCTGGGCTGTATCTGCATGTGCATCCCAGTGCTGGGACAGAATTCCTGGTTGGAGTGCAGATTCCTCTCCTGAGATGTGTGCCCATCTCTACCAGAGTGAGCTCAGAATCACATTGCAGATCTGCTCTGTTGCACTCCAAGGACTGGGAATATTGATGGAAATCTCTTTGTCAGATGGCTGGCTGCTTGAATTCAGCTGCTATTCTGAGTTTGGAGCCAGTTGGGCAATTAATATTCATCTGCAAACACTCGAAGACAGGGTCAAAACTTGGGCAGAGGGATCTGTAATTGAGAGGTCTGCCTGGCTGGGACATGGGCTGCTCCCTGGAAAAAGGAGTTTGTACCTTCTTCTGCCTTCAGCACAATGCTGCCTCTTTCACACCTTGTTTCTCTTACTTGTGGGATGCTGGGATGCTGGAACAACAGCTGGGTGCTTCTCAGTAAGGAACCACTGATCATGCCAGTCCTGGATTACCTGGGATCTTTGTCAGGGACAAGAAGGATACTCAGTCAAGAGAGAAAAAAAAAAAAAAAAAAAAAAAAAAAGGGAGAGTTTGTGGTCTGTGCTGTTTGCCTGTTTGATGATAAACCAGAATGGTTTCTACAGACTGAAAATACACAGACCACACTTCAAGATACAGCGACAAAGAGAAGCTGAGATTGCATTTGTAGGTAATGCTCAGGGCTCTCTCAGAGCTCCCTCTGCTAAACCATTACTGGCTCAAGTGCGTGAGACAAAGGGTGGCCTTATGATCCACCTACTTTTTCCTTCCTTACATAATTAACAGAGAATCATAAATCACACAGTCCTAGAATGGTTTGGGTTGGAAGGGATCTCAAAGCCCATCCAGTACCACCCCTGCCATGGCAGGGACACCTTCCACTGTCCCAGGCTGCTCCAAGCCCCAGTGTCCAACCTGGCCTTGGGCACTGCCAGGGATCTGGGGGCAGCCACAGCTTCTCTGGGCACCCTGTGCCAGGGCCTGCCCACCCTCATAGGGAGGGAATGCTGCATCAGGGGTGAATAGGGAGAGGATGCACCAGGAATGTGCCATTTTTTCACTAGTGATGATGGTAACATCTACTGAGCTTGTTGTGGGAAGGACTTCTCTTTCCTGTAAAAATAGAAGGGAAAAATAAAAGTTGAAATCCATTCTTATTGACTGTAAAGCAGAAAGCCATCTGTGGGGGATAGCACTGGGCATTGCAGAAATGAGCTGTGGTAGTTTCCAGCAGCGCAGTCCCCTTGGATCAGACATCAGTACACATCAGGGAGCAGAAATTTAATTTGCAGATTTCTGGAAAATAATGCCTAAAATCACACCTTCTAAAATGCCCCCCTCATTCCTACGTGGCCGTGCAGGCTGCAGAGCTGACTGAGCAGCAGCCTGTGCTGTTCCTGTGGCTCTGACAGACATATCACCCCTGACTCCTAATTGGTGTGTACAGAGCAACTACAACACCTCCCTTGAAGTTTCCTTAACAAAGTGACCTCGTTGAGATCTGCTCAAAAAAGATGCAGAGCTCAAAAGCAGCCTGCAGAGAACTTTCTCTGAGAGCATTCTTCAGCATCAGACAGATTAAAAAGTACAGGGAGAGCTCTTGCTGCCACAGATTCACTTTTGTCTGCTCCCAGGTGCTTCCAGACAGCAGGAAAACAGCAACACAGCCTATTGCAGCCATCGAGAAACAATGAACACTCCAGACTCCCTATCAGTGTGCTATTCAGCAGAAGTTACCACCAACACAGTCAAATCTTTGGACCTTGAAAGTTAGAGGCAACTTTCCTTCAGAAATGGAAATATCTTTTAAATCTGTTTGGCAGGCTGGCAGTGGATTAGTAAATACTTAAGTAAAATGCACAGCACCTTATATATATCCATCTTCTGCTCTGACAAGTGAGGCTTAAATTATTGATAACAGACTTGTAAACATACTCCTGTGTCTTGCAAACCTGACTTACTTTTTGAGGATTTCTGATGGGTCTGTTATTCATCCTTTTCTCCTCAGAAGCTGAAGGAAGGCAATGTCTATTTTTGCAATATCAAAGTGCATTATCAGCTAGATTTATCTGTGATGAATTAGCACTAGGGAAGGAAAAGTTTTATAAAAGTGAAATTCTGTACCTGACAGTTCACAGTATTTCTACTTCACAGCCAAAAGGCCTGCCTTGTTCTAAAATGAGAATTAACTCAATAAAAGAACATAACTTCTATCAAACCTCATTTTAATAAGCAAAACCAACAGCAAACTCAAAGAATAAATTACTCAGAAGTAAATCACAATGTAAACAACTAATTCCAAAATATGTTGTAGCTTTCAGAAAGCCACATACCACAAATATCCATCCCAGGACAAAAACATTACTCAAAAACTTTGAGACAGAAAGAGAGGGGGAGAATATTTTTTTCCTGCATGCCAAGCTTTGGCACGATACCACCTTAATTCCTAAGATAAGGAAACTCCATCCCAGCTGAAGGAGGGCAGATGTAGGTTTGGATTAGATATTACAAAGAAATTTATCCCTAGGAAAATGGGGAGGCCCTGGCACAGGGTGCCCAGAGAAGCTGTGGCTGCCCCTGGATCCCTGGCAGTGTCCAAGGCCAGGTTGGACACTGGGGCTTGGAGCAGCCTGGGACAGTGGAAGGTGTCCCTGCCATGGCAGGGGTGGCACTAGATGAGCTTTGAGATCCCTTCCAACCCAAACCACTCCATGATTCCATGATCTCTGGCCAGGCACAGCCAAGATCAAAGCTTAGTGCTCATTTGTGGAGAACAGTTTCATTTTTGTTGTGCTCTGAGATGTTTATGTGTTTTATGGATAGGGAAGGTCCTGCCTGTGTGGTTAATGCTGAAAAGACCCACAGGTGCTTGGGCAGCCTGGGCTGTCAGGGACACCGTGTGCTCTGGGAACTGTGCTGCTCCAGCCCAGCCAGTTTTACTGAGACTCTCCAAAAATGTGCTGTGCAAGAACAGAAAACATTTTTCTTCCCATGCCCCAGCCTGTCTTTAAGCCCTGAGAAAGCATAAGAGGTGACAAGGACCTGAACAGGGAAAACATTGATCCCAACCAGCCCTGTGCTGTGTCCTGATGAGCCACGACCTGAACCAGGCCCTGAGCTCACAGCAAGCACAGAGGGAACTGTCACTGAGGGATGTGTCACTGCTAGGGGTGTCACTGCTGGATGTGTCACTGCTGGGGGTGTCACTGCTGGGGGTGTCACTGCTGGGTGTGTCACTGCTGGGTGTGTCACGGAGGAGTGTGGCACTGAGGGGTGTGGCACTGACACAGCCCATCGCAGCCTGCATACCACGTGGCTTCCAAAACCATTCCATGGCCGTGCATTAATACAAATAAAATTGCACTGAATGGAGCAAACCCAACTCTGCCTCCTTGGCAGGCCCCTGTCTGTCCTGTGTCTGTTTAACCTCACATGTTTTCTGAGAGGGGTGGCCTTGTTTGTTTCCTGGAATTGCCATTCCAAGATATAAATCCAAAAGGGTTTTTTATACGCTGAATGACAATTTCTTTGTTTCTCTGTAGCTTCCAAGCTACAATACACAATACAATACACAATAAAATACACATTACAATACTTTATATTATGTTTATATATATATGTATACATGTGACTATATTTATTTTAGACTATATTTACATAATGGTAAGTATTCATTTTAGACTCCGAGTTTGATTTTATGCCCTCCAGATCTCTCTTCCCCCATTCTCTGTTTTCCAGTTCATAACATTATTTTAAACACTGATGATGGCTGTCCTGTTCCTCACATTTAGTGACCAGACCAGGAGGAAAGTCTGTCCTTCAGCTGCTAAAAATGAAGCCAAGGAGTAGAGAAAGCAACTCTGATGGTTCAATCTTTCTTTATATTCCAGCATCTACCATTTTTTTGCGAAGAATGGTGTGAACCTTTGGGAACTTGTAGTTTGTTGCCGAAGTTTCACACCATTCTTTGCAGTTTGCCTTCCTGTCTTTCGAAAAATTCATTGAGTACGAAACCTGTTGGAGTGGCATCAGATCCCTTCAAACCACAGCTGCTGAAGTTTCTAGAGGTGTGTGTTGTTATTGCAACAGTCATGTTATTTTGCCTTTGCTGAGATTTATATATTCAGAAACCAGATCAGAATAGCAGCAGTGTTGGAAGGGACAGGGACTGGTGTGCTCCTGGGAAGTTCCTCTGCTGTCTTTTCCAGATGCTCACTTGGAATGGAGTTCTAATGCCCAGGGACATGAGCATGTGATTTTACTCTTTTAGGATAGGAGACACACTGCTGTCTCATCATTTGATTGAGAACAAGATTTTCATTCTTCCTGACAGGTACAAAAAGCTATTTTTGTGTGTGTGCAGCTGGTAGTTATGTAATTTTCAAGCTGGACACTCGCTCTTGCTGTGCTATTTCTTCCAATGTCTGTGTCACACCCTCAGATTCACCAAGGTCACTTTTACACCTCATTATTCCCCATTAGTGGAGCCCCCACCAGTTCAGAGGGGAAATCCAGCCAGGGGTGTCTTGCATTACTGCTCTGACAAACCGTTTTTTCTTTTTTCCCTTGAGTCTCCCTACCTAGATAGGAATCAAGAGCTCATTTTCTTATAAAAATGATTCATAACAGCAGCAAGACGAAGAGAGCTGTGCTGATGACTGATCATCTTAATATATTGAGTGTTTGCAAGGATCCTGAGCTGTCTAACATGCTTAGTTATAATCAGGAGATAACTGCTGTGCTTAAGTACTTTAATTTACCTTGGACTACATTTCATGTGTCATTCTAACTCTCTCATATCTTTTTACCAAAAGAAATTTCAATAACAAATCAACATGAGCACATCTATAAATTCAGCCAAAGAGGGAGATTAGAGAACCTTGGTATCAGTTCAGTTTTCCATTCATATTCAGCTCCATGTTTCCTACCAGGATAGGGGAGGGATATGGAGAATGGATTCATTAAGAATCTGCGATGACGTGTTTAAATAGTGCTGTTTTTCTGAAGGCACCATCCAACAGTGGATTCCAGCCAGTGATCATTTGTTAAAACTGCTCAAGGGTTTGAGAGCAGGAATCATTTATCTGAGTGAGAATTGCAAACGGCATTTTTATCCTTCTGCAGGCTCCTAATGGCGTGGAAATTGAAAGTTTCATTTTTGCTCCAGCAAATGTATGTAATAGCATTAATGATCACCTTCATTGCCTTGTTACATCTGCTCCTACCAGTGTCCAACCAACACCTCCTGGCCAAGAACCAGCAATTCCAGGGAAAAGTCAATTTGCTGAGATGTTTTCACTCTCAGAATCACATGGAAGGAGTATTGTGGTTATATTTAGAAAATACTCAACAACTGAAACCTGCATCTGCATCTGCTAAAGTCTCAGCAAGAAGTGCACGAAAATATTTGCATGCTAACATCAAGAAAATTTTCGTGGCTGAGAGGATGTTTGCAGGGATGGATGCTGCCAGATGCAAGGATACTTGGATGTTAAAGGAATTGATTCCCCAGTTAATGAAAGCAGTTATATTTTTCAGAGCACAGCAGAAATCACCAAATCAAGTCTCTTAAAGGAATATGTTTGGAAAACAAAAATTAAAAAAATAATCTAATAAAGGCTTTAAGGTAAAGTTTTATATTCTTGAAGTTAAAACCATACACATTCTCTTTTTATATACACATGGATAATTCTCTTTTTATATAACGGATAAAACCTTCATCTATATTTATCTGCGAGTGATTTCTTGTAAATTAGGCAGCCAAGCAATCATGTCATTAGGTAATACATGCATTTTGAAAAGCTAACTAAATACATATTTTTAGTGATTTGAATGAGAAAAAGTTGTGTGACATTTCCATGAGGAGGGGGAGATGGAGTTATGGGAGAGATGTGGCATTTGGGCCAGAAATGGAAAACTCTGCTCCTTCCATGACTGAATTTTTATAACACATTCCTGCAGGAGCTAAAATTCAGCTTTATCAGACATCATAAACCCTGCTCTCATAATTCCTGCATCTGTGGTATCCCAGCTATTTTTGTGGAGACTTAACTGGGTTCACTGAAAGGCCAAGGAATTTTCACCTCTAGGTGAGACAGGGATCCATGTGTGGTGAAAGGGAAAAACAGCCCGATGAGAAAAAAATCTGGCAAAGGAAGGTGAAATAAAAACCTCATTCTCTTAGGAATTAGATGAATTGATGAGACTGTATTTGCAAAAGTACATACTGGGACTAGGTCCTGTTCTTTAATCTTCCAGAAGAATGTGATGAGCAGGTGTTAATTACCATTCTACAGGTTCTGTTCCACTTGTAAGAGTTTGATAGGTAGAATGTTAACATTTGGTTCCCAATTTATTGTTGGCCCAGTTTCTCTGTTATTCACTCTTCTCTGATATTTTTTGAACTGCTATATTTTAAAAAAAGATATATGTGGTTTTCCTGTTGCTGAACAGCAGCTTAGATCAAGGCCAATATTTATTTCCACATCATTTTATCTTATGGAATGAAATGGAGCTGTTCTGATAAATATTTCTGATGTAAATACTTCAATTTTCAAAATGAAAATGCCTCTTTTAGTTCATAGATAGTCAATTTTTGCCACAAAATAATTGACCCAATAATGTATTATATAGGTAGTATGGTTTACATCTCAACAAGGGACAAACCTCAGCTTCATGGGTTGGACCCGTTGCCAATTATCAGGGAAGAAACAGGAAAAAACCTGTTTTCCCCAGAAATGGTACTTTCCCCAGAAATGGTACTTTACCAATGTAAGAATAAACACGCTTACATGTGCAGCATTAGCGACCGTTTTTAATGGCTCAAATGAAGGTAAAAGATTTAATAACAAAGTTTGCTACAGACTTTTCTACATCTTTGCTGCATCTTTTAACCAACTTAATTTCAAAAAATTTGTATGCAGTGAAATGCAGAGACAAAATAATAAAATAGAATCAAATGTAAAATAGATTTAAGGTCCAGCTGGCCTTTTGATGTACAAAATAATTTTACCTTATTGCCTAGAAGGAACAAAGAAAGCTAGAATTCAGTGAAAATTAGTTTTACTCAAGGACAGAATAATTTCAAGAGAATTGGAAGCAGAATATATTCCAGACAATATAATTGGCATCCATGCCCATGGCAGAAGGGTTGGAGGCAGATGATCTTTAATGTTCCTTCCAACCCAAGCAATTCTATAATGCTATGCTACAAATATTTCAATAGAATAGTTTTAAAGGTAAATAGACACCTAATGATGTTTGCTTGAATATTTTGAATGATCCATTCACTGATTTAAATCAAAATGAACAATTTAAAGGAGCATCAGATGTGCAGGATTTGATTCACAAAATGATTTGTGCATAACCAAAGCAGAGCGGGATCCAGTCACAATTTAGGTGTAGCTGGCAGTAAAGGCATCCCTGACGGGATATTCTGCTCCTCCCTGCCTTGTCTCCATCCTGCAGCCAAGAGTCCTCTCCAACATCCATCTGTGGGAATAAAATCATGTGGTTGATACAAAGGAAAATTAAGGCACCCCACACACACAAACCCAAAAAAAAAAAACCAAGGGGGCTGTAGCTGAAGGGATAGAGTGCACAGGGGAGGGGGAGGGACACAGAGCTGAGATAAATGAAACAGGGAAGGAAGGGAATAAACCTCCTCCTTTCAGCCTGGATTGCCTCCTGCTTTCCTCTTCAGGCACCCAGGAGTGTGTGTGGCCCTCACCCCCACGGTGGCACAGAGCCCTGGCCACACTCAGCATCACAGGCAGGTGACAGTGCCCAGAGTCATCTGAGCTGGCTCCAGTGGCTCTGCCAGTGTGGCTGCCCTGTCCCAGGGCCAAACACCTGCAAAGCCACCCTGCAGTGAGCAGCTAGGCCAAGAGATGGCTGGAATTCAGCTCCCAGCTCACGGTTCCTGTGGGATGTTACCCCACTCATCAGGGCAGCTGCAGTGCAGTGACATGGCCAGGGCAGGTAGGAGCTGAATTTGGGACTGTGCCATTCCCACAGTTTTGTTTGATGGTGGGTGCCCTGAGGCAGCTCCCAGTTTTAGGTAGATCTAGGAGAGGCTTTTCTGCAAAAGGGTTGAAGTGAAGTCAAAAAGAATAATAGCCTGTGCAGCCCCTGAGCACTGCTGGAGCCACTAAGTATTAACAAACAGAATTAACATTTACAGGTTAAAGATCTGTTTGCTTGGTGGTTATTTTTCAGCATTAAACATAATTTATGGCTGTCTGATTTATGGGCATGGAGTCATTTAAGATATTAAACAGCACCAAGTAGCTGTTTCATCGCTGCTGAGCAGCTCCAAGTCCTGGGCTCAGCTCCCTGTGCCATCACTCTGAAACAAAGGCACCATTAATAAACTGCTCTGCACAGAACCAGAAAGGCCTGAGCATTGCAGCCTCATTACAGAGGTAATAGACTTAATAATGAACAAACGACACTGGAACAGTTTGAGGCTATTATTTATAGTAATGTATGTGCCTTGCTGGAGCTCTGTATGTGGTAAGCCCGGCTTAAGGAAAACATTCCATGGTTATTCACATCACAGTTTGTTCTGTGGGTTTTTTTCTGTAAAAGAGACCCAGACAAAAGCTTCCAAAGGATGAGGTGTCAAGGTCAGAGGCAGTTATTACTTAAGAAAATATTGTTGGAATCACTGAGCAGTGGTATAGGAGTGGAAGGATGAACTGTGGCTGCAGTGTCTCAGGGTTTCACTCCACATCTGTTTCTACAAAAAAGACACAACTCACACTCTCTCTTAGCCCTTTAGGGGTTACTTGAGTGGAATGATTTGGAGGGGGCAGGGGGAGAGAGAAAGGCTTGTATCAGGTTTTCTTATAGACCTAAAATTTTGGCAGGCAATATAGAAAACTTTGAAATTACCAAATATTTCAGGGGAACTTGGGGTAAGTACTGAGCGATCTTTAAAACACCTCCGGGGATCTGCATAAGGATTTAGTGTAGCTATTTGAAACCAAACTAAATATAGAGGTTTTACATAGTTCCAACCCCAAGTCAGACTGTGCTAGCAGTTCAAGCTGGGTTCTCCTTTGGGCTCTCAGTTTTGTTCGAATCTGAAACTCTGAGCAAAACTCAGGAGATGCAAACATATGCAGACAGTTTCCCCCTGAAGTGCTAACTGACTTGTGAACCAAAACCCAGTTGAACTCCACTCTATTTAAAATCCAGCAGGAAAACACTTGGCTAAGGAAAACTTTTTGTTCCCGTACACACATAAAAGAGAAATAAAATGGCAGCACAGCACCAACCACACAAAAGCATTTTTTGAGAACAATAAGAGAGTCTCCATCCTCCATACAATGCATTTTGATGGAGGGTGTCACATCATCTCCTTGAACATCTCTACTGCTCTGGAAGAGTTTGGGAATGGAGAGCAATGGGTCTTCCACTATCCCAATGAAATAATTTGCACCTACCAGAGTACTGCAGAATGGTTAGAGACAAACTAAATTTAACTAATTTGTGTCATCTAAGCTGTGATTTCACCTGTGGACTCAGAATATTTCCAGAACGTCTGCACTGTCCATCTCCCTTCCTTGTCCTTCTCCAATATAACACATTTTTTAAGAAATTTTGGGCGAGGGGCCTGCTGACCACCTTCCCTCTGCTCTGGGCTGGCAGACCTGTGACATCCATGGTGATACCTCAGTGATAAACACAGACAAAAATGCTGCAATACTGCCAAAGCCCTCCTTAGAAAACAAAAGTAATGTTTATAGTGAAAGCTGTTCATAGGAAACTGGAAAGAAAATATTTGAAATTAGGATGGTTTCACTGCATGGCAGTTACACACAGCCTAGTGAGTCAGGATGCACTGGCCAGTGCATGCAGGAGGTGATGAGGGTGAACACTTGGACAGCACAGCACTAATCTGTGCAAGCCATGTTCCCCCTGGGATGAGAGGAAAGACAGAAGAGCCTGGCTCTCACTAAAGAGAACAATCTGGCCAGTGACTGTTCAGTTCAGGCATGTTAACAGCTGGGTGTGCAGGGTGATTAACAATTACAGATGTGCTTGCTCTGTGTGTATGGAGCATTCACCTGTCAGCTCTGAGCCCTGCCTCCTTTGCTCTGTCCCCATTGTCCTTCTGGTTCCCATGAGGCAGCAGCTCATCTAACAAAGGCTGCACATCCCCCAAAGTACTCAGATGCACTAAACAGCTAAAAAAAGTTCATTTTGTGATGTAAAGAGCTGCAGCTATAGAAATAGGCAATTTTCAGAGTCACCCAGAAGCAAAAAAAGGCCAGAGAAAAACATGGTGATATAACAGCTGGGATGAACTTACTGGAGAAAACTTATGCTGGGTCTCCAGGGGAAGCAGCAGTACAATGGTCATGTCAAGAGATGGGACAGAGATGGCCAGCGTGGGACTTCTGAAAAGTAAAAATAAAATAACAGAATGGTTTGAACGCAGCTTTAAGGTTCCTGCATTCCTGCCACTCTTTAGCAGTTCAGCAATCACACCACAGAAAGCACCTTGTCCTCCACCACCATGTGAGATTCCATTCTCAGATGGAATCTGTCTCCAGGGCCACAGCTTGAACCGCACTTCTGATGAAGGGCCTTCAGCCTTTAGAACTGTTACGTAGTGAAATTCTTTCCCATCATAATTACCATGCCTGTGTTAATAGATGGGCAGCTGAGGTTGTGGGAGTGTTATTCGTTCAAGGTCATACAGGAAATCTAAGGCAAAATCCTGGTAGGAACACAAGTCTCCAGAGCCCAGACCTAGTGCTTGGAGCACAAAGCTTCCCTCAAACAGCCCAGCTGGCAGCTCACTTGTGGAGCGCAGCAGGTAAGGGCTGACATTCCAAGTCCTTTCAGCTGATGTTATTAACATAGAGCAGCAAAGACATGTGCAGTGAAGTATTGGCAACCAAAGGGATAAAAGATGATTGTAAGGGAAAGTGTTTGTGTTTCTGGCCATCTGTTTGCAAATAATCCAAATTATTATTTTTAGGAGTGCTGGTTCTGCCTTATGTGTTTCTGGGGTAGGGCAACTCTCCTCCAGCAGTGGGTGGCTGAGAAAAAACAATTCCTTCTGGAAAAAAAAAAAAAAAAAGAAAAAAACTTTATATATTTCTAATTCATCCTTCTGATACAATACCAGGCCTTTACATCCACAAGCTTCCTATTAAACAGAACCATAAAATCCGGATAACAAAAAATATCACACTGCATTAAGAGAGCAAAGGTGCAGATGGCACACACAGACCTGAGCAGGTGAAGCTTTTGCTTTCTAAGGTTTAAATCTCTTCTGCTGTAATTACTGGAGAAGAAAAACAGCTTTCATAAGCAGCATCACTTTCCCTCCACATGCAAGGTACCTGCTCTGCTTTCCTCTCTCTGACACTCACACAAACAATTTCATTCCTACCAACCCAAAGTGCTTGAGTGTCCAGGCAGTGACAGGAATGAGCCCTGTCTCCTCATGTGCTCTGGGAGAACAACAAGAGCTGCATGAGAACACAGACCAGAGCAAGCAAAGATTGCTGCTTGGGAGAGATGAGCCATGAAATCTCTATTTCCAGGCACATGGAGCATCCTTCCCACTTGTAGCAGAAAAAGGCAAAGAGAAGGCAGCTCCTCTCCACCCACAAGAGCAGGTCATGGCTGAGGACAGCTTGAGGCTCAGCCCCAAAGCTGAGGAAGAAGGGATGTGCCCCTGCCACTGAGTTTTGGCAGGAACTTGCTGTAAAACTAAACTCAAAATCCAACTTTTGCTTTGGCTCTCACAGGTGTCCTCCATGGAATAGTCCCTCCCCAGACTGCAAGTATTTCCCTCTACTGTGCTAAGATACCCTCCTCTTATAAAAAGCCTATGAAGTGAGTGGCAAAACAAGTTATATATTTTGATTTATTGTCTGCCTTGGCTCAAACCAACAGGACTATACATTAAGGAGGGGAGGGGGGAAAAACCCCGTGCTGTCTCTGTATTTATAACCTTGTCATTTAAACACTTGGCAGCCTTTCAGCTGCTCCATATGGTCACTGTATTAAGCTTTACCATAAATGGAACTAAGCAGCAAAGTTGAAAGAAAGCTGATATTGTATGGCTTAAAAGTCTGGCAGGAAAAATAATAATCAAGGCAAATTCTCAATAACGGCCATTTGTGGTACCTCAGGAACTTCAAAGGCCTTGTAATGAAACACTGTCATCCTTAAACTCTGCTGGCAGACTGTCTTCAGACAAGAGGGCTTGGAATACACACATCAAAGCTATTGGTAACCTTGTGCCTCACAGAAACAGAATTTTTTTTCAGGAGGTGACATCAGAAGGAGACGAAATTAGAATTTACAAATTGGGAAAATTCGGTGCTGTTGAAAGGTTAGAATAAAGTAGCAAAGAAAAAAAGTTGTCTGGAAGAAAGTTTGGAAATGGGTGGTAATGGGTCTTCCACAATCCTAATGTGAGAATTTATACTTATCAGAGTATTATAATATGAAGACAAACTAAATGGAACAAATTCCCCTCACAAATGCACTGTTAAGTGTATTTCTGTACACATTTGCAGTTGATGTGTCAGCACGTGTCTGCAGATGAGACATCTCTTCCCCCAAACTCCTTTTTTGGCTGATTTCAGAGTAAATGCCCTGCTAAAGTAGATAACAAGAGAAAACCAAACTACTCAGGCTGAAGCTCAGTCTCCCATCCCTAACTTGTATCAGCTTTGCAGGTTTAGAAGTTTATCGTTGTTATTAAGAAGTTGAACATTTGTGTTTGTTCTTTGAGATAATCAAAGCTATCTGTTTGAGATAATCAGCTAATTCTATTTTTTTCAATTTTTATTTATTTATTTATTTTTTTAACCACAGGGTTTTCTTCTGAAATACACCCCAGCTATGGACAAGAGGCACCTGAAACAACTCCCACAGCAGCATCTCCTCACAGCCCCGTGGCACCTCCCAGGAACTGGGACCCTCATCTGTGGAGAGCAAATCAGAATTGTTCCCCCTGTGAACCTTCCCACTTTCAGACTGGAATCAAAAATGCCTCACACCACACTTGCTATTTTTAAACATCATCTGTGACTATTTGCAATGTAAATAATCTTTAGTAGGAAAAAATTGCTTATGCTGTGCGATAATCCCTTGCTTCCTCTGGAGAAACTGGGTCTGGATATGACCCTGACACTGCACATGTGGAAAATAAATAAAGTTTTGTGCAGTATCTTCATTTGGGGGTGGAGAGAAAGGCAGCATAATTAAATTAATAAATTTATTAATTTAATTTTTAAAATTAATAAATTTATTATTTTATTAATTCTTTTAATACACAATTCTTTTGAGCTCAGTATTTTTCCTTGTTGTGAACTCCCCAGAACGTTTCCCATTATCTTCTCTTGTTAGCCACAGTGCAAATAAGAAGCTAAAATATCGAATTGTTCTGCTGTGTTGGACCAGAGCTACCCAGATCCTGATATTTAATATTCCAAAGTCTATATATACAAGTTCCAGTCATATTTGGACAATCTCAGCAGGAAACAGAGGCCACCCACCACCCACTGTCAGAGGAAAATTCACATTTTACATTTCACATTTCGCATTAATAACAATACAATTCTGAAGATTACTATCTATAACAATAAAACTTCTAGATTTTGCATATAAGATCCACATAAGATAGCAGGTCTCCCATGACTCCAACAAATTCCAATTGCTTTACTAACTACTGCCCTCGTCTATGCTTTGGAATGTTAATTTTATCACGTAAAATGTCTAATTATCCTTCAGGATAATCTCTGCTACTCTTTTGGATCACTCCAGGGCTTGTTAATTGGAGTGATCTTTCCTGAGTAACTTCTGAATTATTCAATGACTTACATGCACAAAAAGAAATTCCCAGTGGAATTCATCTGGTCTCTATTAATCAAAGAATCCATAATTCTGGTGACATTTGCACATTTTTTTTTTGTGTGATTATGAGATACTATTGAACAAGGAAACTGGTTTGGATTAGAAAATCACCACCACCATCTCCTGCTCATGAAATGGCCCTGGAAATCCAATTTGTGCCATTGCCTAGTACAGAATCCTTAGGTAAATATCACTCTAAGGCTTTATTGTGGAATGGTTTACAAAATCCTGGAGTGGCCTGGGTTGGAAGGGACTTCCAAAATTCCTCTTGTCCCAAGCACTGCCATGGGCAGGGGTAGCTCCCACCATCCCAAGTTTTTCAGTGCATCCCCCTGAGAACAGCCTATGAACAGATATTGGTACCTGTGGCTGTGATTCATCACATCAAAGGAAATACCTAAAAATTTTAAAAAATCCAATCAATCCAGAGTTTAGTCATGGGAGCAGCAGAGAAAGCAGAACTGACAGACTGGAAACCCTATTAGTCCTTGTGCATGATTCATTTGTCTTTGGCAAGCCAAAAACACTTAGGAGTTAATTGTTGTTTTAAATACTTGTATATTCTGAAATTCAAAGTAACTTGTCAATGAAACATTAAATTTGTCAGTACTCTCATTACCTTTGTGCCCCAAAAATTCATAAATAAATAAATACACCTCCTTGATGTTAAATGTTTATCAGTCTTGCTTTTTTTTGACAATGATTTGATAGTACATTAGTAATGAGAGGTGGAAAATAATCATAATCTAAGCAAAAATGCTTAATTCATGAGACAAACACACAAAACAGATGCAGTAATTAATAGAAATTCAATGTCTTATCAGATTATCACTATGAGTCACTCTCTCAGCTGGATCCAAGAAATATTTAGAAGACATAATACACAAAAAAATTAATGAGCTTGTACTTTTTCTGAAGGCATGAGAATGTGGCTGCACTTTCAAACTTGTGCCATTTTTTGATGCAATTAATCTGCTTTCCAAAAGTTGCCGGTTTTCAGACCAATGCCCTATTGTTGATTTAAATAAATAATCCTGGGCTGCACTGGGACAAAGGGATGATGTGCATCCCTTTGCTTAGCTTGGGTGTGACATGTTTGTATTCCATTTATAAAACCCCAAAATGCATCCAGATTCTGCCTCACTTTTATTGGAGGGCTTTTTTGCTTGTGGGCAAACCCTGGTTGATGTATTTGACAAAACTGAGTAGAAGTTCAGCTGTTGGTGTGGTAAAATAAAGCACTGGAAAGTTTTCATTGTGATCTTAGCACCAAACTTACTGCTATGAAATCAGTTTACAGGGCACAATTTTGTCCATGCGCAGAACTCTAAATGAGATATGACATTTATTACTGAGCAGGATGCAAAGTGTGATTCCTTTTCCCAAATATTATATTAAAACATCAGGGAAATGACATCTTCATACAGGCATTGATATCTCCGAAACATCAGTAGCAAACTTTAAAATAACCTCTCAAATTGAACCAGCCAGGCTGAGAAAACTGTGAAAATCTTACTACATCTACTCATGTGAAAGTTTTTGGGGGATGGGTGAACCCAAACAAATTAAACAAGCTGATTCTGACCGTGAGTATGGAATTACTGGCATTAAAGCTGAATTTTAATGTACTGAATACTTTAAAACCAGTGCTGTCACATAATGACATGCAGATACAGAAGTGACACACGTGCCATGTGCCATGTGCCATGTGCCATGTGCCATGTGCCATGTGCCATGTGCCATGTCTGGGGAGTTTCTCTGTTCACATTTGTTCTTTCCATTCAGAAAACCCCCAATTTCCTCTCCAAGAACCTTGATTTATCTTGAAAACACCTTCAAAATATTAATGCCCAATACACCTGTACTGTAGCTGTGAAATACTAAGAGATTATAAACCAGAAACAGCATGGGAGTTTTTCTTTCAAAAATTGTAGTGACCATGTTTGATTCTTCATGGAAATAAATTCTGGAAAATGCATATCTTCACTAAAAGACAATTATTAGCTTATAATTCTGTATTCATCCCTTTAGACACAGCAGATCTCTCCATACTGACAGAATAGCAGATTTTAGATTATTTTCTGCAAAGAAAAGTGAGTGGTGGAAGTGCCTGACTTTCCCACAACCTGGACAAAAATAGATTTCCCCTCGAGTAATGCACTTCCCAGCATGGAATTGCAAAGAGAGGTGGTTAAAACGGGGAGGAAATCCTTCACCACTGTTTTCTCAGCACAGCTTTGCCTTCTGGAAGCAAAGATCTAGGGTCTCCCTACTTTATTATGTGACACAAGATCTCCCAAAGTCTGCAAGCTTTGTACTAAGGAAGTCCTAAATTTGAAGCTGTTACAGTTTAATGAACAAGACAAAATCTGATCAGTGCAGATCATTCTCGTACATCAGCTCCAGAATGGTAAATTGTAATTGCCATAAATAAAACATAAATGAGTGGAAAATTTCCCAGAAGACTTTGAAAAAGTGCCTGATAAGGTGGTGTATGTTGGTTATTTTGTCCTACAATACTTGAAGAAAATATTGTACCTTGAGATGCCAAAAGCTGAAGACCACACTCTGTTTGGAAATTGAGTGGCAAAAAGGAAAAATGCTAGACAGTCCCAGTGCTGGAATCGATAGCAGAGGCTGGGCAGAGCAGATGAGGGGCAACTGATGCCTGTACCAGTTTGGTTTGTATGAAATGGGTAAATCTCTTCTGCTATCTCCCCTTGCTCAGACTGGATCCACAGTAACAGCCCCTGTTGGGATCTGCTTTCACAGGAACCTTATTTCGTGTGAAGATGTTGAAGATAACTTAAATTGCCTCTTATTCACAGGCTCTTAAATGCAATCAATATCTACTAACACCATGAGCTATTAATCAAAGCAAGGTGACATATTCTTATTTGACCTCTATAAGCAAACCCTCTTAGTCATGATACTATACTGCTTAACACTACCATTTTGTTCCAACATTATTCATCTTTGGAGAAACTACAAGCCCACAAAAATCAATGGCATAAAGGACAGAATTTCACCCTTGAGTTATGGATTCAGGATTATGCAATGCAAGCTTGCAACACCTGCAGGTTTATAAGCAGGGAAGCCGCAATTATGTTTTAACCCAACACATATGAGCAGCTATTTCTGGTCCTTCATTTTCCCTGGGAGGGTGGGCAGGCCCTGGCACAGGGTGTCCAGAGAAGCTGTGGCTGCCCCTGGATCCCCGGCAGTGTCCAAGGCCAGGTTGGACATTGGGGCTTGGAGCAGCCTGGGACAGTGGGAGGTGTCCCTGCCCATGGCAGGGGTGGCACTGGATGAGCTTTTTTGAGGTCCCTTTCCCACTCAGGGCATTCTGTGACCCCATGAAGTGGTAACCTGGTGCTCAGATTTCATCCCTGCACCTCAAATTAAAAAACTTGTTTGCCTGTGTGGGCATATCCCTATCTGCTGAGGTGCAGCCAAAAGCAGCATTGCAGCTCTGAAGCCAGTACCTTGTAACACATGAAAATTAAAGCACAGATTTTACAGGAATATAAACATTGTCCATAAGAGATAGGAAGATATAATGTATTGTTTTATACCAAATTGTTAAATATAATTCAAGGTAATATATCTTCAGATGTAGAGGATGTTTATGCTTGTTATATCATCACAACTAAAATGAATGAGCTCACATCAACCAGTGTTTAGTGGCTTAACACCTTAAGTAAATTTTACTTAAGTCATCCAGTAAGGGAGAAGAACAACTATTATGTCTTTTATAGATGGGGAACAAAGCATACCTCTGCAGAGCAATGTGCCCCAACTGCTCAGATGATCACTGATTCTGAAATAACTGGGCCTTTCTTTACATGTTGAAATTGTATCATTTTTAAGTTAGGCAAATGCTAAAAAAATTCTTATACTTCAGTTTTAGAATCAGACACTGTCATTTTTTCCCTGTGTTTATACAGGGTACAATTATTTAATATGTAAAGACTGTAAAACATAGTCAAATTCTATTCTTGGATGTGTATGAAGTTTTACTTTCTATGGATGAAAATGGTGTGGAAAGTGTATAAATGTCAGGGAAGTCTCTCGAAAATACACTGCAATAACAGACATAGGGGTCAGTCAAAAACCATAGAGTTATGGAATGGCTTGGGTTGGAAGGGTCAGAATCAGAGAATCACAGATAATTCCAAGTTGGGAAGGATCAAATCCAAACCCTGGACTTGACACAGTCACTCTGACAATCCCACGCTGTGCCTGAAAGCTGAACTGAACTGAAAAAAAAGGACAAAAAGGAGGAAATTAGTTAATAAATGGAAGAATAATACCTACTGTTTGCAATGAATATTGCAATGAATCATGTAAATCCAGAACCACCTTATCCCCAATTTTACAGTGGCTCCTGCACTGCAAACTTCCTGTCTTTTACCTGCTGAGCACAACTGGAACCACTCATTCTGTGCGCCACTTGATTCAAATCTCTCTCATAACTTCCTAGCTCTTTAAGAAATTTGGACCTCATTGGTTTTCTGCTTACAAACAGATAATTCACCCATTCCACATCTTTACTGGGAGAACAAAACACTCCACACTGCTGTAGGTGTCCCTGCCAATACAATTAATCCTCCTGTGCTAATGACATCCCCTGGTGTTTGCACAAGCCTTTGGCAGAGCTGCAGCACCTGATAGATTGCAGCACACTCTTGTCCAGGAACTCTCTGCACTGCAACAGATGGCAGAGAAAGGGTGAAGCTGAGGAAATTCCAGGCTGCAGAGGTTCCTTTGGACACTTGAAAGCTGCTGTGGCGGGGAGTGTCTGCTGAATCCACACACATCCATGTCACTGCTTGGGGACACATTTGGAGCACTCCCCCATTTGTCACCACCCCTGGACTCGGTGACAAACTGCACTGAGGGCACAGCTCAAACCCTCCTCACTTGGCCACTGCACAATTTATTAAAACATGTCAATTAAATCACCCAATGGAAAAAACTACGATAATTTTACAGCACTGTCCCATATTATGCCCTGAGCTCTTTTATTTCCATATTGAAACTCTCAAGGTAATCTCAGAGAGTAGAATAACCAACCACACAAACAAATAATGTCTTCTATAACCACAAATAGATTACATCCCTAAATCTGAATTACTCTGCATCTTATTCTGGATTATTTTATGCAATTACTTCATTGATCACCAGTGTGATAACTCTGAGGCGAGCTTTCAGCCTTTTAAAATTAGACACAAATTATGCATAAATATGTTTTGGAGAATAGCAAATGATTTAATAATCCACGCATAATAGTAGCAGTAAAAATTGTAGCAGGCCTATAATTGAACTAATAGAGAAGCTGATGGAAAGACAAGATAACAAAGGGGAAATGATGCTGGAAAAATTGCTTCACTTTGACTCCAAATGGCAGAAGGAGCTTGAGAAGCCCAGGGTTTCATGTGCAGTTAGTCTCAAAAATGAAAGATTCTAATATAATAAAAAGACATTACATAACACATGGCTAAAAAGAAATTGAAAAAGATAGGAATATTCCATGCATACTGTCATTCTTTAAAATTACTTCTATCAGGAGACTTTCACAATTTTGGGAAACTTGCTCAAGAAGTTGTTCTTCTTCACAGAAGGAAAGTGTCTTAAAGGCCATGACATCTTTCATCTGGTGAGAGCAATTTGAAGAGTTATTGAGCATGTAAAAAATATAAAATAAAGGTGCCTGATTAGACGTGACGAATTAGATGCAGGACAACAATAATGAAATTTACTGTGGATGGTATTCAGCCAAATAAAAGGCATTTTATATGATTTTTATATTAAAATGTAAAAACTCCCCCTTTCATAGCTTATTTTAAAATGTCTAATTGTCTTTATGACTTTTTTTTAAATACAATGGGTCAAAGTTTTATGGCACTGGGGACCAGATTTTTCTCTTTTCATAAATACTGTCATTATTTTGAAGAGACATTAAAAAGCAAATGTAACACGGATGAGCCAATACAAAGACTACTTTGGTATTGTTTTATTGTCCCCCTACTGAACAGTCTGAAGCCATTTTTTGCTATCCCCAAACCTTTCAGAGCTTTGACTTCAATTTGCAAACCAGATAATGTTGCTGAAAAAATCAGTGTGCTTGCTTGGAGGGGCAGAGGACAAGCAAGGGAATGAGGGGCATTTGCCAGGGATGGTATCAATAGTAATGGTGTGTAGTCAAACGCTTTACCTACATCCTCAATGGCATTAACTCCCCTGAAATAAAAGGAATAAAGTTGTGTGCAGTTGTGAAATGATGTGGTGTTTGAGCTCCAGTTTGAATACCACATCCTGGGCATACAGATGAGAATCTGCTCTGATGCCAGTGCTGTGAGAGGGCTGCAGCAATGTACCCCAGGGAACCGGGGATTCTTCAGCTATGCTGTCGTTCTAACTCTGGCTGGGGCCTCTCTAATTAAAAATGCCACTTCTGCAACCCTTTCAAGCTGCACATGCTCACTGGACACTGCCACGCTGAGATGCTCTGCCCTTGCTGGTTTGGACGGGCACCGTAGGCTCCAGTTCCCCCAGAATGTTTCCCCAGTTCCAGGAACAAGTTATTTTTGCAGTTATTCCTATGTATGATGACAGCAAAAAGCGCTTTCAGGTTGATCCTCTTCTAACCTGATATAACAAGAATTAACACACTGTGCAACTTGTTCCACAGACTTCAGGTCTCATATGGCATAAAAATGTCAAGAAGCACTTCCTCTGCAGCCACAGTTATGTAATAACCCGACTGTGGCACCTGCTCCAGCCTGGAAAATGTGCTGTGGCTCTTTGGGAGCTGTTCTCTCGGCTCCCTAAAGGCAGACACATCAACCTCCATGCAATTTCTGTGCTGGATGTGTACTGTGGGGCTCCCTTCACTGCAGCAGGACTGGCACATTCCACTGGGAGATGAAAGAATGTTGTGGACACATCATCTGATGTGTCTCAGCTTTAAAGGAAGGGATTGCTTTGATAACAGCAGGTAGAAGTAAGAAATGACCCTTTAAACACCAGTTTTTCCTGTACCTGAGGGCTGAAGTATTGTGTGTGATGGGTTTACCAGAAACACCCCTGGTTAAACACTGCAAAAACTAATTGAATACTTTTAAATGACACTGAGGATCTAAACAAGCAAAAACATTCTAAAAATTTCCAACCATATATAACAACTCAAATATATGACTTCTCTTAAGATATTTATGTAAACAGGTAGGAAAAGGAAGAAACTGGGCCTTCAGCTGGATCCTGTGGGATAGGCATGTCCTGTGGCTAACACACAGTGAAAGTCATTGTAGGGACACTTGTTATCACTGAGGTGATTCTGAGCCAAAGAACCTAAGATTATAACACTGAGTATTTTGTGTGACTTAATTCAAGCAAAGACTTGAACATATAAACTTCAAGTGCTGGTGCATGCTGTAACTACTAGATCGTATACAGGATAACTTTATTCTGCTGTTAATGGACTAAAAACCTTCTTGAAGTGCTCGGTGCAGTGATACTGCTCAAATCTCACCCATTTGTGATAGAATGGGAGGAAAATAATGAAAAGTGAGTAGACAAAATTATACTATGTATAAAGTAATAAAGCAGGTGTTTTATTCACTTCTCCTTTACTCTGACCCTGCCCTAATAAAGTCAGTGACATATAGTATGAGCAGCACTTCAGTCCAGCTTGACCATAGCTGGGAGATGCGGCAAGTGTTTGTACCTGCTGCATAAGCACTCACAGGGATTTTGTACGCTGTATTTATTCACTGCTGCTTCACAAAGAAATGTTTCCAAACCCATTGGCACCAGTGAGCACAATAAATCCTCCCCCAAATCACTGACAGTAGCAGAGGCAGTGCTGGCACATCCATCCTCCAAATGAAGTAATAAGAAAGTTTGGATACCCGATAGGAATCAGAGACAGCTTGTCTGGGCTGATGCTGCACAAGCAGTGGAAATACATCTGTTAATACAGCAAGGGATTCCCAGAGCTCTTGCTGCAGAGGAGATGCTTAGGGGCAAAGGGTTAGTTAAAATTCGGCATCACAATTGCTCTCTTCACCAAATCATGTCAAACAGAGAGACCCTGACAAATGAGAGGGCTGTGAATCGCCAGTGGTGTGATGTACAGCAAGGGCAAGTGCTGGATTCAGCACCTGTGATGGGGCAACATGTATGTACAGACAAACTGGGGATGAGAGGCTGGAGAGTGGCCATGGGAAGGGACCCAGGGGTCCTGGGGGATGGCCAGGTGGGTCTGAGTCAGCAGTGCCCTGGAGACAAGAGGGATGTCCCTGTCCTGGGGGATGAGGCCCAGCAATACCAGCTGGGCCAGGGAGGGATTGTCCCTCTGGGCTGGGGCGGCCTCACTCGCAGTGCTGGGGCAGCTCTGGGCACCATGAGGTAAAAAAAAAAAAAAAAAAAGACATTAAGCCATTTGAGAGTTTCCAAAAGAGGCCATGAAGATGGTGAAGGGCCTGCAGGAGCAGCTAAGGGCACTGGACTGGTTCAGCTGCAGCAGAGGAGCTGAGGGCAGAGCTCCCCAGGGCTGCAGGGGCAGCTCTGAGCTCTGCTCTGGGCCAGGGGCAGCACCCAGGGAGTGGCTGGAGCTGGGCCAGGGCAGGCTCAGGCTGCAGAGCAGGGAAAGATTGTGCAGGGAAAGATTGTGCAGGGAAAGACTCTGCTCCCTGCAGAGGGTTCAGGCATTGCCCGGGCTCCCCAGGGAATGGGCACGATCCCCGAGGCTGCCAGAGCTCCAGGAACCTTTGGATACTGCTCCAGGGATGCACAGGGGGGATTGTTGTGGTGTCTGGGCAGGGACAGGAGCTGGATCAATGATCCTTGTTGGTCCCTTCCCACTCAGGATATTCTGTGATTCTACTGCACCAAAATATTGCCTTCTTTCAGATATATTCTCTGACAAGATATTCCTTAGAAATAAAACACTACTCAGGCAATTTTGGAAAGCACAGTATAAAGCTGCCTGGAACTGCAGTGATCCTGGTGATAGCCCTTAATGACTGCGTTGTTCAAACACTTTCAGTGACATAGGGCATCATTTAAATCAATTAAGAATTTAGGCATGTCCTTTACTGGTTAATGGGCAATGCTTAAGCATCTGGAAATCTCTCTGATCCCACCACAAATCTTTCCAAGTCCTGCTACCAATGATAGACAGGAAAGAACAGTAATCCTGCTAATGGCATTTGATTACATCTTCAGATTGCTTGCTGAACCATATTGAGTAAATAAAGCTGTGCAAAAGTCTCTTCAGTCTATAGTAGAACTGCATGGTTTTATTGTAAAATTATTATAATAAAATTCTTTAGTTGCCATTTAGAAAATGCATCAACACAATGGATGGTGTTTTGCACATCAACATCACACAGGTGTGTGGTATGAAATACCTTCCTGTCTTTTTGTTTACTGGTGCAGGATGCAAAAGAACACAAATGCCCCACAGTCTTACTTTGATTTAATACCTTGAAACAAGAGAACTGGCCAATAGCATTCAATAAGTTAAATAGCCATGAGTTACCAAGGGACAGCAGCTGGAGATTTTCTGGTCTGGCACACATTGTTCAATGAAGAAAAACCCCCAAACAACAGAAGAGTTTAAAAAAAAAATGAGGATTTGTTTTGTTTTGCTTTTCCCAGCTAAATTTGAATTTTAAAATCCCAGAATTATTTGGGTTGGAAGGGACATTAAACCTCATCCAGTCCCACCCCCTGCCATGGGCAGGGACACATTCCACTGTCCCAGGCTGCTCCAAGTCCCAGTGTCCAACCTGGCCCTGGACACTGCCAGGGATCCAGGGGCAGTCACAGCTTCCCTGGGCACCCTGAGAATTTACATTATTTACCTTAATATGGATCTGACCACAAAAGTCAGTGATCACCTGATGTTTGGAAAAGATACTTCTGTTTTTCCTGGACTGGAAACTCTCTGGAAACAGGCTGCCATCATGCTGCGAAGCCATCAAGAAACACTATTTCAATAGCTGCTATACATTGAGCTTAAAATTATTGACATTGCGAACAGCAGAAAACAAGCAAAGTGCTCTCTGAACACTACTAGCAATAAAGCAAATACAGCTGCATAATACCATAGAATCATTAATTTTGGAAAAGATTTCCAAATCCATCAAGTCCAATTTTTGACTGATTACCACTATGCTCACTAAACCATATCTCATAGTGCCATCAAGGGTTTTAATATAATTCTTTAGAATAGTAAGAAGGAAAAGCTCATATATATGTTCAGTATTTTAACATGAAAAAAAAAAGAAGAAAATGTCCCTCCTAAAATCAAATTTAATAATAATATTAATTAAAATTATTATATGGATTATTTAAATTAATAATTGCTCATAATTAATCTGTGGCAAGATAAGCTGCAATTTTTGAGCAAAGCAATATGTGGTTAAACAAAGAGAACATTTATTTCATCTGTTACTGCCATTGAGGATAAACTTACAAACTTTACTTCCGCTTCAGTGCTGGCTGTATTTCAAACCCAGCTAATTCAGGTAAACAACATTGTCTACTTTGGTTTACGTTTTGGGCATCTCCTCCTTCAGAAATAAATATTACATAATCTCAGAAATTAAATTGTTTTTTACAGGTAGTATTTAACCCTGTGGGATGCTGCAGTTTAAGAGACTGTTCATCATTTCACGTTCACTTGAATTACTATTTCTCCATAAAAATACCTGGAATGTCCATGGTACCATGATGATGCAGCCACAATTCCTCATTAGGATGTCAGGAGGACAAGTTTCCACTAGAAATCAAAGAGCCTGCCAGGAAGTAAAAGGGAAGAGAAATGAATTTTGCACTAAGCCATTATTGCTGTAGCTGGGTTTCCCCTTCCCACTCAGAGGTGTTATAAATGATTAGTAGCCAATTTGATATCAAGAATTTTATTTTGACATTTCCAAATCAATTTGAATCAGCCACAATAAAAGCATGCAACATCGATTGAGGTTGGGTGAATGCGGGGACAGCCTCAACGGAGCTGAACCACCTCGTCCACAAACTCCGGGTTTCAGGGTACAGATTTTATAGACTTTTTCTGCCTTGAGGCCAGTTCATTGAGAGCCTTTGTCCAGTGTGCATATTCATGTACTTCTTTATTTCGCTATTTGGTTTTGAAAGATTTTCCTGGCAGGGTCGGGGTTCTGAATCAGGTTCCTGGAACTGGGCATTGGGATGTTGATCCATTCAATCTCCGGGTTCTCCCCACCTAGATCCGTATTAGGCACTGATCGTCCAGAAATGGTGAGTCCACCCATGATGAACGAGCCATCTCCTGCTCCGCCCTGTCCTTTCTGTTGCAAATCTTGGTTTCATCCTGCTATTATTTGAGAACTTTTACAGTTGCAAATGTGCCCTGGTAGTTGGAGACGCCTTTCGCAATTTTTGGAAATCAGAACTTGCAGCACAGTTTTAGGTTATCACATATAACATACGTGATACACGAATTTATTTGGAACATATATCACAGAGGTGCCCATATAACTCTGCCATTCACCAACAAGTTGCGTGTTGAAGGGTTTTAGAATTTTGACCCAGATTTCCTGCCGAGATGCTGGGCTGTGATGGAGGTTAATAAAAAATGAAAGCACTGCTCAGAAACAGATGTTCGGAATTTGAAGCACAAATATAGCTGATACTCAGCAGATAAGTCCAGATTTCACCAAGTCTAAGGGATAAGAGAAAAACATTCCCCCTTTAATCTGATTTGATTTGCTCACTAGTATTCAGATAAGATAAAAGCATGAGAGATCAGGATCCTTTGAAGGATAAATCAGTGGCTTTCTATTTTTTCCTACAAGACTTGGAGCATCTATATATCCAATAGAAGGCAAATCTCATATGGAATAGGGATTCAAGGATTCACTACCAATTGCCTCCTTAAAAAGTAATGCGGCTGGCAACAATTCTGTATAGAGCTGAGTTTTAATGACTTTGCATGAAAAGCATGCAGCTAATTAGAACCCAGTGGTATATATAGAGATTCCAAAATTTTGAGAGTGGCTCATGGACAAGAATAGGCCACAGCCATCAAGACAAAGTCCCATTTCGAGTAATCACTGCATCTGAAGAAATATAACCTGCAAAAGTGAATAACTGCCAATTACAATTATAATTAATAAACCTTGTGCCAATGTTCTTATCAGTCCACTTCACACAGACCATTTTTGCCACTCACTAAAGCAAAAAAGTAATTAACAGCAATGATGGGCTATGCAAGGGAACATCTTATTTTATCAATACTAATAAGCCTTCAAGATTACCAACACTGACCTTAAAAATGAGTAAAGAGACATTTTGACACCATCCACAATTCATACAAATGAAATGAGATTTGGTTAATTACCTCACTGAAGGGGCCTGAGCAAAGGTTTGCTCATGGTGTGGAGCATATCAAGTAAAAGTGAGTTTCTAAAATACTGATAATGAGAGGGCATTAAACTCAGTTTCAGCAAATAAGAGAGGAGGAGATGATTTCTCTCCTGTTCGCTTCCAAGTAGCACCTGTGTTGATTTATTTTTAATTTTCAGTGATGATCATCTAATTTGCAAAATTATTGTACAGAAGACTTCATGATGTGAAAATCATAATTTGTGATGTTGATAGATATAAAGACTATTAGTTATCTGTCTGTGTGCTAAGGGAATGCTCAGGAATTGTATTTTTACACTTTCAGTGGATGACTCTGCAGTGAGCAGAAGTGGGATCAAGGGTTGTGTGAGTAGTGTTTCTGTGCAGTTTTCCATTACTTAAGAAATCCAGGGAAATAAGGATAATGAATTATTCAAAGCAATACTTGGATGCAACACCAATGCCGCTGATACTTGCTTGGGCATGTAGTACAGAAGCACTACTGTAAGAGAGAACATTCCTCAAACTTCACAGGTCCAGGCAGATCAATAAAAGTGAATATTTTCAGTATTCTCTACGCTACAATGGTGTTTTATGTGAGCAAACAGCAGGCTTTTATGGGTGGCCAACATAAATATGTCATATTGATGCATTCCATAAATTACAAAAAAAATAGGGAAGCTTAGAAGTTCAGTCAAATCTCTTCCAGGGGTGGTGACTCCAGCACTGCCCTGGGCAGCCTGTTCCAATGCCTGACAACCTTTCAGGTGAAGAAATATTTCCTAATAAATAATCTAAACCTCCCTGTCACGACTTGAGGCCATTTCCTCTCATCCTGTCAAGGTGGAAGTAAGGTGATAAGTATGAAATCAGTGTCTAACCTAAAATCATAATCTGCTTGAGGTCTGACCCCAAACCAACCAAGTCAGGAGCTGCCTCTCAGCAGGTTTTGCAGCCCAAATGAGGCATGAATGTCTGGACTTGCTGATCTTACAAGTCTTTTCCAAATTCTAAGATTCTATGAGTCCGAAAACTTGAGTCCCATTCTCATCTCTGCTCTGCTCTGCCTGGGATCATCCTGAAAAACCTGACGTGAGGTTTCTAATGAGTATTTTGCCACTTTACTGATGTCATGATCTGGTTCTTATCTGCATTGTTTATTTAGGTGCTTCTTGCCAGCATTTCTTGTCTGTCAAGGGCAGATTTCTGACAGGTCTCATATCACCCTCCAAATACCAAAGCAAGGCACCTTCTGGAAACAACAGGATTTCAGGAGGGTTTTTATCTACTTCACTTGCTATAGAAAATGTAAAGGGCAATGTATAGATAAATTCCAGTCCAAAAAGAAGTGGGGACAAGCCCAGCAAAATCTCTGGTCTAACAAGGAGCAGAGGGTGCCAAGGGCTGCCCTACCCCTGCACTGCTTGGAGGAGAGCTGCTGCCAGCAGAGCTTCAGGCTACCCAGCAATGCCAGGGGTTGTTTAGCTTGGCACTTTCTCTGGCCAGCCTGCTTGTAATTAGGCAACTTTCTGTGGATATCACATCTCCAAGCCACTGGCCTTTATCCTCCCTTCAGGTTTGCTCTCATATATGTTCTGTATGATTTAACAAGGCAGCACCTTTTTCTTTTATAAACAGATTAGGTGTTAGAAATTAATCTCCCACAGCAGGCCTGCCAGTTGTCAATACTTTGACAAGAAACCCTCAGCTCTTGTAAAGTGTGATGTGAAATCCAGGAATGATTTTGAGGCTGTGCAGTTCTCCCCTATGTTCTAGTCTGAGTTTTAGTCTTGTTTTATTGCTCTAAAGAAGAGATCTAAATAAGAGTATGTCTCATGACACATTTACTGAGAACAAACAGGAGTATGTGGTTGAGCAACCTCCTGCATGTTTTATTTCCAGAAGTATCTCCATTCCATTCTTTGTCCAGCCAGAAAAGTATCTCATAAAGACAGGGCCCAGGCCAGCAGTGGGGGAGAACTGATATATTTTATTGTGTCACACTCATCCAACCTGTGTTTGGAAGGCAAATCTATAAAGACAGCACTTATATATTGTTAAATTTGATTTACTACTCATGAACCCTTATCCTGTGAGAATACAGCACATAACTCTGCTAACCATAACTGTGCTTTCATAATAAAATATATGTAGTTAACCAACACTGCTTCAAAGTAATAAAACTAAGCATTTACTTTGCATAACTTGTTATTTAATATATTGTGCACAAGAAAAATACCCTCTTTAGAGTTCACCTCATCCTCCCAGGAAATAGCTAAAGCACATCATTCCCATACCAACATTGTAGCTAAACTTATAATTTTTAGACCCAGGAATAATCAGTATATATTTCACCCATCCCACATACATTATATATATGACCCACAAAGATATTTTAAGCTGAATTAATGACATGTTTTAATGGAAATTACAAGTGGAATGAAATACAAGCCATATATGTATATGTGCAAGATATTACATTACATTAAATTTCTAATTTGAAGGATGGCCTAAAAATCTATAATAAGTCTGACAAGTCATTCTTATATGGATTTGCCACATTAATTTTGAATATTCATATCTCTTTTTAGAAGAAGCCTAATGAGGCATATTACCTAAGTGTAGCTTTTTATGTGACATTTCCCTCAAATCGTGATTCATCAAACAAGGTACAAATATATTTATTTTTCCTTAAGTATTTTAAGCTCAAGATCCTGAGCTGAGCATTCATCATTAAAATTGTGAAAATCAAATTAAAATGTTATGTATTTTAGAAATAAATTAGAATAATTTTGCTTGGATTATATTTCGATATTGGTGTTTTGCATAAAGTGAGGGGCACGAAGAACATTTTAGAGACAACAGGTTAAAATCACAAATGGAACATACCAGATAGCAAAGACCAGACCTGTCTTTGCAACTGTTGAGTTTCACACAAGTTGGGACAGTTTTAGCCACACAGGTTTAGCCAGATTTAGCCTAAAGGATTACAGAAATCACATGTACACTAGAAATTACCTGCAAATATATAACCAAGAGTTTTCTGGCTTTGCTATTCTTTGTGTTTCCATGTCTGGGTGCAAATTTCCATTGTAAATGATTACTTTGAGTTACAACAGCTTAGTTTGATTTCCACCTTGAGCCTTACATGAGAGAAACACTGGAAATTGAAGTCAGCCTCAAGTCCATAAAAAGAATTGATAAACCTTCAACTGATTGTAATCCCTGTCTCACACTAATCTAAATATTCTAATTACTTGCTCTGTTAACAGCAGCTTACAGGCTCAGAGCAGTGGACTATCCACTCCTGTATGCAATACTGTGACTTCCTAAATTAGAAAGCAATCCTCTGATCTGCATGAAATTAATTTTTTTAATGAAATTTTTACCAAAATCTGTCATCAGAGATCTCATACATTGAATGGAACTTTCTTTTCATGAGTTTTTCCAGCAAACTCATATTTATCTTGATTTCACAGCAAAATCATGGTTGCTGAACTGCTCATTGTCTGACCCAGGTCACCTGAGATGTTGGACATCTCCTTTCTGCCTTATCCAAGTCAAAATTACAGTTCTTTTCCTAGAAATCTTCACAATTTTGCACTTTTCTACTTGAGTTTTCTGCCTCTTCCAATTTCAAAATCAGACTTGCCTTCAGCTCCAGCTCCTCTCATTTATTTTGCCTTTACATAATTTCTTGGTATGTGGAGTCAGCTCCATGAAATTCGTTTATTCTGTTCCTCTAAGTTTGTCTCCAATACAAGTAATATAAAAACACTGAAATATAGGTGACATTTTATTCTGCTCCTCTCTTTTCATATCGAGACTGAAAACATCAGGATTTATTGGATGTTGCCACCAGACATTTTTGGTGCTACTGTAAAACAAAATGATTCATTGATTCAGCAAACACAGCAAAATGACTTTTTGTAGCATTTTCAAATCAGAGGATGCTGAATTGTAAGGGAGCCACAGGGATCATTGATCCAGCTCCTGTCCCTGCCCAGACACCACAACAATCCCCCCCGGGCATCCCTGGCACAGCTGTCCAAAGTCTCCTGGAGCTCTGGAAGCCTCAGGGCCCATGCCCATTCCCTGGGGAGCCTGGGCAGTGCCTGAACCCTCTGGGGGCAGCAGAACCCTTCAGTGATCACCACCCTAACCCTCAAGTGCCTGCAGCTGTCTTTCCATCAGGGTGAACACGCACCAGGAAAAGCATTGAAAACCACACAAAATACTGGATTTGGCACGTGCAGTTGCAGACACAGAGATTTCACACTTAGAGCAGCCCAGACAAGTGGATATCTATTGCCAGGGTTGGCCTGAGATAAAAAGGAAGTTGGAGTATATAGAGAACGCAGATCGAGCCAATGTGGTTAACTGCTACGTTCTGGTTTATTTCGACTAAGATGGCTGCTTATATACATTTCTATATAGTTTACAATTACAGTGGCTTTTCATTGGCATACAGCAGAGAGAAGTATGAAAACGCACTCTATTTTGCTTACTCTTAAGGTGGCTATCACATGCTCAATAACAATTCTATTCAGTGACCTTCACAACCTTATTATCTTTCCCTGACACCTTAACTACTAATTTCTAACTGCGCCACACTTGGCTAAGAATTTCCAGCTGCGTCACAGGCTTCAAGGCCTCACTCAGGCCTTTGTGAAGGCCTCAGCTTGGGTAGTTCAAGGCCTAGGTAGACATCATGTCCACCTTCCCTGAGGAATTCTGCAACAGATATCCTCATATGGTAGGCTTACAAGGAATGCTGCTGTGGGACAGGGATAACAGTCTGTGACTGATGTTTCTCCAGGACGAGAATCAGCCAGCCATTCCAAGCATTTTCAGGGACATGCATCCCTAGCTCAACAAGATTACTGGGGATGAAGCAACACCATGATGCAGACAGAATTTTTTTACCTATTTATAACTGAGCTGGCTGATGTTTCTTGCCAGCGATCAGTTTTAATGTAGGAAGTACATGGGTTGTGGAAGTAGAAGCTGAAACAGAGGACTTAATGACTAGTGTTTCAAAACACAGCCTCTTGTTCCTTAGCAGTGTTCCATGCCCAGTTTGGGTTCATGTTGACTTCCCTTGGGTTAATTAATAGATGATATTCATTATTGTCAATGCTGCACAGAGTGAGACAAGGCATGTGGCAAAGGGAGAGCACAGAGACAGAGAGGAAAAGGGGAGTGCAACTCAAGCACCGTGCTTCCAGCAGAGAGGAGAAGCTTCTTCTTGCCTGAGTGAATCAATGCACAATCATTTAACCATACAGCTAAATAGTCACTGATCATTGCTAAAATATTACCCTCCTATCCCACAGTGTCCAGTCATCCAGAAGAGGTGACCAGTCCTGCAAAACAGACTTTGTCAGGCCACTTCCCTGCTGACTTTGTCACTCTGCTGTCCCTGCAACAGCCAGCAGCTGAGTTCCTATTTTTGCTCAGGCTGGGCTCAGTGCAGGGTGAGCCCACCTGCAGCCACCCTGCAGCAGAGGGAACAGCCCTGGGCAGAGGGGACAGCATTGGGCAGAGGGGACAATCCTGGGCAGTGGGGACAGCCCTGGGCAGAGGTGACAGCCCTGGGCAGTGGGGAGAGCCCTGGGAAGAGAGGACTGGCTGCTCCCAGCCTGGCACAGACCACAGCAGTGTCCACTGGGTTCCTGTTCCCAGATCTGACTCCCAGTGAAATAGGCTCCAGCAGCATGGACTCATTTGAAACAAAGACAGAGCCCTGTTTTGTGCTGCCAGGGCTGTAATAAATGACAGACACTGTTTGCAAAACTTTCAGAGAAGACTGAGTGAATGTAGAGTGAAAACACCTCAGCTCCTGAACCTGGTTTACATGTGCAGGAATCTAACATTAATGCCTGAGGGGCATTAACATGCCTAAGTCAGAGCTCATTTTTTCTTAACTGTAGTCATACAGCTACTAATAAGTAGTTTATTGCTTCTAAAAATGGCTATTAACGTTGCAGTAATGGATGTTATTAAAGTCATAAATATCACACTTACAATGCTCATTTCTCACCAAAGTTTAAGGCTCTTTCAAAGATCAAATGTCCCATTCTTCTGTCTGCTTTTATAGCATTAAGGGATTTTGGTGCAAAGTCCTGCTTCCACTCCAAGCAGAAACTTTATTGTTGTTGGAGTTTGATGCAGTGATGAAAGAAACCAGCTTACAGATGCTGACTGCAAAACTGCAACTGAAAGTAAACAGCTTTCACTCTTTCTCTTTGGGAAGTTGCTCTTCTCTTGTCTAATTCTGGGACTGTCTGAAAAGTAAAATTCAAAAAGAACAGTACACAACTTTTAGATGTGCTTTGAGTGAAATTTTGCCTTCCCAAAGTCTGTCATGGTCTTTAGAAAACAGGGAACCCTGTGCCCAGCAATTTATGTCAGTTATGAACACAAGGCACTGCTGTCTTCTGCTATGGGTGGAGATGCCTGTGGAACATTGGAGAACCCAGGATGGATTCAGCCCCTTCTCAAGGGGACTGAAGCTCCCATGTGCTCCAACACAAGCAAATAAGCTCTGAAATGCAGCCTAAATGCACCATTAGAGGTGAGAACTAATTCCCTGACAGTGCTGAGAAAGGTGTGAAGGTGTCAGAGGAGAGGAAGCCCCACAGCTCCACTCACAACCTTAAAGAAAGTGGCAGCTGTCCGTGTTGTCAGGGAAGAGCTGTTTTATGGGACTATGTAATCTCATTCCCAAAAATTCCCATTTGAATTCCTTAGTGAAAATTAAGTTGGAACAACCAGGGGTTTTAATTCAGTTTTGCTTACAGCATGAGATAGCCTGTCTAGACATTTCAAATCCAAAACGCTGTTGTTATGCAAAAGCACAACTCCACCTATCCAGAAAATTAAAGAAATTAAATTATATAACCAAGTATTGTAAGCACATGAAGATTGAACCAATTTTAAAAGCATTCAGAACCGAGATGGCTAAATTCCTATTCAGTCATGTCTGGATCTGATTTTAAAATCCACACAATAGCAGAGACACTATTTATGGAGCACACAATTAAAGATGGGGAAAATTATGTGTGACAATTTAATCTGGTGCAAAATATCCCAGTAACCAAATGCAAGTCACTGAGCCGTGGTGTGTGTTTGAGCCACATTAGAACACTCTGGAGTTCATTGTTTCTGATTTTTAAAGAAGATTACAGCTGCCACATTGTTAAGACCTTACAATTATATCTGAACAATAAATTGTATTATTAATAGGACGGTTATGGCCTGTGAGATTTAGATATTGTTGTTTATGATTTGCACTTAAAGAGGGATTTTAATCAAGTTTACCATTCTCAAAAAGTCTGGTTTGCATTTAAATAAGCATCCTTAAAAATTGATCTGTTTTGCTCAATTATACAATGCCTCATTCTGGTGCCTCAAAGTAATTTATTATCCAGGCTCTGTGAGCAAGGAAGATGTATTGCATTGTACTTAATCTTATCAAATTTCTGCTGATTTTTGATGACAATGTCTGTTTATCATAATTATTACAAGTTGTCTGGGTTAATAAAACTTGAAAACTGTGTGGGAATTAAACCAGTATGGAATGTTTAACTTACTATTTGTGTAAGGCTGCCTGATCCAAGCTGTCCTTCATGGGTACATGAAGCCATTAATGTCCCAGAATTATAGAATTATTTGGGTGGGAAGGGACCATAAAGCTTGTCCCATCCCACCCCTGCCATGGGCAGGGACACCTCCCACTGTCCCAGGCTGCTCCAAGCCCCAGTGTCCAACCTGGCCTTGGACACTGCCAGGGATCCAGGGGCAGCCACAGCTTCTCTGGGCACCATGTGCCAGGACCTGCCCACCCTCCCAGGGAACAATTCCTTCCCAATATCCCATCTATCCCTGCCCTCTGGTACTGGGAGCCATGCCCTGTGTCCTGTCCCTCCAGTCCTTGGTAATTGTCTCTCTCCATCTTTCCTGCAGCTCCTTCAGGCCCTGCAAGGCCACACTGAGATCACCCCAAAGCTTCTCCTGTCCAGGCTGAGCAAGTCCCAGCTCTCCTAGCCTACAGAGTCACAATTAGCTTCTGCACTGGAAGAAATGTTTATAATCCCTTGTTGTGCTGGTTCCATGCCATGCCATCCTCTTTAAGAGTTGATTCCTACTGGAAATGCATTCAGTAGGAAATTGTTTCTAAAACTGACAAACAAAAGATTTTTAAAAGGTAAATCTGGATTTAGTGCGCCTTTCAGAGGATGCAAAACACAAATTACTTTTTTTTTATTTGAAAAGAATTTAAAGCACCTTGCTGTTTCAGATTTCATCAAGGGCGTTTTGTGATCTGAAATAAAAGCTCATGCTTGTCACATTCTTTGACACAGAACTACACTGATTTGCCCTAGAATTAAGTCTGTAGGCAGGGAGCAAGCTCTCAATCCAAGCCCAGGTCAATGGTACTTCAGAGGAACAAGAATGCCCACTACTTGCCCAACAAGTAGTGAAACATGGACAAAGTACTATTCAAATATTCAAGCAGAAGCAATAAAGACACATGAAATTCCCAATTAAAAATGGGAATGACAAGGCTGAGAGAAGGTTGAAAAAACTACTCCATCAGCAGTGCATGTTTTCACTTGGAATACTGATCATATTCCTAACCTGCCTAAGGTCCAGCTGCTGCTGCCGTAAGTGAGGCTGAAAAGGTCAGGATTCCCTTTCTTTGGCTCTGGTCCTGAGTATTTTGGCACCATTCTCACCTCATTTCTCGGCTGTACATCTCTCATAGCACCAGCCATCTCTGGAGATCTGGAATGACCCCAGACTTCAAGGGTAAGGCATGGAGCCCTTCAGAGCAGCCACAGGGGAAATGCAACCTGGTATTTGCGCTGCAGGAACAAGTTTGGAGTTAAAGCTACAAAAGCAACGTTAAGTAAGTTCATAGCACAGCCAATAAACCATATAATGACAAGAGTTAGTGCTGTTCTATTTCACAGTCAATCTAATGGAAGCTTTTGTTGCTCAAAGGGGGCCTTTATTGATGTTTACAGATAGATTTTATGGCTTATTTGTCACCAGGAGAGTGTCAATGTGTCTGTCTCAGTTCCTGCTCAGCAATGCCTGGACCATGAACTGCCTATTTTAGTACCAAGGCAGAGGAAAAAAAGAGAGTATTAAATTCCTGGATCAAAGCAACTTTAACTTCTTAAGATAATTGTCTTGCAATGATTGATCTAGTCATGTCAAGATAATGAGGTTTTTATGGTCCTGAGGAGGATTTAATCTAATTTTTGGAGGGATTCTGATCTCACTGTTGCTGCTTTATCACTTTTAATCTCAATACTTTCATTTGAATTTGCTGTGCAAAATTCAATATACTTTAAGTTGACAGCTCAAGACACAGAATAGCCTTTTCACACTAAGTTTTCCTGTGTTACAAGTGTGTTTTAAATCTTGTTATCATTTCTCTGAACGAATGCAATTATAGAGTTGTTTTGCTACTTCAGACAGAGAATACCCAGTATAATTCCTCCAACACAATAAAAGTACCTCTTAAAGAAAAAGTAGTAGCCCAATTCTGAGCAGAAGGCGGCTGCTAATGGTGTCTTTAATTATTTGGTAGAAGATCAGTTGTGAGAAAAGATATCTAAGGCTTGTGTTATTCTTTAATGGAATCTACTGGTATGTGTTCAGTTTTCTAATAATATAGGGGCAAAATAAAGTTTATATTAAAAAAGATAAATGGGTAAGCATCATCTCCTCAGGTTTAATAAGCCTTTTTTTTTTTTTTTCTTTTTAAATTCCCTAAGGTAAAATGGAAAATTACTATAAATCTGGTTAAGGAATGATTCATAAAATTTGTCAGTCAAAACCAGTTTGGGGCAAAGTCCCCTCTGCTCTGCCCATAGCAACTTGCGTCTTCTCCCCCACAAACAGGGGAAAGCACTCAGTCTACTCTTCTGGGATTGTGCTACTTGTTGTATTTTCTTTCTGTCTCTATCCTCTTTGATTATTTTTAGTTCTTAATCTTATTACTTCACACTTCTATACAACTGAGCTAAATAAGCTACTTATCCAGCCTCTAAGCTGAATCTATCCCGATCATTTTGAATTTATTTGCTCTGTTCCTCTCTATTTACTTTATCGTCCTTTCCCATTTCTATGTCATTGGCAAATTTGGGTCAGTAATTTATAAAGTAAACAAAAATGTCTCTAATGCTGACATTCCTTTTAACTCCTTCTTGAGCTGTTTTAAAATTTGCAATATTTGTTCGTTCAACCAAAAATAATTCCCTGGAAATTCATGTGTCTTTCTGTAATGGAATGCTTCCCTTATTTGTAGATCAAAGCCTTCTAAAATCTACTTTGAAATAAGCACCACATTTCTCTCTTTCCCATCAGCTGAATACACATTGCCACATTCTCCAGAAGAAAAGCAAAAGCCAGAAGTTTCTTGGCATCCTACGCCAGTTCCATCATGGGATCCTTTTGGTCTGGGCACATCATTTCACCTCCCTCGCCACTCTCCAGGGAAGGGATTCACAATTCTGGGGATTACTTTTCACTGAGCACTTGCGGGGCTCTGCAGACATGGTTAATGTGTCACACACAGAATCACAATCTCTGTGGTCGCCAGCCTTGGAATGCATTTGTTCTTATTGTTCTGGCTCTTGATGGCTCCATACATTCTCATTTTCCCATGATCAATATCCCCTGGCCTGCTCCTGCTTAAATAAAACATTCTGCCCCAGGTGATAGGTAGGGAGCCAGTGGAAAGGTGCTGTCACGACTGGCTGTGACATATCTCAGAACATGCTTTGAGAAACTCCCTGGTACTTCCAAATATCCAAACCATATTATGCAAATATATCAAAATACACGTTTCTAAACTAACATTAATTTTGCTTTCAGTTCAGAATGTGGTTTTTTTCTATATAATGTTCTGAGTTCAGCCTTCTAATGTGGGAGTTAGCACTGAATGCAAGATGTTTTTCTGTGGGAGCAGATACCCACAAGAATATCAGGACTGCAGATTGAAAAGATTATTTTGAAGCCTTATTTCTTCTATTCAGTGTTGAATGCATGGACAGTCCCAAGTAACAGTTAACATCACTTTTTCATCATTTTTTGGCGTTGGATTGCTTGTAAGAGAACCTTGTGCAGCTCATAATATGAAACATCCAGGCTGCCCAGACTGTTTTTAGGAGTGAATCATGTATAGGCCACACAACTTGGCACAGAAACTTCCAGTCAGTCAATACTGGCTTATTTCTGAGCTTTCCTGGTCACCTGCATGTCAGATAAGCAAGACAGAAGGATTTCTCAAATGAGGATTATTTTTGTTACCAAAGTTTATTCTTAAAGGAAGATGAGTGGCCCCCAACTTTTTATTCCTGGAGGGTAACATTGTGATGGCACTTGGCTGATACACAGCCAGCCCAGCTGTGTCAAGGAATCACAGAATAGTTTGGGTTGGGAGGGACCTTAAAGCCCATCCAGTGCCACCCCCTGCCATGGGCAGGGACACCTCCCACTGTCCCAGGCTGCTCCAAGCCCCAATGTCCAACCTGGCCTTGGACACTGCCAGGGATCCAGGGGCAGCCACAGCTTCTCTGGGCACCCTGTGCCAGGGCCTGCCCACCCTCCCAGGGAATAATTCCTTCCCAATATCCCATCCATCCCTGCCCTCTGGCAGTGGAAGTCATTCCCTGTGTCCTGTCACTGCAGTTCCTGAGGAATTGTCCCTCTCTTGTTTCCCTGCAGCCCCTCAGACCTGGAATGAGCTCTGGGGTCTCCACAGAACCTTCTCCTCTCCAGGCTGTGCAGCCCCAGCTCTCCCAACCTGACTCCACAGGGGAGGTGCTCCAGTTCCCTCAGCATCTCTAAGGCCTTGCCTGGATTTGCTCCAACTGTTCCATGTCCTTCCAGTGCCCTTCACCATCACTGACAGGAGGATGCTGTCCTCACCAGTGCCTGGGAAGTCATCACCCTTTCCTCCATGGACTGATAGCTGGAACAACCCCAAATTCCTGTGCAGGAACAAGGGAGTGGCTGCACCATTTAGCTCCTAACATGTGGGTGCTCAGCAGGTCCATTACTTGCAAATAACTTCAGACATCCCACTCTCTGTTACAATTAAATAAAGGCTAATTAATAGCTATGCCACACAAACTTGTACTGGGTGGTTTTATTCAGGTGCAGGATTAAACCAAGAAATAAATCAGGATTGCAAACACGAGTAGCTCTGACTGCTCAGTGAGAAAGTATGGGCAACTCCAGTCAGATAATTCACTGTAGCAGCTTGGCAGCACTCCCCATTTACTGTATTTACGAGTGTCTAATCCCTGGGTTATCAGCAAAATGCAATTCAGCAGCAGCACAGGCTGCACATTCACGGAGGTATTAGCAAGAGCCTGCTGTCTTGTTCCAATTTTTGTAATTACAGCAGAACTCTCCTTCTGCCTTTTCCTGTGTGAAGGTCCCCCAAGAGGGTATTTTGGATTGTTGGACCGTTTCAGTGGTGGGACCTCTCAGAGGTGTGCATGGCACGTGCAGAAATACAATAATCCCAGCAAACCTGGATGCTCCAGTTCAAAATGCTTTCAGCAGGATTAGCTGTTTATGTACTGAGGTGTTTTTATTTGAATGTGTTGGGAGATATGGTGGAAAACACAAGCACTGATAAAGATTAAATGGAATGGAGCTGAGCCTGTGCAGCAACTCTGGAGGTATCAAATCTTCTGGTTGCTCGTTCATACAACCAGGGCAGTGATTCCCCTCCACTGGAGACTCCAAACTGCTCTGTGCAGAGTAGATGAGAGGGTCACAGCCCTTCCCTACTCTGCTGCACACCAGATTCTTCTCTTTTCCCAGAGAAATCATCTCTCATTCCTGTTCAAGGGCCCAATGTCTCTCCTGTGCATTTTTCGAGGCAGAGCAGATCCTGGACATGGAAGTTGCCTCACAAGTGCTGAGGGGCTGCTGGATGCAGTTTACCTTAAGGAAAGTCAGGGAATTCTGGCACATAAGGAAGTGAGAGATGTATTTCTGATACTTAAAAGGCAGAGAACCCTTTTTTCCCAACAAACCCAGAGAACACTTTTGGTTAAAGCATTCCCCACCTTCATTTCCCCTCCAGTTTGAGCCCTCCTGGGAGCTGTCATTGACTGGGACCCACCCCTGCAGCCCCTCGGGACCCCACAGCTATCCCCAGCCTCCTCATCCTGCCTGCAAGATGGCACCAGCAGCACCCAAAAATGCTTTGTGTCTCCTGTTCCCAGATGGACTGGGAATGTATCAGCCTTGGGAACCTGGCTCCTGGGCACAGCACATCCTTCTGAATCTGAGGCATAGCACAGAGAAAAGAAAGGAAAATCACCATTATTGAGAAGTTTTAGGTGTTTCTTGTTGTTCCATGTTCACTTATATGGCCTTTCCTTAATGGGATCTCTACAGCTGATTATTGCCCTGCCAAATATTTTGTGATTTTTCTTCATTAATAAAAATTTACAATGTTAGAAGCTCAAAGAAATGACAAGGAAATGAACCTTTTCCTTGAGAAATAGTGTTGTAATTTCTCATACTTCTAAAAGTATTGTTAGCATGAACATATAACTTTCATTCTTTTTTTTTTAATATTTTAACTGATTTTTTTCCAAAATAAATTTAAAATATTTCCTTTACCATACCCTTAACAATGATAGTCAAAAGGAAAACTGAGTGTATTTTGAGGCTGAATTGAAAATACTTTTTGAGAGGGTAACAGAAACATTTCCATGAGGAAGTCAGTAGCTTTGTAGGATAATGGAGCAATCAAAAGGGACCTACAAGGACCAGCAAACCTCTCTCACTGAGAATCAAGCTACCAGTCTCTCTCAGTACCAGTTTTTTTATACAGACTTTTCTTTTTCCAAAGCCTTCTGAGGCCTTGTCAGAGTCTGTCCAAGGATGTGATATGCCTCACAACTGTCTCCAAAGACTGAGGACTGAGACCCCAGACTCTGAAAGGAGCCCCTGGCCTGGTTGAGGTGGAACGTTTGCCAAGTCTCGGAGGACTGGTGTGCATCTCCATGAGAACGGGGTGCAAGAATAATGGAACTGGTCACAGTGGACTGAGCCAAGGCTGCCTGTCCGAACTGGTCTGTCCGCACCGGTGGTACGGTTTGCAGCTTGTTCCTGAGCACCCAACCTCAACACAGGTGGTTCCTGCTTTGGCTCCGTGCCCCTCGCTTTGGCTCCCGCCTTGACAACCTATAAAAGCTCTGGAGACCCTGCACACTTTCGTGTACACCCCACTGGAGGACTTCGCGTCTATAGGCATCTCTAAGCCTCGAGGACTCGTCCCTCCATGTTGGTAGCTATAATCCCCTTCCCCTCTTTCTCTGTCTTTCTTACTATTCTTAATTTCTCTCCCCACTATCGCATTTGTTGGCACTAAATAAAGGTGCATTTGTGATTGAGCAAACTGAGTTGTCCCCTGCTGTGTCTTTTGCGCTCTGAGATCCTTAAAACGAACCATCACGAACCCCGCTTGCAGTGGCGGATCGTGACAGGCCTGCACAATTCCAGCTGAGAATCTAAAACTTCTTCATACCAGAAAGGAGGATTAATGCTAAGGAAACACAGAGGAGAACACAAATGAAGTGCAGAGGTGGAAAACACCAGAAAACAGAGCTGTCTTAATTTGAAAACTCACTGGGTGCTCTCCTCAAATCTTTCCTAGGATGAATACAAGTCTTTCAGCTCAGAGTTTAGCTTTCCTGTTCTGAGCAGTGGCACCATGTGATGTTGAGCCTAAAATCAGGTGCTGTCTTCCCTCAACCCAGGTAATGTCTAGCCCAAACCGAGGTGCACCCAGAGGCAGCGTACCAGGAGCTCTGTCCCAGGGTGATGCCCAGGAAGAGGGGATGTCCAGAAGAGACTGTGACTGCCATAATTAATACAAGCCCCTATTAGGATGTGAATATTAGAAGATGCCTCCGCCCGAAGTAAGGTGCAAACGAGACCATTTGGCAAAGTCAATTGTACAGAATTTATTCAACAGTATGTTAAGTCAGGGAAGAGGAGGGAGGGAGAGAGAGAGAGAGTTTTGAGCCATGGTATTCTTTAAGCCCTAACAGCCCCAGTTCAGCAGCCCCACACTCAGGACAGGACAGGAAAGGGAGGAACCTTTGGCTGCCCCAAGGAATTCACTGGTTCCTATAGACAACACTCAGCCAAAGTTCTCCAAACCTTCAGGCCTCACAGACTGAAACCACAGGGATCAGCATGGCTGTAGCAGGTTTTTGCTCTTGAGGACATCTGACCAAAGCCCCCGATCCAGCACAGAGGACTCAGCCTCTTCCAGAGGCTTTACCCAGGCTCAGCCTTTGAGTACCTAGAGGATTGTGTCCCACAACATCGCAGGAGGAAGTGACCACTAATTTTAATTGTTTATATTTAACACAGCAAAAATTTCTGCAAAGAATTGATACGCTGGCCAAACCCCAAAAAAATATTTTACAAAGAAAGCTCCAGGACTCTCATTAATTAGATGATAAACAGCTTTCAATATTAGAGAAGTAGCTCTGTATTACATGACAGTCGTAGGTTGGAGATAGAAACCATGACTCGAGTCCTCTTGTTCATAAGACAAACAAACAGCCGGTTTTCTTGTTCACAGCTATCTCATATAGGGAGTTCAAAACTCCTGGATCTAGACATGGATTAGTCTGGGTCTTAGCCCTGCCCAGCTCCTTAACCAGTGACATGTCTTCTCTCTGGACTGGCTATGACTGGCTGAGGTCCTTGTATGAGTTCCCTTGTTCCCCTAGGGATTTGTTTCTAGAACAAGCCAGGTTAGCCGAATTAGATTTGTTATGACCGGATTTATCTTGTCTAGCTAATAGACTTGCTGCGACAGCTCTGAACCTGCTACACCACTGGAACAGCCCCAGAGATGAGAGGCAGGCATCTTGCCCTTCTGAAAGCAGGAATATTTTGTCACAATGTCATCAGATACAATTTCTGATGTAGAGTTAAATAACCTTTACTTTCATCCCTCCAGTGTAAAAGATGAAAATCTTTTAAAAGCAAGAGTCCCAAAGAAATGTAAATACAGTGTATCCACTACTGACATTTCAATAGATTTTGGCCCACCAGTGGAGACAGCTATTCTCTATTATCAGGTTTCCTGTCACTCATGTTGATTAAAGTTGATAAATACTGCAAGCCACTTGGGGTAGGCTAAAGGACACAAAAGAAAAATGTAACTTATTTGAAAAGGACCATATTCCTTGGGAAATGAAAAGCAGACCATATTTGCCTGTGTATCTCAACTTCAAGAAGAGCAATTTCCCCTATTTAATTTCTTCCCCCCTCCATTTTCCTGGAAGTGATACACACTTAGAAACTGTAATTAATGGAATAGTGTTCTGCAAGGACAGAGCAGTGTGAGACTGAAAAGGCAGCACAGTTTCTCTGCATTCACACACTATTTCATTTATCAAACCTGGGAAATAAATGACAACTAGATCAGCTGGTGAAATTTGGGGTGCAGCAATAGCTGCATCCTAAAGGAACATTACTCCATCAGGAACTTTTGGATGATTTTTGGCAGACTAAGATGCCAGTCCAAAAAGCAAATTGTTTTCAAAGCATGCCATATATTCTCTCTGAATATTAACATGCACAAGGCAGAAGATCAGTTTGATATAATTCATAGAGTCAAATCAACTATAAAGATTATTCTGATTGCTGTTGCATAGGCATTATTTTTAGTCTTCTCATATCTTCAGCAGAAGTGTGTATTAATTTCAGAATGAATGTTAGAAAAGAGTTGATTCCTGTTTGCCATCAAGGCAAGGGAAAGGAGCAAGAAAATCAGCTATGGAGAGGAAAGGCTATTTTTTTTCTTTCAGTATGAACGAGGAAAAGGTCTTGTGGCAAAATTTTGAAAAAAAAGTTGGAAGGAAAAGAATCCAGGAACATTCTGTCAATGATGAGCTTCCATTAGACAACAGTAGAGACAAACTTGAGGGGAGCACAGGAACACAGGAATATCTAGGAGCAAGAAATTCAAATCATAAAATATTTTCTAGGAAACTTTCCTTTCTTATCCTGTCAAATTTCCCAGAAGAATACTTTTCTGATTTGACTGAATATTGCAATTACAGGAGTAGAAAGGACAAGATGGTAGAATCCAAGTTGGATTTCTTCACGTGAAAAAAACCCCAAGCTTGGAAGTTACTCAAATTTACTGTATAAAAGAAGAAATTAAACTCCTGGTAACTGAATTAAATTTGCTAGTTAAGAAAAAAATCTTATGTTTAGAAAAAATGATTAATTAAATTCACTCTGTGACTATAAAAGTATTTGATGTCCCATCAATTTTTGGCTATCCATTTTTGCCAGCAGGATATATTGATTTAAACTTCTGGCATTTTAAAAAAGGCCTGCAGAGCCTTAAAACTCAAAAAATTATGTGCGTTTGGAAATTCTGAGCTAAGCCCAGTTTGCATTAGTATTTTAAGAACATCATGCATGCATTTACCTCTCTGAGCTTATTGTTTAGCTATTTGTTTCCTGCAGCAGCTGGAGTGCTTGGAAATGTAATGCTATAAAACTTCATGAAATTACTGACAAACCACAAAAGAAAGAAAACAATTTCCATTCCTGTATTCCTTTGGCACAAAGCTGAGGGGTTTGTATAATAAAATTCTTTCTAAAGTGCAAAGGGTGCCAAAAGGAACATGCCTATTTAAGGATCTCTCAGTCTACCACTGCAGAAATCTAGCTGAGAAAACTTGGGTACTTTTTACAGCAATTTTAATGCAGGTACTCTGGGTCTACTTATCTGTTTGGATGCTTATCCATCATAAAAATCACCAGAATCAGACAAACACTAATGAGGCACAACACTAATGAGGCCACAAACACAAAAATATGTGGCTGACTGTGCCATTATAATTAATTTAGTCAGAAAATTGTTCAGTGTTAACAGAGGGAGAGACTCTTTCAGAAATGCTGGCATTTTCCTTTAAGCTTTAAAGAGTTCACAGTAAAAAAACACATGATCACAGAATCCCAGAATCATTTAGGTTGGAGAACCCTCCCAGCCCACCCAGTCCCAGCTGTGCCCCATCCCCACCTTGTCCCCAGCCCAGACCACTGAGTGCCACGTCCAGGCCTTCCTTGGACACCTCCAGGGATGGGCACTCCAAACCTCCCTGGGCAGGCCCTGCCACAGTCCGACCACCCTTTCCATGCAGAAATTCCTCCTGATTCCACCCTGAACCTCCCCTGGCCCAGCCTGAGCCTGTTGCCTCTGCTCCTGTCCCCGTTCCCTGGGAGCGCAGCCCGACCCCCCCCCCCAGCTGTCCCCTCCTGTCAGGGAGTTGTGCAGAGCCACAGGGTCCCCCCTGAGCCTCCTTTTCTCCAGGCTGAGCCCCTTTCCCAGCTCCCTCAGCCTCTTCTGGGGTTCCAGCCCCTTCCCAGCACCATTCCCTGCCCTGGACACCCTCCAGCCCCATCAGGACTCTCTGGCCAGGAGGGGCCCAGAACTGGACACAGCCCTCGAGATGTGACCTCACCAGTGCCCTGGTCCTGCTGGGTCACAGGCCAGGTACCATTGCCTTTCTTGCCCACCTGGGGAACGCACCAAATGCAGTCAGTCAGCAGATGCAGTAAAAACAGTCAAGATTGTATTTCACACAGAACTCCTTGCTGCCTTTTCAAAGTAATTAGATTTTTTAACACATTAGCCTATAGCTTTTAGGGCTTTTCATATAATTTTGGTCATGAGATGCAGTGAGAAACACCTGATGAGTCTCATGGGCCTCTTGCAGGTTTTTGTTGAGGCAAAGGGGATGACCTCATTACTCCTTAAATCAGGAGAATCCATGGCAGAAAAAGAAGTTACTGCAAGCTATTTGAGCTTAGATTATGGCATATTTTTAATATAAACTAATGGGAACTCTAGTAGCAATTGCATCAAGGTGCAATTTGCTCAGGATTTCCTATATGCAAGCTTGTTTCTAGCAGAAACTGCTGTCTTACACAGTGAGTTTATCTGGCAAGTTCCTGTAATATGAACGCGGATTTTTTTTTCTAAATTAGCATACAGAAAAAAGAATGCAAAAAATTCCAGGACTGCAGACCAGTGGTCTGCCAAAAGAGCTTGAACCCTTCAGATCCTGGAAGCAACATGAAGAGCACCTTGAGTTCTCAGAAGCAATTATGACCCTGATAACTGCAGATGAAATGAAGCAAAATGTGAAAAATTTATCTTCATGTACACTTTTCTACATAACAGAATGGTCTCCATTTATCTTACTTCTTTCACTGTTAGACTGATTAGTTAACTGGCTTCAGAAGCAAAATATGAATGAGCTGACAAATTGTTCTCTTTGACTTTTGCACAGTCCAAGTGTAAATACCAGATTTAACATTTAATCATTTAAAACATCAGATCTGGCTCCAAGTTAAGATGTGAATATATTACCTCAAGTGTGCTGTCAGTACACAGAGAAGAGTTTTACTTTTTACATGTACTTTAAAGGCATTATGAGGATAAACAGGTATCAGCACTTTAATTTTATCCTACATGTGACCCTACTGAATTCAGACACAGGAAAAACACACAAATCCATTTATTGTTCAATTCATTAGAAAACACAGAGGTTTTCAAGGAAAATAAAGGAAATCCCTTCAGTGCAGGGCATAGTAGATGTAAAAACACAAGCCCTACTTATTTTGCCCCCAGTTAAAGTAATCACCCATCTGGATTTTTAAAGTAGTTGGCCAATCATCACCTGCCTTTATTTTTATGAAAAATCTCTTTGAGGACTCCCAGTGTTCATCTCCTAATCATATCTTTAGAGACAAGAGTTCAAATAAAACCTGATTATGTCAACAGAAAAATAAACATTTTTGTCTCATGACAATACCAGGTAAGCAGTGGCTGCATCGCTGAATATAGGAATCATTAAAATTTAATTATCAGTGTTTGCTCAAGATGGGTTATAGGGACACATAAAAGTCATGACTGTTTTAATTTTTTTGTGTCTAATTATGAGATGTCTCAAAAGACCTAATCAGGTAAACTTTTCAGCCCTTTAAAATTCAGATTTTTCAGAGATAGTCCCAAGTATAAGCACAAAGCTGCTAAAAATCCTTTCAGGTATATGAAGATCTTTACCTTCTCTTTCAAGTGATGATATACAGTTGTATAGGCTGATGCATTTAACTTTTTGCTCCTGCTTCAGGCTCAAAATTACATATAATATTAGACATCTAAACATTTTTAGTTAGGTGTTGATGAACACTTCAAATTTTATCATTGATCAGTTGAACATCAAAGATGAACATCTCCCTCCATATGCACCTTCAGCAGCTGTGAATCCTTAGGTTTGGCACTGTCCATGGTTCCAAGAGTCTCTCTAATGCCCACAAACTCCATTTGGGTGAATGTCATGGTAGATTTTATCATCATACACGCTGTGTGTCCTGCTGCTTGGTGATATCATCCTTTATTTATCACCCTTAACATCTGTGCTCCTGAAGAGTTAAATCTTCTCGGACTCTATTCCTGGCTCGCTAAGAATCTCTCAAAACAGGAATTTAAAAGAAGGCTGCAACCCTATTCCTCCAATCCTTCATGCATTGTCAAAAGAGCTATTAAAAATCTGTTATAGAAATCCACAGGCTCTCCTGGAATGCTCTGGAGCTATGCTGTGAATTTAACTTACAAAGGAGACGTTATGGTCTGATTACTCCAGCCTGTGATTTTCTGTATCATAAACTGAAAATTCTGTTTCTGTTTTAGACATTTTAATCTCAACTCCCCATGAGCCCTGGAAACTGGGCTGACCAGACATATTTTCCAGGCCTGTGTTCATTTCCTTCCACTGTATTTTGCTTGTCCAACTGCTTCTCTTCTTGATCTCTTGTTATTTTTACTCACTGAAATTCTTTTCCCTGACATTTTTAGCTTCTATCATCTGATATTAAAAAAAAGAAACCCAAACAACAACAGTCAAGCCTGTCTCATGCCCTCTTATACAGTCTGACTTTTAATATTTGTGTGCAGAGGTCTGACTTCCAAAGCTATTCAGAGGGAAACTCTTCCAGAGGCAGCAAGGTCCAGGGGCCGTCCTGCCAGCCTGGGGAGCAGGAGGTTGGAGCTCTCTTCCAGCTGACCTTCCCTGCTAGACTGCTAGAAAACTATTTTGTGTTCTGACCCTGCGTGCCTGACTCCAGGATCTTTTTTTGGAAATCTGTAGGGACCTGCATGGATTGAGGTATTTTTTTTCTTTCCAATCAGGATTTTTCCATCATCAGCACAGAGAGCTCATGACCTGACTGGAGTGTTACTGGGCTGAAGCACTGAGGGACCTGTGACATAAACAGAGAGATGCTTTTGTTCTGGAAACAAGCAGATCCTGTACCACTTTCCCAGAATCCATCTAATTTGGAACATATTTTTCATAAATGATATCTATAGACAAAATTTGTACATTACCTCCGGAATGAGGCACAAAGAAAGCTGTTTCAATAAATACACACACACAAACACACACACACAAGTTCAAGATTCTTTTTCCCTTCTTCCTCATCCATTTTTTTTCTATTTTTTCCACTTTTCTATTTTTTCTACTTTATATTTTAATAAAGCCCAAAGAAGGGCCTTCTTTTCCTGCAGATCAACTTTCTACTATGGAAATGTTAACTCAAGCCAAGAAACTTGATTTGGCAGCAAAGAGATTCTCGCAGAGCTGTGGATTCCTCCTCCTGCACTGTCACGCACCCACCACCAAGGCCCCAGTGCAGAGGGAAGTGGGGTCTGTCCCTGCCAGGGGGGCTGCTGAACTGGAGATTTGCTGTGGCACCTGCAGCCTGCCATGAGGAGAGGCCAAAACCACACGCATAGATGGGGTAGGCAAAACCCAATTGGGTTTTTCTTTTCCCTTCCTATTCCCCAGGATCTCTGAGCAAGTCTTGGGCTCTGCCAGCAGCAATGCTGATTAAGGCTGACATTCTAAACTGAGCACACAGAAGGCTCCTGGAGCCTGTGTTTTCATCATCAAATGTGGGCACTGCCCTTACCATCACCTCTCTCCAACTTCCCCAAGAGCTGAACAAACTTAGTCCTCTTAAAACCAGATCACTCTGACAGCTAGGGACTGGTTCTCTAAATGAAAATGCAGTGTATTTCCCCATATTTGTATTTTATACATCCAAATTTGTATCTGGAAAGCAATTTATAGTGCAGACACCTTTTGAATTACTTCTACTCATCAGTGATTCAGTAAACAGGGTTGTTGATTATAAAATCTGGGCTCTGTTTATCAGACTTTTTCAATGACAGACCCTAGCTCATTCAAGAACTGGATTAAGGTCACACTCAAAATCCTTGATCACTAAATTATCCTACCCATAAAGTGAAAATGTTGAATGAAATTAAAAGCACTACATAAACAATAATATAATTTTTAAAGACTATTGTAGCAAAAAATTGTTCAAAGTAAAAATCTGACATTTTGTAGGAAGATTTGATTTTTTTTCTTAAAATATTCTTCCACCTAGACATATCCACCAGTGTTCTTTAAATACAAGCAGTGAGGAAAATCCTTCCATTATAAATTCTATATCAAAATATCAATACCATCATAACCTCAAAAGAGTAGGGATTTTTAATTGTTTCACAAAAATAGTGTCATTTTTACTGCCTAAATCTAGTTTTCTATATCAAAATTCCCCTTTTTTTGTGCTGCAGTGGAACAATATTATACTTATGTCGTGAATATAAAAGAATTATAAATTTAAACAGAACACATATTTAGGAATGATTTTTTTTTTAAATAAGACACTTCAAAATTACCTTTCTAAGACATTTTTCATATCTGTCAACATTTTATAGAAGTGCTTTCTTACTTAAATTGTTACTGTAATTGCTTAGAGATTCTTAAGGAAATTTGTAGCCGAGCATTATTTTGACAAGAATTAACAGGAAAAGAGGTGTTCTGATCAGCTTCTCTGAAGACAGCTTTCAAAAGGGTTTTTTACTGTACCAGGAAATGTTTCACAGGGAAAAAGCTCACAGGGAGAAATACATCTTTTTGAAAGTATAGTTAGACTGCCAAGCAATACCCTGGGGCAAAGGCAGAAGTTACAATACTTAGGAGGAGCATTCAATGGTTGGATTGGGAAACAAAATATCCTGAAATACCAGAATGATGGAAAACACATTGCTCTCCCCATTTGATCTCCCTCTTCCTACCTGAGTTTTTCCCTTGTATATATATATATATATTTCCCCCTCTGTCATCTAAATCTGATTGCAATGCTTCATTCTGGTGGGGAATTACAGATGCAGTGAAATTATGCAAGGAAGCAAAAAAACAAATATCTGAGCACCTAATTTCACCTGCACCTCAAAAAAAATGCTGGTGCACATTTAAATTTCTGATGTAAACAACTCTTAATGCTTAGAGTATGGTAACGTGCATACAGGTTTAGTGATTTTAAAATGTTTTTAAAATCTTCCAGGACATTAAATCTGTAAATCTGTCCAGCTCCAGGTAGTGGATTTTTAAAAGAAAAAGATATGGTATTGTTTGAATTTCACTTGACATGTAATTTGGTCTATAATTTAAGACATCAGGCTGTAATTTGCTGCAGGAAGCACCACATAGGCCTGGTGTTATAACATGTCACCTCAGGAAAAAAGTCATAAAGAACTATGGCTTTTCAAATGTTTGGTCATACTTCTTTATAAATATCAGAAATAGTAAGAAAATGTCTTCCATTCCACAGCTATTTGTTTGACATTTCCCACTATGAATATGTTCTATTTTATATCAGTACAGCTGGAATCTAACTTGAAAATTATATCACCTGAGAGCTTTTCCTCACTCACCCAGGTCCATAGTTAATAGGCAGCTGAGATCATAGAATTTTTATGATATAATGCAATAATCAAACCCAGTGAAATTACCAGCACTGGAAATTATCTCCACCTTTGTAGCAGAGACTCTCCAGGTTAAAAAATGAAGCAGAATGTCATGTAATGGAGAAACATAAATTTCAGACACACTAAAAATGCATATGAAGAATGTCTTTAAGATGCTTTTATATTCATCTAAAATGAAAGCAAACAAAGTAATACATTTTCTAGAGAGGCTGAACATATTAATTTCCCTGAGAATGTTAAATTTATTTCTAACCTTTTTTCTCCAATTGTGCTGGTTGATGTGAATAGGAATAAAATGAGCAATCCTCTGATCAGCTTTCACAGCACTTTTGTGGTCCCAAGCCAAGAAAGGGAAGGCAAGATTCTCTCCTGCTCTGTTCTCAAAGAAAAAGAGAATATGAGGTATATTAATGTAAAACGGAGAGAATGAACACTCTAAATATGACTATGTTTGTCAAGACCTGGAAAGTCAATGTTGGAAAGAAGCCACTTTCTGTGTTAAATGGTGGGATGAGGAATGTGTAGGAATTAGCAAAGCACAAGAAAGGTTTAACTTCAGAAAGCTTCAGACTGCCTTGCTCCTTTTCTGAGCCAGTGAACCTCTTCAGCTTCACAGCTAAAACCCACCCTAAACCGCCCCCCCCCCCTTTATAAAAGCACTTTTAGATTCCTTGTGGCAATCCACCTCCATGATTTTTGGGTATAAGGAAAAACCTTTTTCTGACAAATCTCCCCCAGGGACTGAAGTTCCAGCCACAGTTCTTCTACCAGCAGCCCACCAGTTCCTCCCCAGGGCCAGTTTCCAAGGGAAACTTTTTTGGGTCAGTCTGCAGAGCAGGGAAAGGTTCTTCCCCCAGAGGGTTCAGGCAGTGCCCAGGCTCCCCAGGGAATGGGCACGATCCCCGAGGCTGCCAGAGCTCCAGGGGCCTTTGGACAGCTCTGCCAGGGATGAACAGGAGGGATTGTTGTGGTGTCTGGGCAGGGACAGGAGCTGGATCAATGATCCCTGTGGGTCCCTTCCAACCCAGAAAATTCCATGATTCCATTATCTGTAATGGTCCAATCCGGTCCATCCTCTGACACCTTCAGATGCCTTTTACACTTACATTAATTATAAATATTACGAACTTGCATACTTCTAAGCTTTAACTTATAAACTAGCATTAGTTTAAAAACCCTTAAACTTATAAACTTGCATTAGTTTAATGGCATTAAGGTGGCTAAATGAATGTGAAGAAATACAAGGGATTTTATAAATTTCAGGTTTTTGTGGAGCTCTTTGTGCTGAAGGATTCATGGGGGGTGTATGTGATCACAGGGCTGCTCTGGAGAAGCCAGAGTCACCTGGCCTTCAACCACAGAGCCAGTGCTGGACAGAGCGTGCCTTGCTGTCACTGCCAGCATATCCAAGGTCACACAACCACTCTCCAGAAGTGTGAAGGAGAAGCCAATGCCAGGCCATTTGCAATGGAGATGCCTTTAGTGTAGCACTGTCTGCAAAAGAGGCCCAGAAGCAGTTCTGAGAAGCAGCACAACCAAATAACATCCAAAGGAGTGCTGGGACTCCTCTGCCAGGGCTCCCCTGTGATTTCCCTGCTGAGGTGTGAACAGCACAGGAGGGGATTGGAGTCCTCCTTGAACATTTGGTTCTTCTCAGGAGCAGCTGAACATGCTGTTGACACACCACCAAGGTCAATAATTACTGCTTTTTATAAGTGCTTCCACTCCTAACCTTCTACCTCTATTTTCTTTCCCCATTCTGGCAGTCAAATAGAACACAGATGGAACAAAGAGTGATACCAGCCAATTTTAGTCTTAAGTGGGCATTTTTTTCACAGTCTTCAGAATATCTCTAATTTAATAGCCAAGCAAATATGAAATACATTTTAAATTAATGAAACCCTATCCTTCTAATGAATCAATTTGAAAATTTTTGGGAAGATGGAATTATGCTTTGCTTTCTGAGACGAAAAGATAGCCAATATGAATGTCTTACATAAAACAAGTTCTTTTAATTTCTTCAAGTTCAGATGGTTGAAAAGTAACTCTCATTCTACAAGATTTCTCTTGGCCTTAAAGAACTATGAAAGTTCAACATTAATCAGGCAACACAGTAGTCTGCTTGAGAGGACAGCAAGCTGATTATTTTAGAAATTTTCTCATCTCTGCAAGAACTCCATATTCAAAATGAAAATGAACACAGATTATCAAATATTTTTACATGCATAAAATCCCAGTGAACTGCCAAGAGGATTTTATTCATATAATGCAATGATTTATTGTCTCCCATGTTATGTGTGTGCTCTAAAATGGGGGCTGTGGTGGCATAAAAGGCAATTTGGGCTCCATATATAGGAATTATTTTGTATCTGTGTGCCTATTTTTGCCTATATGAAAAAGTCACACCAAATATCCAAATTTGGGGCTCAAGCAATTTAGTGCATTCTTTTAAAGCAATGTAAACTTTAGAAACTTTTTTCCTCAAACATATGTGGCTAAATCCATTCCTCTCCTTAGGAATGACATAATGCCACAGCATAAATCTTCATGCTGGGGAGAACAAATGGCTAGAGAAAGAGATCCGGCCCTGATCAAGTATTTCACAGCAGAATGGCTCTCAGTGACTTGAAAGAGCAACAACATCTGGTGCACATTAAAAGAAAATTGTTCATCCCCAGTCCTGGTAATTCAAGCAAACAAGCAGCACTTTGGTCATTTTTTTACTTTGGTTAAAGACTGGATTTTTAAGCACACCCTACATCCTTCACCCAGACCAGACCTGAGACACCACAAATAACCACCCCTCCCCAGGATTCTCCAAGCCCAACTGAGTTATCTTGAAGCAGCAAGGCTTAGAAAATTCATTTTTGCTGCTCTTAACTAACTGGAATTAAGAAGTCAATCCCAAATTAGCTAATTTTGGTGATGATAACAAAACTCCAAAACAAGTTGTTTCAACCTCCTCCCAAAAATTTGAAAAATCACCATTTAACTTTCCTGTGTGCTGGAGTCAAATTACATTTCTCTAATAAAATGTGCACTTGGTCCTAAGCATGTACTCTTTATTTATTACTGCCTGGCAGCCTCAGGGCCATTACTTTGCTTGTGTGCGACTGGTGTGTGTGATACACAACATCATTGCATTCTGACCATGAGACAGCCTGGATCTAAAGTCTTATTTCTTCAAGAGCATACAATTATGGAGTATGATTAAATTACTTTTTAATTTATTAGAGGACTTGTAAAGCCAGCAAGCACTGAAAACATATTACCCCAGCATTCCTTCATAGTGAGCGGTGCTTTTCCCTCTTTCCCCCAGTGCACATCCATATGTACACAGCAAACAGGGTTTTTTTGCTAAAACCCCTAAAAAAAAAGTTTTAAAGTATTTTTGTTGAGAAAGGAATGTTACCAATGCTGAAATGCCACCACAGATTATTTATTTGTATGAAATGTAACCAGCACTAACCCAAAACTCCCAGGACTCTTATCCATGACTATACTTTTTAAAAAATATTGTATCAACAGATTCTGATGAACAGAACTTTCTTATCTCTCTTGGCAGACTTTTATTCACAGCATGAGACAAAAAAAAGGACCTTTATTGTAAGTGTTTCAAACTGTGGCTTAATTCCCCCCCCCCCCCCCCCCCCGCCCAGTTCTATTTATTGTATTACCAAGTTATAAAGTGAGGAAACTGTAAATAAATCTGAATTGTGCTGTTCCGATCTCTCACCTCAGCTTGTTAAAAAGGTGATACAGGAACAAATGAAGTATTGTGTTCTTCTACAAATTCTGCTTTGGTCCAATTCATCTGAATAAACATAAAGTAGAATTTAGATCTAATTCCTACATGCCTCTACACCCTCACACTGTACAACAGATCTGATTAATGTGAGCACCCTTTATCAGCCAAGAAACTTCCCCAAACCCAAGAATATTTGATTCAGCACAGATTTTCTTATTGTCATAAGCAAGAATATCTGCTTTTCTAATTTTCTTTTCTTCAGAGAAATTTTATGGGGAAATAAGAGCAATAACAGAGAAAAAAGGAAATTGAATGTGTATTAATGAGAATGACAGTTCTCATTTCCTCAGGGTAGAACTTTCTAAAGCTTAAATTTTCTTCCCTAAATAAGTAAAGTGTTAGTCCTGCCTGGTGCTAACTGCAGAAGGATTTAAACAGATGCAGAAGATAAAGACTAATCTTCTGTCAAAAGTGGAAAGGTTCATCCACACAATCGTTGACTTCAGAAATCATCCAACCAGATGGATAATTTCAAGCAGAAATTATTGATCCACTTTGCTACTTAGGCAGGACCTTAAATACTTGCCTAATTATTCTGAATTATGTCTGTAAAAAGGCAAACAAGATGCAAAGACAGCCTGACGGTGCAAGGCCATGTTTTCTATATCTGGACAGCTCAAATACCACCATCTGTTGCTTTCCCTAAAACAATCCAAAGTAATAAAGAAACCCTGCTTATTCTGTGTGAGTCACTTTTGGAGGAAATATCAGAGAAATGTGGGCAGCAGCAATGTGCCAGTTATAATGATCCTCCTCTAGAGCAACTTCTTTCAAAGTGAAAATGAAACTCATTCACAAGTTCTTGAAACTCAGGGATGCAAATACACAGAGAACCAAGAGGTTAATTATACTTGTGGTCAACCTTCCAACAAAACTAGTTTAAATTAGTCCAAATAATATGTTTTAACCAAAAATGGGTCTTCTAATATAACGTTACATTTTAGCTCAGCCCTTCTAAAATATATAAATATTGTAGATTTTGCATAATTTTTCAAAGCAAGACATTTATTATGCAGTCACTTGGACAGAGTGGGTTTCTGCTTTGTTCTCCTACCTTGTTTCTACACCACATTTAGAGCTTTAAAGAATTGCTTTAATCACATACACCAACTGCAGGTGTATCAGTCAAATATAATTAAATATGAAGTACACACTGTGTTTCAAATGTCCCTGAAGACTCTGTCCTCAGTCCAGTTTTTCCAGGATTACTTGTTGATATTAAATAAATATTCCAGGCTTCTGTCTCTTGCTCTAGTATGAATTCTTCCACCAGATGAGGAACATCATAGAAATCCAGAAGATCGAAGGCAGCAGTTAGGACAGTAAATGATTTCAGAGCAGTTGTGCCCCTGAAGTGGAGCTGGATAGGACTGAAGGTACCTCACTGGTTCCTGCTTCTGCATTAATTGTTGATTTTTTTAATCAGTCTGGTTTTTACTCCCAGACCTAATGATCTCTTTTCCCTTTTGTCTGCTGCAGAACAGGAAGAAATCCACCCTTACTTCACATCTTTTTCTCACTGCAAAGCAGAAAACGTAGAGTCCTTTACCTGGAATTTACTAAGTCCTCCACTGGAGATGGCTTTGCCTTTCTCCACTCCCATTTGCCTGCTTCCTCCTGCTTTTCCATCTCTCCTGCTGCCCCTTTTTTTTTCAAAGAACACATATACACACTCTTCCAAGTGTCCTGAAGCTGTGTCTGGATCCACTGAGAATCACATAAACCCTTCTCCCATTAAATATATTTCAAATTTAAATTCGACACGCTAGAAAGTTACCTACAACTTACAGAATGTATTTTTTACCAGCTAAATATTAGAAGATTATGATGATATAATGTTGTCTCTATACTACTCCTCGTCAGAAGTAGAAATGAAAGCCATACTCACTTCAGTTAAACTACTTAATTTGGACATACAAAAAGGATAATTTATTAAAAATTAGTATGTGCACTTTGAGGAGCCTCTTAGGGATGTTACAGTTCCCAAGTTTCCTTCTTGTCTAAAACAGGATTTAGAGGCTTTTAATAGAATTTAGATGGGTTTAAAATCTCCATATCTGAGTTGTACTTTTACCAATTTATTGCACAAACTTCCTGTTGAATTTATATGTGACACTTGATTGTCCCTGGGGGCCCTGTTCAGTTCTGATTGGATAATGCAAATTTCCAATGGAGATTGAACACAAATGAGTATGAAACTGATTTATTATAATAAGGGAAATTGAGGTCTGAGGTCCTGCTTCTCTTTTTTTTCTCCCCCAGCCAATCCAAGACTGTTGAATGAAGGGGTTTTTTGTAATAGTTTGCCAACAAAGAATAAAGAAAATTAAAGGCAAATTTCTCACTTATACATTGGAAATTACATAAATATTGTTCCAAACTAGTTTAACTTCATGTGCACAAGAGAGTTTTTGGAATAGTTTAACACAGTTATAACCACATCACCATGGAGCCAGTGGATTGTTTTACACGATTTCTGCAAAATTCAAACTCATTATCAATTTAATGGGAAACAGCCTTTGGCAAAATCTTGTGTTCACCTTGGATTATAAATTCTAAAGGCGTGGCTTGGGGCACTGCTATAAATGGAAATGATGGACTGCAGTAAAGGGTGTTTGGTGTCACTCACAGGTGCAGCCTCATGGGCACACAGACCTTCACCCACAAAATACCAGCTTTGGCTATGCTGAAGCAATTCCAAAGGATCTGTGGTCTCCAGTGCTCCTTGATGGACACACAAAAGCTGGCTCTGCAGATACTGAGCTCCTGCACAGACAGAAACACTTCTCCTTCCTGGATTTATGTGTCACAAAAAATTAGAGGGCTGTGATTTGTCCAAAGAGCAATTATGAACAGAGACTCATTGTCAGCCATACTATGCAACCCAGGGATGAAATATCACTTCCTGAATGGCTAGAACATCCAGCGTCTCTTCCTTGGTCCCACAACAAAGGCTGAAAAAAATCTGCTTTCTTGAGTACAAACATTCTCTCACTAATGAAGACACACATATGCAGGAAGTTATGCACCCTGAGACAACTGCTGCTATTTGTGCGTGACAGTCCCAATACATCTTTGAAAATAGTAGAAATACAAAACCTCTGTCAGAGAGGTTTAGGCAGAAATTCCATCAGTTTCACAGTACTCACCACATAGTTTTTCGCTGAAGTGAATTAACAACGTGAAACATTCAATGCCATGGAAAGGGCCAGGCTTCTGTTGCGTGGGGAAGGAGCTGACAAGATGGAGAGAGAATGTTTACAAGGGCTGGAGGGACAGGACACAGGGCATGGCTCCCAGTGCCAGAGGCCAGGGCTGGATGGGATATTGGGCAGGAATTGTTCCCTGGGAGGGTGGGCAGGCCCTGGCACAGAGTGCCCAGAGAAGCTGTGGCTGCCCCTGGATCCCTGGCAGTGTCCAAGGCCAGGTTGGACCCTGGGGCTTGGAGCAGCCTGGGACAGTGGAAGATGTCCCTGCCCATGGCAGGGATGGCACTGGATGGGCTTTATGGTCCCTTCCAACCCAAACCATTCTGTGGTTCTGTGTTACTTGGCCCAGAAACCTTTAACTTCAGTGATCAGCCACATCCATGACCCACAAGCCCAAGCTATTAATGCACTGAGTTTACTCTGAATTGTTGATGTAATTTTAGGAAAAATTCCCATGTTTATCCAAGAAAACCAAAAGGAAAAAAATAGAACTTGCATGAAGAGCCAACCTGTGAAATGTGCATTTGATTTATCCTATTTATGTTTTCCTTTGGTTTAATTCCATTGACTTGATCATGGGTAGGAACAATTGTAAAGATCATACAGATCCCATCCACCCAAATTCTCTCTGTGCATATTGGGAATGATGAATAAGGTCTACAACATAAAATGGCTTTGCTGATAAGTAATCTTGCACATATTTTCTTGCAGTTAATTCCCTTTCCTACAGTTTTAACAGAAAACTTGCTGTTTGTTAAGTTTTGAACAGCAGCTCAATGAGTGGGTGCAATATTTATGCTTCTTGCAACCATGTCCTGGAATCAATACTGCCACTTCTAAATGCAAAAGACCTGTATTAAAAGAGAGATGAGAATGTGAGTACTAAATCCCTCAGAACACAGTCCTTGATCTCTTTGGTGGGTTTTAAAAGGGTTTCAGATCCTCTCTTGAAACATTCACCAAAGTTGGGCCAGAAGAAATCGAAGTAATTTAGATCCAATCTCTTTTCAAAAATGAAATGAGCACAAGTTTTATTAAAAGGAAATGAAGAGGAAATTGAACTTTCATATTTCATGGTGCAATTGTGATGACAGAAAACAGTATTCATTGATAGAAAGTTTAGAAGATATTTATATGTCTGTGCTGTTCTGCTGGGGGAGTTTTTTCACAGTGAAGGGCAGATAAATTTTAAGGATAGAGTGGATCTGTAGCAGAGTTATCTGCTGGATATTCCACTAGTATTCTGAATACAAGACTTTTTTCATGCTTAAGATGAGGAAGCAAAAACTTCAACTGAAATGTGTACTTTATGAGAAATTTCAACAGGAGATGCTATGGGTAATGCAAATTTCACCTGCATAAAATCTGCACAGTACTACAGCTCTCTGACATGGAAAAATTAAGTCACTTGAACTGAAACCTTGGGGCTGAGGAATATTTGGAATGTAATGGAAATGCCATCATTCTGCCCAGCAGAACAGCCACGAGAACAAGGAGAAAACATTCAGCCAGGCACAGGTGGGAATCACAAGTTAGCAGAGGAAAAAGAGAGACGTACATTTAGTTCCTAAAGGTGATGGTTCCACAATTCATCATGGGAGAGGAAGCAATGGCTTGAGAGGATGATTCTTGTTCAGGGGCTGCTCCTCATGATTTTTGAACTCACAGTTAAGTTACCTCCCTTTCCACCCCCTCCACAGTAAACTGCTGTGAACAACTTTTCTTGGATACTCTAGTGGGTGTTTAGGCCCAACTTTTCACAAATGTCCAATAATTTTGATCCCCTCCAATTCAGGCTATTGAAGCAGTACTTAAATGCAGCACATCAAGGTAAGTGATTATTAAAAAGTGGCTTGGATGACTCAATCTGGGCCTTTTTGAAGCCAACATCTGAAAAGATTGGCCTCCTAGAGGGAAATGTAAGCTACTATTTTTTTCCTCCAACTGCAACGGAGCGCAGCCTAAAAATGTTCATCTATGACAGGTGAAAGGAATGAAATTTCATTCTCACACTTTCTGCAATGCAAACATAAGTAAAGCTCTCAGTTTAGAAAAAAAAGGAATTAGTTTTAAAGTTTCCCAGTGTGGAAAAAAGTTCAAAGCTAAACCTTTTCCATAAAATATTGCCTAAGAAAATTAGTGAAAATATTCTTTGATGAGAAAAGAGAGAAATCTATTCTGACTCACACAATTCAAAGGAAAACAATGTGCTTTCCCTAATACACACCTATAATACCATTACAGCTGACAGAGAAAAGGAAAAATATATATGTAATCGAGATTTACCATTGCAAACCAATGTTCTTAATGCTTCCATTTTAAGTGCGTACCTTGAAAATGTTCTTTCTATTTAGCAGGAGAATTTTCAAATACATTAAATACTTTTAATACACCTATGATGAAAAAAATAACCCTCTACTTCAAAGCTGTTCCAGCTCATACAATAAATAGACAGTGGTGCCTTAGAGTTGATGGTAAGTGATGGAAAGGAAAAACTGAATTTTGATTTTTGTTATAAAAATATATACAAGAATGCTGCATGATGTTACTAACCTTCCTTGAGACAACTGTGAGTTAATTACATCTATAGTCACTATGAAAATGTTGGAAACACTGTCTCATAGATTTGTCCATTTAGTAGCTGGGTTTGGATAAGTGGAGGACATCAAGAATCACATCAAAATATAACATTAAGACAAGACTTTCAGAGGAGTGTGGGAGTTCAGCTAGTTGGAATGGACAATGGCCTGGCCTCAACTGATTGCCCAGGAGGCATCAACCTCCATGGCCATGGGAAATGGGAGCATAGCCAGGGAAACTTATGGTGAGAAGAAAGGGATCATGGGAATTGTTATGCAGATTAGGCTGTTACAAATAAGGTTATGTGCTAATAATTGGTCAGTTGCTTTTCTGTATATGGTTACGTTGTTGTTCGTAGGTTCTTTGTTCTGTTACCAAGGTTATATAATGTTCTGTTCCCTGTAATATTTATCTTCTGTTGGCTGCCCACCCCAGGACTTCATCCCCTGGCACTACTGTGTATGGCCTTAATAAATTGCTTTTTGGGCAACCACTTAATAAAGTGCTTTTTGAGTGTACCCGCTCCTTTTACCTCACTGGCAGCCATGGCGGACCTGCAGCGACGGTGGTCTCGGTTAAAGCCGGTGACCCGTCTTTATCACTGGATCGCCATAAAGTCATTGACCCTGTTCACCCAAATCAGGGTGATCCCTGTTCCTCAAGTTAGGCTGATCAGACCACAACAGAGGAGGCCATGCAGGCAGATGGGAGAATGATGGCAGCTGAAAATCACTTGGCTGACACCAATTAATAAAAATACAACAAAAATTAAGTGACAGAGAAATGAACCTACAGAAGCAGAAGAGCTTCTAAATTATTTTTAAACTAATGAAAAGAGCAAGAATAGATTTTCGAGGTCTTTCAAATACAAAAGAACCTTGGGTGCAGCAGCATTCATTTTCAAAACATCAAGTTGTATGGGCAAATTGCAGTTTTCCAAGGTATCTGAAAATATTCCAGAATTGCATGATTTGGACATTCTGTTCTGTAGCATCACTGTGAACACAGCCAGTTTATTAAATTTTTCAGAATTATTTCTATCCACATGCAAACCTCTTGCTCACACTATGTTTATTTAGTAGTGATGTTCATTATCTTCCCATTGAATCCTTATGAAATGCTGTCTTTCATGGATACAGGCACAAGAGGGAAGTTAAGGAGATGTAGGAATTGTGACCAGACTGAGGATAACTGGGTGATAAACATATGTCCTGTGGTGGTTGGACAGAGAATAAATTTCTGATGATCAAAAACTCTAAAATAGCAGGATTCCTTCCCAAGTCTCTTTTGCATGCAAAGATTCCAGAATAATCACATACATAAAGTCAGAGTCAGAGAGCAAAAAATAAAAATGCTCAATAAACAAAGATTTAATCACTCCCTCCAACGTGGAGAAAGTGGCCCCATTCTCAACTCCCTTAATATGAAATTAATTCCAAGCATGAGGAATGTCTCTGATATCTCAGTCGCCATTTTTCAGTTTGTAAATTTTGAGGTGCTCACACCTCTCTGGGGACTGAGCTTTTAATCATACAGATGTCCTGTTTACTTAGGAGTATAATAGGTGAACTCACAGCATCTTTGTGCTACAATAAATCTGCAGGCTCAGACAGAATGCTCATGATTACCTTTTAAATTCTTTCAAGGTCATTCTACATGATTTCATGCTACATAACATCCTTTCTCAGTCCATTTCACACTGAGAAAAGATCATGATAAACATTGATTTTTCCCTGCTGGTATTCCTGAATTCCATCACATCACCCCACCACATGCACATTCTGATACATCACATTTTAGTCATTTGATTCTAAGCTCTTATATAGAAACTGAAAATTCAAAAAGCCAAATATGCCAAGAAAAAAAAGAAGCTTATTTGGTGCAATTATTTGAAGATTAGACCGAAAAAAATAGGAAGAAATGGGTGTTTCTTCCAGTGGGAAAAGCATTACTGGAAGTAGGTAAATGCACAAAAAGCCACCCTTCAAATTGCTGAGAAATTTAAATGTTAAAACAAATAGCCAAATTTAGATGGAATGTTTGTTTGACATGTTTCTATTAGCCAATGCTTTTCATGAATTATTCAGCATCAAAAAAAGACATGAATGCCTGAAAGAACACAGAGACCCAGCCCTGCATGTGGTTCCTCCAGCATTGTGGCATGAAAGGAGTACAGAAGGTATTAATAATACCTCTCTCAAGAGAAAGAGATAGGATTCCTGCAAGAAATATTCACAGGCACAGACAAAAATTAGCTGCTTGATTTCTACTGAATCTTATTGCCTCAGGTGACTCATTATCTGAATGGCTTCCGGTCTATGCAGAGATTTAAGATTAATGAATTAAATTGCCTAAATTCTTGGTGAGTTTAATTGGTTAATAAGATGCTGCTATTTGCCATTTGATTAAAAATTGTTAAGAGTTCATTTTATCCTTTTATAAAGACCAGAATTATCTTCTTTTTGTGCAAATACCCATTTCTGCCTGCCTTGGGAATAACAGGAACAACGTCCCTCCTGAGATTGTCCTAATGTGCTACTGCCATTCCTCATTGAAAAAGTGCAACTGTTTCTGTCATGGAATGAGGGAATCACAGAGATGGATATTCTCATCTCATATCCTGAGTGGAAACGACCCACAGGGATCATTGATCCAACTCCTGTCCCTGCCCAGACACCACAACAATACCCCCTGTGCATCCCTGGAGCAGTATCCAAAGGTTCCTGGAGCTCTGGCAGCCTCGGGGATCCTGCCCATTCCCTGGGGAGCCCGGGCAATGCCTGAACCCTCTGCAGGGAGCAGAATCTTTCCCTTCACAATCTTTCCCTGCTCTGCAGCCTGAGCCTGCCCTGGCCCAGCTCCAGCCACTCCCTGGGTGCTGCCCCTGGCCCAGAGCAGAGCTCAGAGCTGCCCCTGCAGCCCTGGGGAGCTCTGCCCTCAGCTCCTCTGCTGCAGCTGAACCAGTCCAGTGCCCTTAGCTGCTCCTGCAGGCCCTTCACCATCTTCATGGCCTCTTTTGGAAACTCTCAAATGGCTTAATGTCTTTTTTTTTTTTTTTTTACCTCATGGTGCCCAGAGCTGCCCCAGCACTGCGAGTGAGGCCGCCCCAGCCCAGAGGGACAATCCCTCCCTGGCCCAGCTGGTATTGCTGGGCCTCATCCCCCAGGACAGGGACGTCCCTCTTGTCTCCAGGGCACTGCTGACTCAGACCCACCTGGCCATCCCCCAGGACCCCTGGGTCCCTTCCCATGGCCACTCTCCAGCCTCTCATCCCCAGTTTGTCTGTACATACATGTTGCCCCATCGCAGGTGCTGAATCCAGCTCTTGCCCTTGCCGTACATCACACCACTGGCGATTCACAGCCCTCTCATTTGTCAAGGTCTCTCTGCAGGGCCTCCCTGTCTTCCAGTCAACAATTCCTCCCAATCTAGTGTCATCTGCCAACTTACTTGATATTCTTTCAAGTTGTAAAAATGGTTTGCTAAAACTGAAATGGTTTCACTTTCCATGCAACTACCTTAGGAATGGGGCTTTACCCCTGGTGTTGTACTACTCATATGCTGTTTTTACTAACTTCTTGCCACACCCAAGCAAAACCGTTACCAGACCTGTTTGTGGAATATCTCTCTGTGTGAGGGAAGACACATTTTTTCTCACCACCCCATGAAACCAATCTTTCCACTGGGTATTTCTCAGCTTCAATAACAAGTTTAGGAACTCTCAGAGCTGGCACTTGCTTTGTAGATCATTGTGTTTAGTAGCAACCAACAGATTTAGCTAAACCCTTTTTTAGAACCATTTTGCTTCCAGGCTCCACAGTCTCTTATGGCAATAAATTAAACTTAACAACATGTTGTGGAAAAGGTAGTTCCTTTTATCTGCTTGAGACCAGGAGATGTATTTGGGATAGTCTATAAGTCTGGGGCAGTCTTCATCTATAATTTAAGAACAGATTATCAGTAGCTTTCAAATATATCAGAAAACAATATTTTAACTAAATGAGGGACAGAATTCAAGTCTTTGGCGATGAACAAAAAGCAATTCCAGCACCCCAGAGCAAACGTTTGACTCCAAAACTTGCATTTTCTCTCCTTCAGCACAGGGGTGTGCTCTGAATAAAAAACAATGTATAATTCTATTGATTTCCAAAGCCAAAAAATTCTTTTCTAAAGAGTTCTAAGTTGAAGACTGCCCTCCAGAGCAGACAGATGTGGGCCTTGGATACACAATGAGAGCATGGAATGGCAACTCTGCCAACCATGAAAATCCAACTGAGCTTATCACAGCTCCAGAGAGCTGAAGTCTGAGGGGCTCCAGGTGCTGGTGACAACAGCACCCAGTGGGTGACACCTTCAAAGGGGACTGTAGAGTTCCAGTGCAACACCATGAATTTGACTGCAGCCACCCCAGCTGATCCATGTCTTCTTCTACCTGGATCCCCCAGAAACCTCTGTGTTAGCCACACTGCTCCAAAATTAATAAAGAAATATTTATGAAGAAGACATTTTTAGCACTGAACAACCTTCTCAAATTGTTTTTCACATGTTAAAGTGGATTAAAGAAACTGCGGCAGAGGCTTTATAGAGTGGAAACTTATATTCTCAGGATGATGGGGGAACTGCAGTCGTTGCCCAGTTTATTATCTGGATACATCAAGCACCCATTTTTAAAACCATGAATATTTGAGTTAAAACTATGTCTTGGTTTGGAAAGACAGGTGTCTGTTAAGGAGGACAGGAACTTCCCTTGGAATGGAGAATGCAAACCTCCTCCCTTTGAATTATTGTAATTTTGAAATTAAGGGGCTCTCAGGCAAAGATATGAGGATAGGATAGTAACAGTTTTTTACTAGTATGTATAACAAGGCAAACAAACAACAATAACTATGGCATTAACAACAAAAACAGAACTGGGAACCTCGTGCCAGCCTTCTCGGCTGAGGTGGGAAGGGATGGAGGAGAGGCTTTGCTCCACAAAACCCCGGGGCAGTCTGACCCCGGTGCCCCCCTGCAGGCCTCTGAGGAGCACTAAGCTGGAAGGGCAGGAAGGCGCAGAAATCCCGAGCTGGTGGATGAGATGTAGCAGAAGCTCTGGGGTGGGGGGGGAGCTGGAACTGCAGGACGTCCCGGCAGGACCGTGGGCGCGGGGCTACAGCGCAGAAAGATCCAGAGCAGCGCTGAAGAGCGGTGGGGGCAGGATAGCGGCGGCCCAGCCCCCAGCAGGATAGCAGCAAAAAGAACGCCAGCTCAGGATTCCTGGGCACACGAGCAGATGGCCCCTAGGACTGGACTCCAGTGGTGACAGTGAATTCTCCCTGCAGTAAGCAACAGCTTGACCGTGCCCCTTCTGATGCCGAGAACGAGAGAGCAGCTGCCCCCAGCCCCGTCCTTTTTACCTGTCCCCTGCAGAACTCGTGGGGTCTTCCGCCTCTGAGAGACACTCCCAGAGACAAAAGAAGTGTAGCCCAATGCCACACTCCTCTCCTGACTTCGGACACTTCTTTTGTTTTTTCTTAAGTACCCATAAGTACCCAGTAGTTAATTTCCTAGCAACTTAAGGGGAAAAGTTCTCTAAGTAAATAAAACAGAAATCTAACCCTCAACAAACTATGATTGAAAATATGCAGGACCATTCAAATGGGGCAAGGTTCATTTAGAATCATAGAATCATAGAATCATAGAATGGTTTGGGTTGGAAAGGACATTGAAGATCATCTGGTTCCATCTCCTGCCATGGGCAGGGACACCTTCCACTGTCCCAGGCTGCTCCAAGCCCCAGTGTCCAACCTGGCCTTGGACACTGCCAGGGATCCAGGGGCAGCCACAGCTTCTCTGGGCACCCTGTGCCAGGGCCTGCCCAGCCTCCTAGGCAACAATTCTTTCCCCATATCCCGTATAACCCTGCCCTCAGAATGGTTTGAACCCATTCTGCCTTGTCCTGTCACTCCAATTCCTGAAGAATTGTCCCTCTCCAGTTTCTCTGTAGCACCTTCTGATACTGGAAAGCTGCCATCAGGTCTCCATTTAACCTTCTCTTCCCCAGGCTGAACAGCCCCAGTGTTATCAACCTGTCAAAAAACATTTGGAAATCAAGAGTGGTTTCAATCTGGTAACTGATGTGATCCATTATGTCTTTACCAGGAATATTTCTTAGAGTCCTGCTTGGGTTAAAGCATTTGCAGGAACAGGACACTCACTGAGTGATCAGAGATCACAACTGATGACAAACACTAGCCCTGGATGCGTAGAGTATGAAGTACGTAATTTATAGTTATTCCTTTGGCATTTTTTATTGTCCTTGACTGTGGTCCTGGAAGGGAGGGATGCTTTGGAAGTGCAACAATGAGATTATCTTTTCTGAGCCCTGTCACCTTCCTGGAGCTGGAATTACAGCAGATTTCTGCTTCTCTAAAAAATGAAGAGATGCATAATAAATGTACAGAGGATTCTATACCGAGTATATTATTAATCTACCTTCCAAGTCAATTTTAGAAGTATACTCCTAGTGTGCCAGAGACACATTCCATACCCTACACTGAAATTCAGTGTTGGAATAGGTGCATTTTGAGGTAGAGTCCTGAACACATAAACAAACAGATACCAATATTCCTCTCAGGGCGGGAACTTTCATTCTTCATCCTATCAAATCTCCCACTGCTGTTAATTGTCCTAATCTGATTTGCACTTGGCACAAAACTACTGCACACAGAGCCCACCAAATAGCTAGATTCTGCCTGAATAAAGACATCTTTGTGAAAGATCTGTCTGGAACCACAGAAACCACTGATGAAGGAATTTGTGATGTAGGTCCTGTGTTAACACACAGGCACATCCCTGGCATTGGGAAGAGGGGCAAGGAGGGTTAAACTCAATTAGTCCCACACAAGAAAGATTTATGAAGCAGAAGTGTTGCAAACTGCAGATGAGAGACCCCACATGGCAGTGGAAAAACAACTTCCTCCTAGCCAGGAACCCATCCCAAGCTGAAAAGGATGCTGCTTGAGCTGCAGGGCAAAGGGTGAGACAATTACTGCTGAAAAGTGGAATTCAACCATTTCTGAGAGTTACAGTTGGAGAAGCAGATCCTGGGATCCTTTGAAAGGAGGCTGGGAAGAGATAATGCAACAGATAAGGAGGGAGAGGTGTTCATGATACATCAATTCATGTTCTGCTGCTATGCAATTTTCTCCCCAGTTTTGAAAAGTGCTTCCTGGAGGTGAGCGATTCAGAGTCTCAAATTTTATACACTGGAGGGCAAACCATGAGGTTGTAAAGATGGGGGCTGCAAAATTAAACCCTGTCCTAACAACTTTAACTCAGTTAAACCTTTCATAATAATATGGAGCTCTGAAAGTTTTAAGGGCTACAAAAAATTGAATGGTTCCCAGGGGGATTAATTCAACAAGTAGAAAATAATAAGATCTACAACCCTGGGGAAATTCAGCAAGTTTCCTGTGTTCAGAGACTGAACAGGCCCCTTTACAGAGCACACGAAGAATAGAATGTAATTTTCTAAACCTACAGTGAAATTCAAAGTGAAAACTAACAACATTAAAAACCATGAAGAAGTTCCTGGTAAAGAACTTCATACCTTGCAAAGAAGCAGATGTAACTCTAAATGATTTTGAGAACACAAGTAAAAATGTTCTTCTGAAGGCCATCCTTAGCCATCAACAGATGCAACACCCCCACATCCCCTGGTGATTTCTGCCAAATTTCTGGAAGGCAAGCAATTCAAATAATTTCCAGAGAACTCTGGTGACGTATGAATGCTTGCAGAAAATACATCAACCCCTTGAGCAATTATTTCACTTCAGTGCAGTCTCTGTTCCAGTCTCCCACCAAGGCTGGTCTCCCAAGTGCTTACCAGAATACACTCCACCATTTGGAACATTTATTTCTCTCAGAAATCTCTTGCTTTGAAGTCCAGTATCTGTGGCTTTCTTTCTGCAGAGCCCAGTTCAAAGAGCAGATCCCAGTGATTCTGTGACAACAGAAGAATGAGCACTACTAGTAATAAATCTTTGCTTCCCCTCCAGACCATATTCGTGGCATCAGCATGAGCAACATCTGATATAAGTACAAATACCCAAGGAAGCAGCTGTGGCCAGTTATCAATATTACCATTTCTGAAACAGTTTTGCACTGATACAGTGAAGGGTTTTCTGTGACTTACCAAGTTTTTTTCTAACTTCCAAAGCAAGCAAGGTGCAAGGACAGAAATTTTATCTCTATTGGTCCTTCAAACAGCATAAAATTTGAGGATATTGAAGTCAGGCAACAAGATAGAGCACTGAAACGTGCAGCTGTAAAATTGATGGGCTTTATAGCAGTGCCCAGGTTTGTGGGGCTGCATTGCAGATGCAGAGCCTGTTTGGATCCTTGCTTATTTTATTTCTCAGAGTTAAAAGAATTGTAACATTATATAAATGACACCTCTTTGGCTCTTAAATCACTTGGCTGTCTATAATGGCTCTAATAAATGTTTCCTATTCCGCTGCTACAAAAAACAGCCAGGGCAGTTTTAGCCATTTGGCCATGGCACCCACTGTCCCGTGATTCATGACACACTTGTTATTTATTTGCAGAGGCTACAAGGCAAATGTGCTAGATGAGAATAGTTCTTTAATGTAAAGCATTAAATCATAAGCTCACTCTCAGGATTTGACTGCCAATAGTAGTAAATGGATGCCCAAGATAACACAGGGGCTGTTACTATTTAAAATAAGCTGTTTGATATTAAACTTTTTTATTTTACAGCAGATTTCCAACCCTGTTCCCCTTCTTTCAGTGCTTTAGTCCATATCCTTCCCATGCAGGTTTGCATGGATGCTGGGAGCAACACTCACTTCATTATACAGATACATGTTAAATCACATTCTTTCATATTTTTTCCTTTTTTGTAATTTCAGGGCTTCTAGCTCAGGTGTTCCAATGACTCCTGTTAATGCAACATTTACAATGGTTACAGTTTTGAAAGATCTCACTCAGAGGGTAGCACTGCTATCTTTCTGTAGTGCATGGACTGCAGCTGAGGCACAAGAAGGGTAAGGCTCCAATTTTCAGGCAGCCTTGCTCATCCTCTAGTTCAAGGGCTAAACCAGCTTTGGAATATTTTTCCTGAGGACTGACAGGTGTTTGCAGATTGTTCAGGACCATCCCCTGAACTACAAGACCTCCTCATCCCACTTAATGATGTTCTGCTCCACCCACATTGTCCCAGAGCCAAGAGCTGACCCAAGGGTTCCCAGCTCATGAATCACAGCAAAAGGAGCACATCCATTCCCATCTTATAAAGAGCTCAAATCATTTTGCCATCAGTGTGATTTTTATACTATTTAAATAGGAAAAAAACAGTTTGTCAAGTTATTCAAGCAAACCAGAATCCAGTACTGTAGAAAGAAGTGCTATAATTAAGCTAACAAACAAAAAAACCCTAACAACCTAAATCCATTAAGACAACATGTCAAATCCTTATGGGACACCATAAATCAGGGCTTTTCTTTATTGCTCAGGTAAGAAGGAAACCATTAAAAAAAACAGTTCAAATATTAATAAGACTATTTGATAGAGCAAATATATACCCAACATGACAAAACTCCTCACTTTGTCTTTTCAAAATTACTTTTCAAGCTACAGAATTTTAAAAATCCCCAACAAAGACCTCAACACCTCAAAACAGGCAAGTGATCGATATGTTTTAATAATTGCATTCATTATCTTACTCATTTGTTAAAAAAACCCACAGTAGAGACATTGTACAGCAATATGTTTATAAACTCAGTCATCTGCTCTTGTTATTACCTAACATTTATCACCAGACAGGGCTTGAGCCTTTCAGGTGTGTTTCTGTGCAATATACATTAAAACAATGCCATTATCTTCCAAAGCCTGTCAGCTGAACAAGATAAATATGGGGGTTTTTTTCCTTGAAAAGAGCTGCAACCAAAAAACTAAGTTTTCAGGTTTTTGTTGGGAAAGAAATTACTGCAGAAATTTCAATTCTTTCAGTTTGTTTTATATTTGAAATAAAGCTGCCGAATGTAGAAACAAGACTGGTTTGGCTGTGTTGATGTGAGTTGTGAGTCATTCAGGAGCGAGGGGTGGAGCTTCCTTAGTTGCTGAGCAGCCCATCATAAGAGGTCTCTGGGGAGCATGGCGAACAGGAGTGGGCAAACAGGGGTGTGGCAAACCGGGGCGTGGCAGGTCTCTGGGGCGTGGCCAGGGCAGTTTTCACAGCAGTTCGCGCAGGCAGGGTTGCTCGTTCTCTTGCTGGTAAGGTGTGTGTTGTTCGAGGTGTTTCTACTGGCTGGCTGGTCTTTCGATTTCTGTTAGTAATGGTTTCAACACAGTCGAAAACTGTGGTTGGTACCAGTGTATGTGACCAAGTGGAGCCCTCCACAAAGGATGTGTCTGTACAGACCCATTCTGGCCTGGAGTGTTTGAGCTTATCGGTTGTGTCAGGGGATGATGTGAAGGAGGCGTGCCTGAGGTGTGAGCAAGTGAACGACCTCCTTTCACTGGTGGCCGAGCTTAGGGAGGAAGTTGAACGATTAAGGAGTGTCCTGGGTTGCAAGTATAAGATATGCACAAAGTATTCTATCACCATCTTCATGAACTGTTGAAACCAATTGCTGAAGCAGTGTTCTTCCAGATTTCCCCCTCCCTCTTCTGTTAAAGTGTCTTCTGTTAAAGTGTCTTCTGTTAAGGTGTCTTCTGCTGATGAGTCTTCTCCTAATGGGTCTTCTCCTAATGGGTCTTCTGTTAATGGCCTGCTGCAAGACTCATAGGTAACTGCCTCCGGGAGTTATCTCTCTTTAATGGGCCATTAAGGACTCCCTCTATGACTCATTATCCCATTGTGAGATGCTCCGCCCAGGGAGAGGAGCTAAGCATTCTCACCTGGATATAACCTGGGATTTGGGACAATACAGGGGACCTTACCCACTGGATTCCCAGAGGATCAGAGCTACCAGACCTTTCTACGGGATCACTGCTTACATTGTCCCACTCAGGTTGTATTCTGACTCTGTCGGTGGTCTTTTGTATTATTGCATCTATTTTATTTTATTCTTTTTCTCTTCTTCCTATTAAATTGTATTTCTGACTTGAAGCCTCTCACTCGTTTTGCTTTCAAACCACTACATAGGGCAACTGATGTTCCTGGTGCTTGGCCTGGAAGGTCATGTGATTCTAAGATTGTTTTCCAGCATATTTTTTTTTGCTGAGGTCATGGATTTTTTTCAGAACTAACATTAATGTGGGTGCCCAAAAGGGCAAGTATAATGGAAAATATAGTTCAAACAATTAATCTGCTTCAAGGTTTGGGAAAGAGAGGAGAGAGAGATGAGCACAGGTGATTTATCTGTTCAGCTACAGTAGTAAAGGGATCCCTTCCCTGTTATAAAGGAGTGCAGGTCTTGCCTCCTGCTCCACTTGTAGCAAAATTAAACTCATGGAATGGTTCCTGGAGTTTCTACTGTATTTATAGGACACTGGGCAGTAAAAGATGTAAATTGTAGTTATTTATTGCTTCTAATGAGGGATCAGACCAGGATGGACTTCAATTTTGTTTTCTTTTGTGGAGCATTCAGATGTTCAGTTTTGCTGTTCTTGTGGGCAGAGAAATCACAGAAAATGGCTGTTTAATTCTCTAAAAATCTGACATTACAGTCCTGTGAACTTCCTTTATGAAACAAGTGTATTTTTTGTCATCATTTTATTGGACAACTTGTCTTATAGGCAAAATGGGAAATATACTCTGCAAAGAATTAATTATTCCACTGGGGTTCCTATAGTAATTGTGGAGATTAAATTCAAAGTTTATCACTGTAAAGTAAATCAGTGAAGTTGACTTTTTTTTTTTAATTCAGAGATTTGGAAGAGTCTTTGCCCTATTGTATATTCATCTAATACTCTGGCTTTATGGATATATCCACATTCTTATGAACAATCAGAACCTAGTGTCTTTGTAATGCAGTGAAGGAAACAGTTGAAACTTAACATTGCTGAAGAAGCATTGGATTTTAATTAATAACCACACGGAACAACTGTTCAGATAAGAATACTACCTTTTCTAGTGAAATAAACAAAATAAAGTGCATTGTGTGAATGATCACAAAGACTTTCTCCTGGACTGTGCAAGATAAGCATTCATTAAGTGAGCCCTGCAGTTGCAAGCAGAAGATAGGCTTTATCACTATGGGCGGGTTTTGTGATAAAGAAGGGTTGTATTGATGGCTTGAAGTGACACCTGAGAGCCCAGAACTGCTGTAAGGAAAGACTGGGAGGCAGAGCAGTTCCTGGGTGGATTCACTTGGTTCTGGCTTTGTTTGTTGTGAGCTGAACAACTGTACTTTGCTGCTGTTGGTTCTGCATCAGACAGAGCAAGAGTCCTACTCTGCCTCCCCTCATTAATGTCATGGCTCATGAACTTCCACTCACAGAACTTTTCTAGGCTCCCTCTTATCCCTGTGCAACACCCTGTCCACAGCGTGACTGAGAATATTTGGGGATAACCATGGGATTATTGGGAAAATTCATGCAGAATTTGTCAAGGAAGCAACAAGAAATAAAATTATTTATGTGTTACACTTGCAGGACTCTGGACGTGGATCTGAATCCTGGTTTATGAATATTTTCCCCCTAGATCTCAAGCTAGGGAGTAATGATTTTTAAATAATAGGTGTAATATATGAAAGGAGCAAAGAATTTCCCTTCCAAGCTGTCACACATATGGTCAGGCAGTGACAGATGAGGGAGGGAACAAATGGGACCTTTTAATTTCTCATTTTTGATTCTGTATCAAAACACAGAACATGATCTGAATATCACCTGCAGAGCTTTACTAAAGCATGAGCCATGGACAGGTAACCCAGACTTAATTCTCAGATAGATGAAGAATCTGAGCTACTCTTTTATCATTTGAATTTATCAAATGTAACCCAGACTTAATTCTCAGATAGATGAAGAATCTGAGCTACTCTTTTATCATTTGAATTTATCTCAATATCTGCAAGGGGAATTAACTGTTGTAGAGATTATTCATTCAGAAAAGCACACAGAGCAATACACTTTTCTTCATTTCTGTAAGGACATGACATGTAATTTAGTGAGTAATTTAGACTCCAAGTGATCAAAAAAATAGATTGGTCAGAATACAATTTTCCCACCAATTTACTTGATATCTTTGACCTTAATTTCAAATGAGAAGGAAGGGAAGGAAGGCAGATGCCTGTATCACATACAAACTTGCCACTTTCCTTCACTAATCACCTAATTTCAACATCTCCTATCATCAACTCTATATGGAATTTCTCATTGTGGTACATTACTCCAGTGAAGTGAGTCCACCTTGTTGCAAAATACCGTCCCTGATATGCCATGCACAGGCCAAATTTCACTAGAATATTCTTGTTTTCTCAAATTGAGAATGTAAGTGTTTCTAGTTTCTTTGGGGAGGAATTGGTCAGGACGGGTCTAAATATCCTTTGTAGTGTCCTGGTGCCTCTAATCCCATCATGGCACATGATAGTTGTGTTTTCTTACCTTTGATAAAACAATTCTTTTTTCTGTTTCAGATGTTAATATTGTCAAATTGGAATTAAACAAGGCACATCCTTAAGTGAATTTGCCTGTTATTGGAGAGACTTTCTGGGGAAAGGCTGTTACAGAACTCAAAGTTGGGATCTTCAATAAGTGCAATTTTAAAAATTAGTTTTAAGTGCCCTTCATATCAGTTTGCTCATGGTGACAAGTATTTACTTGGTTTCACACTGCTGGAAAAAGCAAAATGGACAGGCTTGTGTGATGGAGAGTGCAGCACAGGATCTCCACTCTGTCTTCAGCCACATCAAGACCATAGAAATTTAAAGAAGTAAAACACAAATAAATAAAAGACTTATAAACCACATGTATTAGATTTTCATCCTTACATTTAACTGTGGCTGTGATCCTAAATCTAAGATTGTTTTACACTTGATTTGCAAATAGAGAAGTTTGCAAAATTTGGCAGAATTTGGCCAGAATGCCCAACTTCCCACAAGGTTTCCAACATTCAATTTGGATGATGTACTACAAGATCAACTGCTTTCTAACTTCATTTCTCTATTATTTGCAGCAGAAATGTTATTAGATACGGATTTCAGTAATGTGATTACCAGTGAGTGGTAATTTTGATGGATCTGTGTGGGAACTGCTGGAGGAATGAAATCAAACCATGATTCAGATTTAACCTAATCCTACCCTAAGCTATTCTGAATATTATCAACACCTTTCCATCTCTTCTGAAAATAAATAGGAAGGTAAAATATTCTAAGTAATGGTCTGTTTCTTTGTTTCGTGTCCTGACAAAATAAAACAAGAGAATTAAATTTTCTATAAATAGAAACAAAGGAATCAAAACTTCCTATGCATTTTGAAGAAGTATTAGAAAAAAAAGCTATTGATCAAATTTCAGGAACTATTCTTGGTCTAGTGACCAAGTTTTAGTTAATATTTAGAATCTTGTATACCTGAGAACTTCCTATGGGGAATGTGTATCAGCTCTGTGTTCCTCCAGCCCATCCATCAAGGGGATTGTTTTCCAAACTGCTGCTGGTCTGAGATGGCTGAAATGATGGCTTTAATGACTTCTCTGTGGTAAATATTGGAGTTTGTTTGTGTTTGCCGTGCTGGTATTTTCTTCCATTTAACTGTGCCCTGTAATAGCTGTTAAACAACATTTTATTTAGGGTTCAGTTGGGAAATTCAGCCCCAAGCTCAGGCTGAGTTAATCTGCAAGAGCAGCGAAGCCCCAGCAAGGTGAACCCTGATGCACTTTAGATCTTTCACTGTGGCAGTGCAGGAGTTTTCAGAGCACTGATCACTCTCCATTGCCTGTGCTTTGGAGTTTTCCTGCTTTATGGCCTGCAGTACCCTCCTCTCCCTGTCCCTGCCAGCAGGGATTGCAGCACTCTATCTTAGGCCAGATTTGTATCATGGCCAGGACTCCCAATATTTCTGGTTTCCTCATCTGTTTGTGGTTTTGGGATTATTCCGAGTACCTCCACCTCCTGCTCCCCAAACCCCATGGTGTGGCACACCCTGCAGTGGTGCATTCCTGTGAAGCATCCCTTGGTTCATCACTAGACTGGGACAAGGGGGCTAGGAACAAATTGGTGCAGTTAAATTTAGATATTGAGACTCCATTTCAGTCCTCAAGCAAAATAAGTTCTGTGTTTGCTTCCATTTATCTCTGTTACTTGTTCTTCACTAGAAGAATTAATAATTCCCCAAGGATTGGAGTCCATGGTGCTCCTCTTCCAGAGAATTTTAAAACTTGGCCTTGAAGAAAATTCTCACATTCCTTCAAATCTTTCTCAGGTTGCTACAGCTCACTGAATTACTAGAACTGATAATAAAAAAAATGAGCCGTTTGTGGGGAGAAGTCTGTAATAGCTGGGGTTTTGGGTTTTTTTTTCCTTAGCTAAGGTCAGATTTTGGCTGTATTTCCAAGTGTCATCACACATCCAGCTGACAGTAGAAAACGCCTGTAACAACTGTAACACAGGATCATAGAATCACAGAATGTGTAGGTTGGAAGAGACCTTCAAGATCATCGAGTCCAACCCAGCCCTAACACCTCAACTAGATCATGGCATCAAGTGCCACGTCCAGTCTTTTTTTAAACACGTCCAGGAATGGTGACTCCACCCCCTCCCCCGGTAGACCATTCCAGTACTTTATAACTCTTCCTGTGAAAAACTTCTTCCTAATATCCAACCTATATTTCCCTTGATGCAGCCTGAGACTGCGTCCTCTTGTTCTGTGAATTGCTACCTGGAGAAAGAGACCAACCCCCAGCTGTATACAACCACCCTTCAGGAAGTTATAGAGAGTGATAAGGTCACCTCTGAGTCTCCTTTTCTCCAAGCTAAACAACCCCAGCTCCCTCAGTCGTTCTTCATATGGCTTGTGTTCCAAGTCCTTCACCAGCTTTGTTGCCCTCCTCTGGACGCGTTCAAGCATCTCAACGTCCTTCCTAAACTGAGGGGCCAGAACTGGACACAATACTCAAGGCGTTGCCTGACCAGTGCCGAGTACAGGCAAGAATTACCAAAGAATGATCACCCTCCTGCTGGCCACGCCATTCCTGATACAGGCCAGGATTCCACTGGCTTTCCTGACCACCTGGGCACACTGCTGGCTCATGTTCAGCCGGCTGCTGACCAGTACCCCCAGGTCCCTTTCCTCCTGGGCACTGTCCAGCCATACCATCCCCACCCTATGATGCTGCAGGAGGTTATTGTGGCCAAAGTGCAGGATACGGCACTTGGACTTCTTAAACTTCATCTTGTTGGACTCTGCCCATCCATCCAGCCATTCCAGATCTCTCTGCAGAGCCATCCTATCTTCCAACAGGTCGACACATGCTCCCAAGTTAGTGTCATCCGCAAATTTACTAACGAAAGATTCAATACCTTCATCCATGTCATCCATGAAAACATTGAACAGAGCTGGCCCCAGCACAGACCCCTGGGGGACACCACTGGTGACTGTCTGCCAGCTGGATACAGCACCATTTACCACCACTCTCTGGGCCCAGCCATCCAGCCAGTCCCTAACCCAGCGAAGAGTGCTCCTGTCCAAGCCATGGGTTGCCAGCTTTTCCAGGAGTATGCTGCGGGAGACAGTGTCCAAAGCCTTGCTGAAGTCCAAATAGACAACATCCACAGCCTTTCCTGCATCCACCAGGCGGGTCACCTGGTCATAAAAGGAGATCAAGTTGGTCAAACATGACCTACCTCTCCTAAACCCATGCTGGCTGGGCCTGAGACCCTGGCCATCCTGTAGGTGCTGCATGATGACACTCAGTATAAACTGTTCCATTATCTTGCCAGGTACTGGGGTCAGGCTGACTGGTCTATAGTTACTGGGATCCTCCTTCCCACCCTTTTTGTGAATGGGTGTCACATTGGCCAGTTTCCAATCATCCAGAACCTCACCAGTGAGCTGATTGTAAATGATGGAGAGTGGCTTCACAAGCTCATCTGCCAGCTCCCTCATCACCCTGGGATGGATCCCATCTGGGCCCATAGATTTATGAGTATCCAAGCATCTCAGCAGTTCTCTGACTGCCTCCTCTTGGATAATTCTGTTCCCTGACACCGTCAACCAAGCCAAGAGAACAGTTGTCTTGAAGGCAAGTTGTCTTCCCACTGAAAACTGAGGCAAAGAAGGCATTAAGCATTTCTGCCTTCCCCTCATCTGCAGTTACTAAGTTCCCTCCCTCATCCAATAGACAACAAAGGTTGGCTTTACCTTTTCTTTTACCATTAACATATTTGTAGAAACTTCTTTTGTTATCCTTTACCGAAGTTGCCATTTTAAGTTCAAACTGAGCTTTGGCCTCCCTAATTTTTTTCCTACGTGCTCTAGCAGCCCCCTTAAATACTTCCTGAGAGACATGACCCTCCTTCCAAAAATGATACATCTTCTTTTTCTTCCTAAGTTCCTCCAAAACCTCCTTGCCCATCCAGGCTGGACGTTTACCTTGTCGACTCATCTTTCAGCACACAGGGACAGTCTGTTCCTGTTCCCTCAAAATCTCTGTTTTGAAGAACACCCAGCTTCCTGAGTTCCTTTGTTTTTAAGGGCTGCTTCCCAAGGAACTCTCTGAATAAGTCTCCTTAATAGGCCAAAGTCTGCCCTCCGGAAGTCCAATGTAAAAGTCTTAAGGATGTTCCTCCTGATTTCACCAAATATCGAGAACTCTGTAATTTCACAATCACTCTGCCCCAATCGGTATCCAACCACATCTCCCACCAGCCCATCTCTATTTGTGAACAACAGATCTACCATAGTCCCTCCCCTGGTGGGCTCACCTGCCAGCTGCGACAAAAAGTTGTCCTCCATGCACTCTAAAAATTTCCTGGACTGCTTTTTTCTGCTGTATTAAGTTCCCAACAGATGTCTGGCAGGTTGAAGTCACCTACAAGAACAAGGGCTGATGATCCTGAAACATTCCCCAGCTGCTTATAGAATAAGTTGTCCACCTCTTCCTCCTGGTTGGGTGGATGATAACAGACTCCCAGTAGGATGTCAGCTTTGTTGGCTTTCCCCTTAATTCTCACCCATAGTCATTCAACCCCATCTTCATTAGTTTCAATACCTATGGTGTCAAAAGCCTTCTTAATATAAAGGGCCACCCCTCCACTTCTTCTCCCTTTCATGTCTCTTCTGAAGAACTTGTAGCCATGGAGTGCAGTGCTCCAGCTGTGTGAGTCATCCCACCATGTTTCTGTGATGGCCACTACATCATAGCTTTGCTCTTCACCATGGCCTCCAGCTCTTCCTGTTTGTTACCCATGCTGTGTGCATTGGTATACATGTATTTCCAGAAGATGCTGGAAGATATTGCAGTTCAGCACTGAGGAATTCACAGTGTGGCTGATATGACATTCCCCAAATATTTGTCTTTTCACTTAATTCAGAGCCTCCTGGGAACAGGTATCCACACAGATGTCAATAGTAAAACAAGTCAAGTGATTCAACAACTGCCCCTTGAATGAGAAATGAGTTTTTGGCCAACTCTTTCCTTAAAGGCCAATTCCTGCTGTATAAAAAATCGCAGCATAAAGAACTGTGGCCATTTGTCTCCACATGCCTCTGCCATAGAGCAGCCAAGACTGTCCTTTCGACATTTTTGAAACAGTTTGCCAGATCATTATGCTGTCACTAAATGGAAACCTTCATTTTCAGGTGTTCCACATACTATGAAGAGAAAGCTGAAGAGTGCACTGAAATTCAGGATGACACCAGGGGGACTGCACAGCACAGTTTTCCACACATCCCAGGGAAAAACTAAGGAGCTGTCTCTTAAGTCCAGGAGGAATGATGCAAAAGCATTTCCACACTCTTAGGAAACAAATACACAATAAAAGAAGCTGATTTTTTTCCGCCTGCAATGAGATGTAATATGGTTGCCTTGTAGATGCTTGCAAAAATCAAATTATGTAATAGGAAAACATTCCCACTCTGCCAAAGGAAGGCTTGTCCAAAATTCTCAGCTGGATTCTGTCTAGGGTTTGACTCAACATGTTATTTTTTCATTACATCATGAACAAGTAGACGTTTTCTTGCCCAAAGAAGGAACTGTCCCATTACCTCAGCTCCAGTGGTATTTCAGTCCCTCCATTGCCTCATTTTGTGTGAACCTTTCTCATATCTCTTGAGAAATTATTTGTGTCACACAAAAATGATAACAAATTTATGAGAAACACTTGGCTCACCCATAAATAGCTTTGAGATTTATATTGTTTAAAGAAGCACCATTGGGTTATTTGTTAATGGTAAACTTGCTGCTGCAGAGTATGAAGTTCATTTCAACAGGTCTCCAGAATAGGTTAATTTCTTTTCTGTAAAAAAGATAGTGATGATGATGATGATGATGATAATAATAATCATAATAATAGCAATTGTAATTGTAATTGTAATAATAAAATTCCATCCATTATGGAATTCAGCTGCCCATGTTCAAGTCAGACAGGTCACTTGCAAGCTCTGTCCCATAACATCGGTGGATATAATTTTCAAGGAATAAAGCTGGGTTTCCATTTCATCCCTCCTTTCCCTCAAATGCATTTTGAATTCTACACTCAAAAGAGATATGAAGTGCTGGGAACAAAATCAGAATCTGTAGAATTAGGGAAAAAACCTAACAGAGGGTGGATAGGAGCACAAGACATGCACTAATCCTCTACTATCCCCCCAAACAGCCCACTGTTATGTCTTTCCCAGGAGACAGTTCTCAGCTTTGCACTAAACTGTCCCTAAATCTGGAGACTCCATAAGTCCCTGGGGATTCTCTCCCAGTGACAGCTTGCTCAGCCATTAGAGCAGTTTTCTCATTGTGTCTGACCTAAGCTGTGCTCGTTTATGCATTATTCCCATCCTCTCCAGGGTGGATGTGATGGAATAATGAACACACACCTGCTCTCTTACAATAAAAGTTATTGAATAATAAAACTGAAACTCTCCTGTGTTTAGTGCTCTTCCCCTTAGGCTAAACAACCTTAATTCATTGATATTTTTATTCAAAAGCTGCTCTGATATCTTTTGAAGCTGTTTTGGGAGCTTTCTTCAAATGGGCCACAACTACTTGTCTTCCTTGAAGTGCCATGCCCCAGACAGGATACATTCCTCCAGTTTGCTTTCCCTCATCCTAAAGAGAGGTAAAATATTGCTTCCCATCTCACTCTGAGTCCACAGAATTGCAGGAATTTATAGCTCAGTGCAGATGAGACAGGAAATAAACAGATGAAATAACTGCTCTGCCATTACAGCCTTACCCGCTGCTTTGCTGAGATGTCTCTCTTTGATTCCAAGGATCAAAAGATATCTTCTTTTTCTCAGATCTAGAATTGTTTGGAATTTGTTGGAAAACAGCTTTTGCTCACCTTGATAGAAAATGAATGACACTTTTTTCTTTTTCCTAATTCTTCTCAAAAAGTAAATGAGAATCCTTTGGAATAATACATTTTATTTGCACCTTAGTAGATCCTTCTGAAAAGCCCTCTTAACTAGACAAATCACTTTTCTTTTTCCTCCTTTGCCTATTATTTTATATGAAACACTTATTTTGCCCACAAATATAAAATCACTACTTTTTTATTCCTAATAACACTGAAATTGTTGCAAATATTTTAAAAGCAATTTAGTACAATTCACTGTCCACAGAAAGGTTACAAGATATGTTGCACTTAAAACCTATGCCATGAATTCCACAACCTATTAAAATAGCTTGAATGGATCTTTGATTAGATCTTCAAATAAAAAAAAGCACATTAACAAAAATAATTATTTTATTTATTGCCTATTTCCTAGGTAATTTATGCCCATAGTCTTTGGGGCTTAGCAATTGTTTAAAAGTGTACATAAAACTAAACAAAAAAAAAAGATGTCTCAGGAATCATTACAGTGACTTGAATATACTTTATGCCAGGCTAATTGACTTTACACATCATCTGGATATCAACTCAGAAGAGTCAGAAAATATAGCTGAAGAAACATTAATTATTCTGCAGCTACATACTTGGTATTATCCTGTAAAGTACCTATTTCATTCCAGATGTCAAAGTTTTCTAAAAAACCATCAATATGAGGTCTTGAGCTGATTCAAAATCCTGATCCCTGCTCCAGAGAGATGAACCAAAAATCTTCATTTTGTAATTAAAAAAAAAGTAAAAAAAAAAAAAAAAGAAAGAAAGAAATTAAACCCAAGAAAAGTATGACATTAAAAATCTGTGAAAAATCAGAATATGGGTTTTACAGGCTGATGGTGTGCATTACTTATGGCACTCTTGGCTATCCCTGCTGCTGAGCAGGGACAGTGGCGAGTTACTGGGAAGCTGGAAGGACTCCACAGCTGCAGGTCCTCATTTCACATGTGATAATCAAGGATGAAAATTTTAGCCTGAAACTGCACTGAGGTTTCCCACTACTTCTCTGGGTTTGATTTTTTTTTGAGGTCACAAGAGTTGCCACTCTCCTCATGTGACATCAGCCAGAAAAATAAACACTAAAGGGAGTGTGGTGCAGATACTTTAATTTCTAACTTTTGCAATAACTATGCTGTACCAGCATTTCAGGACTTTGGAGACAGTTTGAAGCCCAGGAACAGTAAATGGGTGCCAGGTCAAATGCCTTAAAATATTTTATTTTGTACCTAAACCCACAGCTTTGCGTGCAAAACATTATTTTTTTCCTCAGTGCCCTCAGTGAAGAGTGCCCAGAGCAGGAACTTCCACAGCACAGTGCCCATTCCCACTGCAGATCCTTCCCCAAGGAGAGGCTGCACAGCCAGGACATTTTGATAATAAATCCACTTAGTCCACCATGTGGAGAGATGTTCGCTCCCTTTTCACACCTGTGTGTAGGGAATATTGCATACAATGAGATTTGTGCTTTTCCATGTCTTCACGTAGAGTAGGCCATGCTTTTAGACAGGACATTCTGGGCTAAATTAGATGTAACTTAATCAGAAGTAACTTAATCCTGCCTGTTCTCTCTCCACATGGGGAGTCTAACTGCCTCATGGGAACTCACAGAGTCCCAGGATGGGTGAGGCTGGAGGGGACAACAGGGGCTCCTCTGGTGTCACCTCCCTGCTCCAGCAGGGCCATCCCAGAGCACAGGGCACAGCAGTGTGTGCACAGGGCTCTGCAATATCCCCAGGGACGAGACTGTACAGCCTCTGGGCACAATCTGCTCAGGGCTGGGCACTGCCCAGGGCACAACTTGTGCCTCCTGTGCAGGGGCAGCTCCTGGGCTCAGGCCCTGCCCGTGGCTCTGGTGCCGTTGCTGGGCCTGGAGCAGAGCCTGGGCCTGCTCTGCCCTCCCTGCACCCAGGGACAGACAGGGACACTCAGGGACAGACAGGGACATGCAGGGACACCCAGAGACAGACAGGGACACCTGGGAACACCCAGGGACACACGGGGACACACAGGGACAGCCAGGGACACACGGGGACACTCAGGGATACCCAGGGACACACGGGGACACACAGGGACACACAGGGACGCCCAGGGACAGACAGGACTGAGAGCCCCTCTCAGCTGAGGCTCCTCTCCAGGCTGAGCAGCCCCAGCTCCCTCAGCCTCTCCTGGGCACGAAGATGCTCCAGGCCCTTCCTCAGCTCCAGGAGCTCCTGTCCCTGCTGTGCTGAGGATCCAGAGCTGGACACAGCACTGCAGAGGTGCCTCCAGGGCTGGGCACAGGGGCAGGAGCCCTCCCTCAGCTGCTGCCAAGGCTCTTCCCCATGTCCCCAGGGCACCCTTGGCGTCCTTGGCCCCAGGACACTCTGCTGGCTCAGGGACAGTTCTGTGTCCCCCAGCATCCCCAGGTCCTTCCCTGCAAAGCTGCTCCAGCAGGTCCCCCCAGCCTCAGCTTGTGCTGGGGCTGTCCCTCCCTAAACTTCCCTAGATTTAATTATAAATCAGCGGAGTCCAACACAATATATTTGATGGTGATTGAGAAAACCATAACTAGAAATGGTGCATCAAATCTACTCTGAGTGAGGTCACAAGGGAAGTATTTCTCCAGATTTGCAGCAGATATTACCTTGTTTTTTAGGGCTCAGTTGAAGAGGAGAGACTTTCAATTTCAATGTTGTTGCTTTTAATCAAAGGTTGTCAATCACATGATATTATTTCAACCAAAATTAAACAGAGGCTTGCCTATGTCAGCTCACTGGTAATGAACAAGTGTTCCATATGTTGCTTTATTTGCATTTAAGTCCAAGTTTTCATAAAAATACCCTGGGGTTTTACGATTTTTGCCAACACCCAGTTATCACTTTCAAAGTGCATCATGTCCTAATGTAAGACTTTTTAAAGTTAATATACTGCTGACAATAAACTGAAAGATTTTCTTTGTTTCTGTAAGTTCAGAGTAAAAAGGGAATATTAAGAAAAATCATATAGAAAGAACCTTAATCAAAGTTCATAGAAGGGGAAAACAACTCAAAACAATCATTTTCTATGGGTTTTTTGTTAAGAGAGAAAAATTTGCATTTAAATTAATATATTTCACGTTTTTCTTCTGTTAAGTGTTAGACTGTTTGTGTACAAACTAAATAATACGAACCTTTCAATGGTCTCATTAACTTTTGTTTAGTTATCCCATGATGAAATTATCTGTAATTTAAATAATGGACAAGTCCTACCCTTTGCTTAAATCTGCTTCAGCTCCTCAGGTATCTGAAATTTTCCAGCTCAAATGTGTTAATGAAAATGATTTCCTCTTACACTAGCATCTGTTTCCAATTAAGTGATCACTATTTAAATAGTCAACAACAAGAATCATGTTTTTACTAGAGCAAGAATAAAATAACCCACTGTACAACTATGAAAAATAAAAGTGCTCTCATTGCAATTATTTGAAAGGCTGAATTAGGCTGGAGACTGCAGTTATTAGGGGAAGTCATGCAGAAATGTGCCCTGTAGCACAAACGTATTCTAAATTTTATCAGCCAGTCATAGAATTGTTTGGGCTGGGAAGGACCTTAAATCCCATCCAGTGCCACACCTGCCATGGACAGGGACACTTTCCACTATCCCAGGCTGCTCCAAGCCCCAGTGTCCAACCTGGCCTTGGGCACTGCCAGGGATCCAGGGGCAGCCACAGCTTCTCTGGGCACCCTGTGCCAGGGCCTCTCCACCCTCCCAGGGAAAAATTCCTTCCCAACATCCCATCTAAATTTCCCCTCTCTCACTGTGAAGCCATTCCTCCTTGTCCTGGCACTCCATGCCCTTGCAAAAAGTCCCTTGTAAAAAGTCCCTTTATTCTTTTAAGTGATTATTTTGCCACATGAATCTTTACATTTAAAATGAGACAGGTTTAGGTATAACCTGAAATTTCATGTTTTTGTCTTGTTAACCCACAGGCTTTTATCAAATAAGATCAGCCAACTTCACTGACCACCTCTGCAAAACAACTCTATTTGAAATGAGTGCTCTTTCACAGCTCTTTCCTGTTTTCCCTTCATTCCCCCCAAGCCTCAGGTCATTTCCTGCACATTCAGAAATCCATGCAGTGTAACCCTGGGAGATCCGGATGAATGGGGGGGGGACAATGGGATCTCCTCTGGGCTGGGATTGTCTGCCGGAGCTAAACCTGACCTAGGGCTGCATGTGGTTATTCCACTTCAGCTGCTCCATTGTTGGAGCAATGCAGGATTTCTTTGGGTTGGTTTTGATGGATCCCTTTTTGTCCAACAAGTAAAAGCTGCACCAAGGTGAGAGCCACTTTAATTATTAAATTACTACTATTAATCTCTTATTATTGTTATTATAGTGTTGTGCCAGAGGAGGCTCAGGTTGGAATCAGGAGGAATTTTTGCATGGAAAGGGTGGTCAGGCCTTGGCAGGGGCTGGCCAGGGAGGTTTGAAGTCCCCATCCCTGTAGGTGTCCCAGCAAGGTCTGGACATGACACTCAGTGCTCTGGGCTGGGGACAAGGTCAGCATTGGGTACATCTTGGACTCCATGGTTTTGGAAGCCTCTTTCAACCCTAAAGATTCTATGATTTTATAAAATTAAATATCTATTATTATATTATCAAGTCAGAAATTAATAAAATTAGGAATATGGGACACAAGATTGTGGAGCAATATCCAGGGACATAACCATGCAAACTTCCCTTCACATATTTGAATACTGGTCCAGATTTACTCTGTGAAATGGGAGAGTGGAACATTTTTGCTACCACCAGGTAAATGACGTCTGGGAGTGCCTAGCACCTCTCAGCACTCAGTAAACACAATGTAAGCAAAGTGCCCATCTGCAGTAGTGCCCCAATCCCTTGACTGTGTGCCTAAGCACAGGCAGGGGTGAGGTGAGCTCTTGGACACGTTTACTCCAGCTCTGAGAAGCAAAGGAGGGAAGATGTAGAGTGTTGAAAGGCTGAATATGACTGATTGCTTCAGCAATCAAGGGGCTGAGCTTGGGCAGGGTGGGAACAGTTTTCCATCAGCAGAAATGCTAGAAGGAAGTTCCAGTGCAAATCATGGTGATATATTTTGTGGATAATCACTGGAGGATTCTGCTTTAAGTGAATCTCTGAATCCAGCCTCACTTCATCATCCCTGGCATTGGGATGGGATCAGCACTGCTCCTTCGTAACCCCTGGCCTCTCTGGCATGCTTGGAGCAGGATCCATGCCCCCTCATGGGTTCATTTATCCCAGCAGGCTCTGTCTCTGCTCTGATCCCCAGTACTGCTGCAGTCTAAACACGAAATGAAAACAACAACATAACCACAGGAAGGTGCAGGGCAGTTAAGTGAAGTAACGACCTAATACATGCCACATTTTAGCAATTCCTCCTAACCACACAGTTCAGAAAAGGTCATTTCATCAAGAGTGGTTTGATTATTTGGTTGTAATAGACAAAGCTTGAGTTTAGTTTACCCTCCAGAATAAAAAAGTAGGTCAGCTTTTCATTAACCAAAAAAAACCAAGAAAGAAAGTAGGTATTTAAAAATTGTTATGATATATTAGACCATTAATAGCAGGATCCTAAGCACAGTTAAGTAGGTGAGAAATCAGTTACTGAGAGGAAGTAGGAAGTAAAACATCATGAAGTGATTTAACTTGTCTCTAATTAATGGAAATTCTGCATCTGTTTTATTCACATTATACAATTTAAGACTTCTTGACTGTTTCTTTCCTTCTTCTTTAAACTTTGAAGTTGCACCTCGTTTGCAGCCTGGTACATTGCCAACTAAAATAACTCTCATTTGATAATAAGCCCAAGTGATAAGGTCATTTTTATCCTTTTGATAAGCTTCTATTGAAATCTATTATGTCTATAAATTCAAACAGAGCTTCTTCTTTATTTTGGCTTTTTTTGAACTCAGACGATTGGTCAGAAACAAAGCTGTTGCTTCTTTTATTGCTAAACAGCAGTAGATGTTCTCCTGCTGCCTAAAGAACTAAAACATAACTGAAATTTAAAATATAACTAAAAACTGCCTTTCACCTTTAATGTCTGAAATTCTTAATGGCTGATTTGAGCTGACATTCCCTTGCCACCAACCATGCTTTACTTGGAAGGATAAGAAATTCTTTTTTTTTTCACTTGTAAAGGAATTTATAATCATTTAACTGTAATTTCCTGCAAATCCAAATCACCTATAGTACCATCATTAGGGCTAAATATGCCCTAAATATGCTCTATCTACAGTGTTTTACTTTGAATCTCAGGGAGACCAAATGTGATATGATGCAATTAATCATGTTCTGAAATCCTCTTTTACAAAAACAATTCTTGGACCTCCTGTGAAGCAGTTAAAATTAGTTACTGACAGAAAGAAATAACTGCAGAGTGAAAAGTTCAGTTTATCCAATCACAAGGTGAAAGAACTCAAGTTATTCTGTAATCCTTATGACAGGAATCTCCAACCCAGCTACTTCAATTTTCACCCTATTTGTATTTTTATATTTATTATAAATGAGGAAAATAAGGCACCCCACCCAGATCTGAGTTATCAGGCAGAAATGTGAAAACTCAGGCCTAGAAGTCGTGTGCCCATGATGCATCTGCAGCTGAACTTACAGGGGGAGGGAAATCCTCTCAGAGCTGTGCATGGGCAGCTTATTCACTCTGATTTTTTATTTTTCTGAAATTTATTTACTCTATAATTTCCTTTTTTGAATACCTTAGAGACTTGCTTGATTGAGCTGGAGACAAGGGAATTCAATTTTACAGAAATATTTACAAGTCTAGTCCCAGTTTCTTTTCAATTAATGGAGTTTTCCTAAATTCCACAGATGAAATACATGTGCCTGTCTAACATACTGCTGCATGCAATAATGCTTCATATTTCTGGTCTAAGAATAAAGATTAAGAATGAAATACCACTAAAAATAGTATTGAAACACTGAAATAGCATATTCAAGCCTATTTCTTTAATAAATATTTGAAAGTGCAGTGCTTTCTCAGGGCAGGTAAAAGAACCACAGCAATCAATACTAAGTTCAGTAGGAAAAAAACCCCAAAACTTGTTATTCTTTTCTTTCAGTACAAGGCAGACAGACAGATATCTTAACTGTTCAATTAAATTTTAAAAATGTCACCAGCGACCTTCGAATATTAAGAAAATACACCTTGAAATAAGCTTTAGTACAAAAGCTTGAGTGTGACAGAAATACAATTGTGCAAATGATATCTCCGTAATAATAGAGGAGGCATCTGTCATTTCAGAGCAGCCCTGAATGCTGGAAACAGTAATGGATCAGAGGAATTAATTGCTGGTCAGAAGGTTTAGGACAAAGATAATCACATCTGAAAAAAAAAACCTTGCTAATCACACACTGCACATTGATTTCTCATCTTTTGACACTGGAATCCTTTGTCGCTGGACCAATAAACCTCACTGGAACTCTATACAGGAGACCCTTCCTGCCTTCCTTTGCTGAGCTATCCATGGTGTGTATGTGTGGACTTGAGTGACTGCCTGTGTGCCCACCCAAGCTGCTGCTTGAGAAGAGATGCTTTTTGGGGAAAGTAGCAGCAGCTCACCATCCATTCCACGCTGCTACAGTTAAACAATATATATACACACACACACACATTTATAGAATATTGTATGGATGGCAACAACTACAAATCACATATTTAAACCTGAATGTATAAGATACAGTTTCTTTAAGTAAGTATTTAAATAATCTCAGTAACTATAACTTGTATCCAATACCTTTGGACTCTGCTGCTCCTGCTAGCAATTTTTAGGGATCTGAAAATTTGCTAAATGAGCAGTGCAACACAAAAAATCAAAGCCATTCAACTGAGACTTGTGAGTAAAGCTGTTGTCTTGCATGAACACTTTGCCTCAGAAACTGAGAGACAGAGAACAAATATGTTTATTTAAACTGGCTTTAACTAAAATAGAGTGACTTCCCTGGAAAAATCTGGTGAATCAATTCAGTTCTTTAGGCAGACCCCAGCAGATGGCATCAGCTGACCTGCAAAGTCACACATCTTCTCCTGGAGCATGAAACTCCAGCGTAAGGAGGCACAGATTAACAAATCACAGAACTCTTCCTCCCATAAGAAGAAAGCTAGGAATGAAGGACAACTCCTGGCATTCATGGTTTCAAATAAAAGAAATGGATCACTGCTACAGAATAGCTGTGAGCTACACTCAAGATCTTATTTTTGTTAATGGACATTTTAAATATGAGCACTCATGCCTTATTGCAAGGGGGGATATTTCTCCCAGATGTGAGATGCATCCCAGATGCTTTATCCCATAGCTGGGACAAATAAGATCCAGTTTTATGCAACTTTTAATGCAACTATAATGTAAATAATGCTGGTTATTAGTGGCACTTTTGTAGACGATCAACTGGAGTTCAAAGAAATTATATAGAGAATAAGTTAGAAATATAAAAAATTACTCTGCCTCTCATAGTTGGAATATAGAAATGCTTATGATAACTAGTTGATCTTAGATTTTTAAAATATACAAAATAAAATGAACCAAGAGCTGATTTTCCTTGACTATTAAGAGATCTTGTTTTTATACCCATGCAACAAGTGAAAGCAACAAACGGAAATTCTCTACCATATGTTTTTTATTGAATAGCTTTCTATCCTATGCTAGTTTTCAAAACTGTGGGGTTCTTCTCCTGCACTTTGGATTAGTTAAAATACTTCTAGCACTGAATAATTTGTCATGCTAATAGAATTTGTTATCTTTCTTGTAATTAACTCCCCAGATTCTAAGCTCATTGTTAACATCTATAGAATGATACACCAGAAATCTGGATTTCTGTAATTTAACCATCTCTTGAATAAATTCTATTTATACCTGTGCAAATAATGAAAAGATACCTAGAGGCAGCTTTCAATTTTGTCCCTTCTTTACTCATTTCCTCAAGAGCCTGAGACTTTTTAATGAAAAGTCAAAGTCAGCTATACTGAATAATAAAATGTGTTGTTCACAGCATATGCAACTTTCATTAATGACTTTTGCTTTTCCCTTTAAAGAGTGGGATTTAGTAATTTGCTTAAGAATGAGCTGAACATGAACCACAGGAGCGATGCTGTTGTTATAAATGAATTTTAGCCAATCGGATAGAAAGAACAAATTTTATTTTTCCATTTTAAAATCTATCTGGAACAGCCACGAAAACAACATTTGAATGTTGGGTGAAACAGACGACCGACAGCAGGGCTGCTATCTCGCACTGTTCCACGATTTGCTGGAGTTTGAGTCCAAGTTCTTATACTGTATTTTGTGCCTCGGCGGGGGTATTGTGTCTTCAGATTCAAACACGGTCTTTTCACTCGGTGATGAATCTTGAACAGATTTCCCAGCACTGGAACATGTTTGAAAGGATTTTCTGGGAATCCTCTTTTGGGATGTTGATTTCTCCAAATTCAGGGTCCACCTTCGAGATTATTATCGGTGAATTGATGGTCCAGGTGTACAGGATTTGATTAACTCAAGGAGCCACATCCTGGCAAGCTACTCTCCTTTTTTGTGTAAATCAGGGTGTTAACTTGTCCATTCACAGTTCACAAAGTGTGTCCTGGTACTTGGAAAATGCCCTCTTCATTCCAGGGACCAGGACTTACTTTTCATTTACAGGGTTACAAAATATACAGTCTATCATTTACTACAGTTATTGTATCTCCTATATTTAATTGCACGAATTTACCATCATATCTATTACACTGTCAATGGACAGATTTCATATAAATTATTGGAAACAAAGCAGCACTGAGGTCACTGAGTCAGGACCAGGCCCAGCTGAGCTGGGCTATGTCAGATTCAGTGATGTGATTGATAAGAGAGGATTTTAGGCTCTGACAGGGAGTGAAAGTCAGGTTGGGGCTGATTCTCTTGCACTAACAAGAGCACTCATACTGAGCTGCTCTCTTAACTCCTTTTTCCTACCAGACTGGAGAAGTGTTTCCCCAAAACCACTGCGCACAGAGCAATATCAGAGCCTGCGGGTGCTTGCTGGAATTAAATCAGCCCTGGGGCCTCAGCTGCCCTGGGGGAGAGGAAGGTCCCTGTGCAAAGGGTCCCTGTGCACATTTCCCACCGAAGCCCTGGTATGCCCTTCTCCCACTGCTGCCTGCCTGGACACCTGTCCCAGCACGGCAGCTGCTCCTGGGGCAGGTACGGACCCTCCTCCAGTGAAAATGGGAATGTGAGGGTACCACAAACCCCTGGTACCATCCCTACTCCCGCACCTCGCTGGAATTCTGGGGGCCTGGAGTAGAAGACGGTAAATCAGAGCAGTAAAGCTATATTGAACAAACTGCCTTGAGTTATTTAATTCCCTTTCCTGAAGGCATTTTGTTAGTCACCAGTGCATTCAGGATTCCCTCCTAGGCACCTGCTAAGTGGCTCTAAGTTTCAAAGGGTTTTTTCTCACAATAAAAGCAGTGAATAAAATGTGCCAGATAAAACAAATGTTAGGATGTGTCTGCTTTTTGTCCATGCATCCTGCACCAACTGGTATCTTATTTTAATATACCACCATGCTATGGAAACTTTCCTTTACAGCTGAACTCAATGATATCATAATGTTGAAGGAAATTAGATATTCTGAATCTACAGTGTTACCTTTACTTTTGGAACTAGCTGAACACGTGGTTCACTTACCACTATGTGATAACATTTTTCTTTTGTTGATTTATTTTAAGTGTGGTAAAGCAAAATTATCAGATTTGATGTTCCCACTTACTGAGCACTCTGCTTTTTAAGCCTCTTACATTCAGAGCTTGCATAGCACCTTACAGATAAACACATAAATATTTAGTTTTCCCTTTTGCAAAATGATCTACACTTGCTCTTACTCCAGTTGTCATATAATAAATTAGTATCCTGAGAACTATTTTAATTTTATTTACTGTTATAATTAACTCCATCTTTTAACTTTAATCAAAACATTTTGAATGCAGTCCAGTGGTTGACTGACTGTTTTGATTTACTTTGCTGGAGACAAGCTGAGATACTTTGGTAGCAGGAAGGCAGGGGTTTTATTTCACTGTCTGTTCAGAAAATTAGCAAATTTGCTCAAAAAAGGAGAAAAATCCTGAAAGAATTAGAAGCATAGATCTTACATTCATGCCATGACTTCAATCACAAGAATAACCAAGCCCACAGGCTGCTAAAAGCAGACAGGGATGTGGCTGGCAGCTACTCCAGATGTTGGTGGGCAAAAGTTTTGCATCAAATGCATTTTTCAAATAATTTTCCATGACAGCGTCTGCTCCCCTCTCCAGGATGTGTTGTGGAGCGTTGTGTGATGGGGTCTGGGCTGGGCATACAGGGTGATTTCACAGCCTTCTTACACCAAGATTCCACATCTCTGCAGACACAGGAATAGTCTAATCATCCTAAAGGTGCCGTTGGGGTGGGAAGCTGCTGCAGGACCTTTTGACAGATGTGTCCCTCCCCTGAGTGTTTACTGGAAATGGAGATTCTTTTCCAGCACACTGTGGAGGTTTCATGTACAGAGAGGAGGACATTGTTGAGCTGGGAGTGTCCCTGCCTCCATTCAGAAGCAGCAGCTGGAATATTATACCTTTTCTCCAGGTGTTTCTTCATGACATGGATATGTTTTTTCAGCTGATGGGAAACCTTTTCTAAGTTCAAAACAGAACCAGCAGCAACAATAATGTTTCAGACCAAAAGAGTAACCATAGACATGTGCTTTTCTTTCACAGTTCAAAAAACAGTATTACAAAGAACACTATTTCTTTTGAACCTATCTCAGCTGTCAGATTTTGCTCTGCTGTGCACAAGCACTACTCACAGTGGAGTTATTTTACAGATGCATGTAACTGCTTCTTGTAAATGACTGTCATTTATTCCAGAGAATTCATTTTAGTTCCTCTGATCATTCTCCATTTTTCTATCCCTTCCCATTGACATGTCAAGATAATTCCTTATAACAATCATTAAAGCATAAGAGATTATAGAGGAAAAAAACCATCTTCTTGCTATTTGATTTCCAAAATTGGTAAATATCTGGTTAAAGATATGAAATATTGATCCACATGAGTTTTAACATCAGGTACTCAACTTGAATTTAGGAATTACCAATTCTTCATTTTCCTTTCACTTTCAGACACACTTTAAACATACAGAACACAGAAGCAGAAGAAGAAACAGGTTTTTATTATAGGATAGTTGGGATTCTTCATGGAATCATTTTGAAGGATGTCAGGTTGCCCATAGCCTGCTATAAATTAAATCTACTTCATGTGCTTCAAGTATTACTAATCAACAAAAAATGACAAGAACCTTCTCATTCCAAAGGGCTCAAATAAGAAAAGCAGCTTCTGATCAAACCTAATCATCAAGTAGGAATATTTAATTTCACAAAGTAATTATGTTACAGAAAAAGAAATTACTGTGGTCGTTACTGTGATGTTCTTCAATAAAGAATTTAGGCATATATTTTTATTAATTCATTTATATAAAGCATTTTCCTGCAAGAGTTTTTATTATCATTGGAAAAAATAACTCACCTCCTGTTGCTTTCCATCGCTTTGTGCCTCAGATAAATATAGAATTTATCTCCTCCTCATAACCTCATGAGGTGTCAAGGGTCTTTAACATTTATACCCAAATGCTTGGATTTGAATTTTTTCACAACTATTCAACTTTGAACGTTTAGGATGAAACTTCTTATACTGTTTTCAGTCTTTGGCTGGAGTGTTTTATGGAATTATACAGCAAAAAGCACACAATTTGTCACCTGGATCATTCCTTGAAAGAGTTACCTAGAATCAATTTATACTTAAATCTCTTTCTTTCCACATCCATAAGAAATGCTGCAAAATTTCAGAAGTTGGCAAAACAGTCTATATAATTGAAGTAAAAATTTCCATTTCTTTCTAATTTTAGACTGAGGTTTTATTGCTCCCTATTTGGAACATTTATATGCAATGAATACATCAGCTTTTTAGTAGGCTGAGCTGTATTATTTCATTTCAGGCAAACACAAAAGTGTAAAGGATTTCTGCCTTGTAAGCCCTCATTTACATTTAAAGAGTAATTTTAAGATAATAGGATTTTGAGGGCAGAATTTAGTCATGGCCTAGCTGTTTGCCAAAGAATGTTCTGTCTCCTAAGCAGGCAGAGCTCCTGCTCCATGGAAGGAACATTATTGAATCCACTAGAGATGACCACGGGAGTCACAATGGGAACATTCCAGGTGACACTGAAATATAGGAGAGAGGTCAGAAACACAGTCATAAATAGAAATATGTGATGCCTATGAAATTAAAGTGATAAGACTGAGTTAATAAACTACTTCAATGCTGAAGGGCTATTTCTGTGGAAACATCTCTTTTATTGGCAGTTGGTAACTTCTCAGCACTTTTTGCATTCCTTTGTTTCACTTACAACTATGATTTCCGAAAATGAACATGAAATTAAACAAATAATGGACAGTGACCAAACATTATTTCAAATCCTCTAATAGTTGGTATGTATTCAAGAGCACTGTTGTTTCATCTACCTTGAATATCCAAAATATTGTGCGTATTAGCAAGACTTCCTAGGCTGATCGGTGTGGGCATTCCTTGTGGAGTCATTGATGGTCAGAGCACTGGGCTAGAAGTTTATCAGATTTGGAGGAATGCAGTGAGAATTTCCCTGCTAATTGACATCTTCCGAGTGCCTGTTAATTGCCTCTTTCATTGTCTTCCTCCAGACAGGACCCAGCTCCTGAGCTCAAAGCCCTCCTGGAGGTGGCTGGGGAAAACTGCAAAATGGCTGGAATAGCCAGTTCTACACCTTGGCATAGTGAAGGTAAAGCTTAGAAAAGATTTTAAAATGCCCTTTCATTTTCAAGTGTCTGTCAGCACCGCTAACCTCTGCAAAGTTAAAGTTGTAATGTTAGTTCAGTTCACTGTTTGTAATGGGTCAGAAATTTGCTTTGCAGAGAAAAGGAAGAGGAGCTCCCATCATCAATTCTGACTTCATGTGAGGGCTCTGGTCCTTAAAATCTGCTTTACTGCTTCTCCCTTCCCCCCACCTCCAAATGAGACTTCATTTAATGGAAATGAATATCCAACCAATTTATTAAAGCTACTACTGAAAGTACTTTAAACTAACAAATGTCAAGGAAGTTGCAACTTTATTTCCATTAGTTCTTAAATTCCATGTAGTCTACAGAGGAGTAACCTAAATAATATTTATGTTCCTCAAACATAACCACAAAACCACAAAACACTACCAGAGAGAGTTAGAGATTGCTGAGGATGAGCTTAATGGGGGAGGCATTGAAGCCAACAGACACTTTAATAACTATAGATCTGCACTTTGGTTTTGGTTTTATGGTCATAAAATAGTTTGGATTGGAAGAGACTTTGATGACCATCCAATTCCAACAATATATCATTGTTCCAAAAAAATTATTTTTGTAGCTTAATAGGGTTGCTTTGGAAATCTGCAGTGGTTTGGTAGAAATTTGTCATATCCTGTATATTTTGAAAGAAATAGGCTAAAAAAAATTGATATTTCTTTCAGGAAACTTTGCTTTTGCAGACAATTTCGAATTCATCCTGGGTAAGTATTCCTGCTCCATCCCACAATTCATCTTAACCACATTAAAATGAAGAATTGACTTTTCCACTGTCTATCAATAACAGAACTGTGGATATAAAATAAAAGTGAAATTGTGACTGAGACCCTGTATTTGAAATCCTCTGCACCTGCTAAATCAATATTTGCTTATCCAGCCCAAAACTCATGAGTTCAATATTAAAAAATACTATTACCATATTTACACTCCATCAGAGCTACAGAAACTTTATACAGCCATGTCCCCATGCTTCTCTATGAATTTTTTTAATCCCAAATTGTATTTAACTCCAGTTTAGATAAAGTGACAACTAATCAAAAGATATGCCTGGTTCTGGAATGAGTAAATTCTATCTTACTTAAATCCTCAAGATATTCCATTCCTTACAGTGAAAATAGTATCCCATCAATAATTTAAAGAATAATTTTGTGAACCTTACATTCAGTTGTAACTGTCTATAGCACTTTTGATAGATTTCCATGATAAACCTTAAAATGAATTTTACTCACAGGAACTGATTGCCTCAGCCATCGTTTCATCAGGCAAATGCAGCATTAGCACTTGCACCCTGCAAGGAGAAAATGCAAGCAACAGTCTGGTTATCCAAGGAAATTACTGTGTTTCTATTTTACCCATACAGAATTATCACAGCTTTGTTAACAGAAAACTCTTTTTGTTCTCTATATATTTGTCAATTAATAGATTATTTTAATAATATTTAAGGTATTTATCTTGTGTACTGTAAAAAATATTAATGTGTTGCTAATGCTTAGAAATCAGCCTCATTCAGGAGAATAAACTGAAAAGCTATGGGGTAAAAACATAATTATGTGAAATGTACTGGAACATTTTCCTATTCAGTGAACATATAACATAAAGTCATAGAATTTCAGAATATTTGGCGGCGGAAGGGACCCTAAGGATCATCTCATTTCAACCCCATAGGCAGGGACACCATCCCTAGACCAGGTCGTTAAGAGTTCCCTCTATGCTTTTACGTAAATGTCTAAAGGAGACTTTTTTGTTCTTTTTCACGTGCATGTTTTAATCCAGCTTGGAAAAGTGAATATGCTAGCAAAGTGAAGAGATTATGCCTGAGTATAAAGAAGCAGCTAAACTAATACCTTGTGTATGTCTGGAGTAAAGAGAAAGAAACGGTGAAGTTCCGCTTGGGAAAGGAAATCAAATCAGCCTTCTCATGAGATAACAGTAAATCAAACCAGGTATTTCATTTAGTGGAAGCTCAATACCTTTAGACTAACTTATCCTAAGGAAAAGCCTTTTTATTAGGGATTATCTGTCTCTTTTGCAGAGACATTATTGAAGAGTAATGAATTTAATGAAAAGTCCATTAAGCATCAAACTAAGAATTCTGGTGCTGAGACAGGGCAGCAGATGTCTTCCCTTGGATCCCATTGCTGCCATATGCATCTAATCCTGAGCAGATGAGCTTGTTTTTAATGGAGAACTCTTCTCTGAATGGTTTCCTCGCAAAGGAAACTTGCTTCCAGGCAAGAAGAAAAGTGAAAGTAAAGACAATTAGTGAGTTGCTGTCAATTTTCACAGAAGCTGTGGACTCAAAAAAACTTCAACAGAAACTGAGGACAAACACTTATTTATCAATCACTTTCCTATTTTGCTCAGGAGAATAAAAATGCATAGATTTTTCTGCATTACAGTTGATATTTTCCTTTTGATTCCATTTCAAAAACATATGGTTGAACAGCTTTCCTGTTTCTTCCCAACTTATTTACCATGGAAGTGCACTGAGCACCAGCATGAGGCAACAGCTGACAGCTGTGGGGGTGAAACCTTCCAGCTTTATCCATTCAGGATCATACTTCCACTGCATCCCCCTGGGTGCTTCCAGAGAAAACCTCCTCCACAGGCTGTGTTATCCTTGGGAAGGGTAATTCAGTGTTCCTGGGTAGGGAGGAGTGGATGGAGGTGGTTTGCCAGCAGTGACCATGGAAATGAAGCCCTGGAAACAGGAACCTCCCCCCCAGGGACTGTCCCAAACCAGAAGGACATCTCACAAACTGGGGCAGCATCCCAAAAAATCAGGTGCAACTGCTGGGATGTTTCCTTGGGAATTCTGGCAGATGGAAATGGAAAATGACTCTGCAGAGGCAGCAGAGCAGATGTCGATTTACTGCCATGGCCTGCCCGTGGTTAATAAAAACCAGAAGCAAGGAAGAAAAACCTATTAGTAAACATAAATTCATTATTAAAAAAATAAAATAATATAATAATGATAATTAAAAAAAAAAAAAAGGAAATCCTGGCTTGATATCATGTAATAAGAAAAACTCTCAAACTAGAATGATTAAAAAAGCTACATGTTGCTTAATATAATTTGTATTTATCTAAAGGCAAAAATAGTAGAGCTATTGTTTCTGTCCTTTTAAGTTTCTAAATACTGAAAAATTTCACCTGCCAAAAGTCAGGGGAAGGAGAGACATTCCATCCTCAGCTGAACTCTCTCATTTTTCTGGCATCAAGTTATCCCCCTAATTGGCTGAGAATTTCCCCAGAGGCTTAATAATATTTATATTTAGTCCATAAAATTCTCAAAAATCCAAATGTTTGAGTTAATGCTCTATTGACCCTAACCTTTAATATCTACAGATATTTGGTATCGATTTCAGTAAGTCCAAACGATCTCTTTCCCCCTACTCCCTGATGTCAAAAGAGAGAATCAGTTATTGTTTCTCTTGGTCAAATTCAGCCTCATTTTCTTTCTCCTTTGTAGAAACATGTAATATATAGCAGTATTTAAAATTATACCATTGTATTAATGAAGTTTAAGTGCATCCAGTCTTCCCAACAGAGTAAAAGACTGAAATTGTATTTTTACTAGTGGCCTCATTTAGTGAGACAAAAACTTCCAGGAATTAGGTGATATGGTGATAAAAGTGTCCCTGCAACTTTTGGGCTGTTTTACTCCTGAATGATGAAAACTTTGTGGAATAAAGCAGAGGTAACCTGTGCTTTTGGAAACTCTGCAAAAGTGAGGTTGGGTAAATACCAGGAAGCAACACATAAAAAATAACTTTCTCTGAGGAACTTCTTGATGCCTTCATTCTTAAATGATTAGTTCAGATTTTTACTGGGCAGGCATTTAACACTTTCTTGTTTTTGTCTAAAAATTAAGCGTTTGAGAATTTTAATCTTAGTTCAAGCTTGGTGTTCTGCTTGGGCCAAAAATCCTTCTATCTATAAGTAATTTTGATGGGAATAATCCGATTTTACTCAAACATGTGCAGAAGAAAAAGGGTCCCATAAAAACCCCAACAATCCCTCCTCTGTTAAAGGGCTGTTACTGTTCCCCATCAGATCTGGAGAAGGGCTCTTTCTCAATTCTGATATAACCTTCCAAAATTTCAAAAGCTTTAGCATAACATAAATTGAAGTTATTACCTCAGTAGTGAAAATAACATTTATGCATCCAAATATCAATATAATCTGTTTGGTTCTTTCTCAACACTTGACAGAAACACGTTATTGCTACAGAAATTATGAAGCCTCTTTCTGAGGATTCAAATTTGTTATTGTGGTTTAAAACATAGGTTAGAACTAGACCACATAAAAGCACCAGTGGTACATAAATACAGGGGAAAAAAAGTAATGCATTCTAATTTTTTATATTTATTTTCTTCCATGATTTGTGGTTCCATCCTTTTCCAATATCAAAGATTTTGTTGGAAAGACCTCACATAATCATTAAAATTGAAAAAGAGCTAGAAGGCTAAGTCCAGCCTGTGCCCAATTCCCACCTTGTCCCCATCGCAGAGCACTGAGTGCCACATCCAGGCCTTCCTGGGACACTTCCAGGGATGGGGACTGCAAACATCCCTGGGGAGTCGTTGCCAAGGCCTGACAACCCTTTCCATGGAGAAATTCCTCCTGATGTCCAACCTGAGCCTCCCCTGGCACAATCTGAGGCTGTTTCCCCTTGTCCTGTCACTTGCGGTCTGGGAGAAATGTCCAGTCTCAACCACCACATTATATGTTTAAATGGGTTGGTGGTTTCCTCTATCACTTGTTAAAATATTTTTTTTTTTTAAGTAAGATTATATTTTGCTTGTTGAGCCCATTGTGACATTAAGATTCACATTTTTTTTCCCTAAGCAGACAACAGTGCCTGGCATTGGTGTTCCTAAAAGTTCTCTCCCACACTTCAGTATTAACCCTCTGTATGATTTGAGCAATAAGTAGTCAATGACAGCATTCTGGTCATGTGGCTGCAGCTGGAACAGGCCAGCAGCTTAAGAGTTAATGGAAGAGGCCCAGATTAATGTTGCTCCTCTCTCTTGGGCTGCATGAAGCTTTTTTGGAATGTTATTCAAAGACTAACCCTGTCCTCAGCTCATTTTTTTAAGCAATGCCTGCAGTACTTGAACCTGTCTGCTTCAAGCCTTGATTAATGTCATTAGCTGCTGTTCTCCCTCTCTCCTCCTAGCTTCCAGATGGAATGCTGAAGATTATTCTGCATCACTTAATTGGAGTTTATAATTAAAAAGTGGTGAGTGCTATGGACTCCATTTTGCCCCTTTGATCCCAACACAGACAAACAAGTTTGTCTAATCAGTAATTGCCCCATGTCCCCTCTCAGAGCCTCCCTGAAACTCGTATGCCTCTCATCTTGCTGTATACGTTCTTTTTGCATCATTCCCCAAAACTCTGGAGACAAATGCTGGTCATACGTGTTTTTCCCTTTCAAAAAAAGTCATCCTACATATGGAAATGCAGCTCTTTCTATGTCCTCCTATGCATACCTCCCACAACATGCAGCAAAATAGCAACATGTGCCCAAACCATACATATGGCTCCTGGAAAATCAGCTCCAGGACTTTGGGAAGTTCAGCTAAGGATAGTTTTGAGAAGTGACTTTCTGCATCATTTCTGGAGGGGAGCCAAACTGAGCAAAGGCAACTATACTTCCGCTTCTGTCTGTAGCACCAAAGTGTGTGTGCACATGCAGGAATGGGCATAAAAGTTTGCACAGTGCTTTTAAAGCAACAACTTGTACATTTCCCTATGTAAACAGTACCACTGCAGGCAGAAGTAACATAGGAACAGCTCAATATGCATCAATTCTAACAAATGGGTGGTTCAGGCCTCTCTTTCTTTCTAAGCTTGCACTGCACACCGCAAAACTCTTCTGAGAATGCTCTAATACATGTAAAGTGCTCAGTAAAAAATGGTCCACAATGACTAAATGTCCTCCTTTAGAAAAAGAGACAGCAGTATGAAAAGTACCATCACTGGACTTCAGTGTTGTGTAGCAAAAAGGCTGCTGGACTGGAGTCTGGCTTATTGGCATAAGTCACTCTGGCTCTAACAGGAATTGTTCCCTGGGAGGGTGGGCAGGTCCTGGCACAGGGTGCCCAGAGCAGCTGTGGCTGCCCCTGGATCCCTGGCAGTGTCCAAGGCCAGGCTGGACACTGGGGCTTGGAGCAGCCTGGGACAGTGGACACTGGTGTCCCTACCTGTGTTACTAGAGTTTCTTCCCAACATCCCAAATATGGCCCTATGAGACACTTTTCCTTTTGTTAAGGAAGCAGGCCTATGATTTAGGTGCTGCATTTTTCATCATGTCATATTTCTTGTGGAAGCATCTCCTCCCTGCCCCCCTCCAATTTGCCTCATACTAATTCTTCTCTTCTACAGCAAGTTTTATTATTCATGAAAGAGAGTTGCTTCAGAAGAAGAGCTGAAGTGTTCAATGTCATGTGGAGCTGGAGGAGCTATGGGAAGGCTGGACAAGGATCCATAACTCCAGAAGAAACACTAGGTAATCCCTTGCAGGTCAAGAGGAAGCCTGGGCTCTCTTCAAGACTTTAGGGTTGAGCAAACAACTGTGTCCATCAGTTCATGTTCCTTTCACAGTGCCAGAAGACTACAATGGAAAATCGAATCCATGGATTTTCCTGAAAAAAGTTTGGTCCTGGAAAAACTTTCCTGTGTTATACAAATAAATAGAAGAAGCAGATGAAGTCTGGAGGAAGAAATGCTCAGCAACGCTGTCCCCACAGGCTCTCCACATCTTAGTGAAATATTGCCCCAAAATAGGTTTATCTGTACATATTTAGGGCCAAAACAGATATTATTGCCATCACAATACTGAAAAAGTATTTTGAAACTAGTGAAATATAACAGTTTACAAAGAAAGCTTTTCAGTTTTTGACTGTAATATTTACTGTTGTCCAGTTGTAATGATGAGATATTTGAGATTCAAGCCTGTGTGTGTAATTATCTAAATCCATAAATTATAATCCAAGAAGGTAATAAAACCAGTCATTTTGAAGAGCAACCAACAGAGCCTATAATTTTCTGTCTTTGCTGTGCTCAGGATCAGCAGCACACAAAAGTTGGTTGACAAGGAATGCTGCTCATCACCACCCAGACTAAAGCAAATTATTTGACAAAACAAGGCCATTTTCATGTTACACTTGTGGGGTTTTTGCCAAAAAAACCAACCTCCTGGCAACTGGTAAAGAAGGGGAAACCAGAAATAGGGATTGACTACTGATTCCTCCCTTGGACAGGGTCAGATCTGGCTAGAAGCAGATTGCTTCTGAAATTACTGTTACTTCAGCATTTTATATTTTTCTATGAACATCTCTGATTGATAATATGACTCAGTCATATAACCTATACTTAGCAAAAAGAGTGTTTCTTTGTAATTAGGGCTTTTCTTTCCAGTTTAGACCAGAGTTATGATGAAGGTACTTATTTTTTTATTTATTTCCTTTTACTCTTCAGTTCTTATATGTTTTTTCTTTTGTAAATGTTACGATCTGTAAAATGGAGTTTTATAAGGAAAAGAGTGTGGAAGAAAAAGGCTGGAAGTGTGTCTTTATTTCATGTGTCTGTCACCCGAAGCTGAAAAGCAGGTGCTTCACTTTTTTGGGGACCCCCCTATTTTTGTGAGGAACAGGAACATACTGTAGTGCTGTGGTCGTTCTTTGTGAATGATAGCACCCAAACAACCTAATGAATAGTTTAGTCAAAAATAGTTTCCTAGGCCACAGTCAAGGCATATTAAGAAACCAAGTGTGCCCCTCTTTTTACCTCCAGACCAGCCAAATCAATGGGTTTGGGGCACAGGACTCCTCTCTGGAAGTCATGTGGGACATAGTGTCAGTGCTTATTAAATTGCAATCTAAAATCACATATATGATTATAATATCCTAGAATCATTGAATAGAATCATGGAATGGTTTGGGTCCGAAGGACCTTAAAGTTCATCTCATTCCACCCCCTGTCATGGGCAGGGACACCTTCCACTGTCCCAGGCTGCTCCAAGCCCCAGTGTCCAACCTGGCCTTGGACACTGCCAGGGATCCAGGGGCAGCCACAGCTGCTCTGGGCACCCTGTGCCAGGGCCTGCCCACCCTCCCAGGGAACAATTCCTTCCCAATATCCCATCCATCCCTGCCCTCTGGCACTGGGAGCCATTCCCTGTGTCCTGTCCCTCCATCCTTTGTCAATTGTCTCTTTCCGTCTGTGCTGGTTTTGCTCTGATTGACATTTAGTGAGGAGGAAAGAAGACAGTCACAGAAGTGATTTTCTAAGAGAAGCTGCTAGCAGCTTCCTCTGTGCCAAATCAGAGGAATAAAACACTCAGAGGAAGAAACCAATCAGAGGAAAAAAAATGGTCACAAAACCAATCAGTGACTAGTTTAGAATACTGACACACTGTTAAACCACTAGAAAAGCTAGACACGCCTCTGTGAACACAGTTGTAAAAAATCAAACAAACCCTGGGGAAGCTGTTTTTTCTTCAGGTCTGAGAAGAGATAACAGGCCTGGCCCACCCTCCTCCGTGTGGCTGGGCCGGGCCGGGTGGGCCTTGCCGAGGGGCTGGGCTCCTTCCCGGAGAGCCCAGCAGGGCCTGTCCCGGCTGGGGCCCCAGTGGCTGCCAGGCAGCGGGAAAGGAGGCCAAGGAGCCCCGTCCTGACCACGCCAGGCCCCAGCGGCTGTTAACATCTTCCCGCTGGGCCGGTTCCCTCCCCCACAGCGCGGTCAAACTGACCCATAGCTGGAATTAAATGCAGTAGGGGCCTGAGGCCAGCCATGTGGCCAGAGTGGCTGTGGCCATTCTGACTGGGCCCCTGAGATCTTGGCACAGCCCTCAGCGTGGCCTGAAATCCATCATCATGACTGCTTCAGCCACCGACCATCTTGACCATCTACAGGCCCCAGGAAAGATTAACTCTTTTATTGCACAGATGAAACTTACAAAGCATTGATCTTCTCATGTAAGAGAAAAGAACAGAATGAAGACATGTTAAGAGACAACATGAAGACACCAAGGTTGTTATAAATGGGCAGGAGACACTGTTTTCTCCTTTAAATGCCTTTATTAGATCAGCTCTTTTGAGGAGGGGTCTCGAGGGGTGGTCTACGTTGCCACTGCTCTCTTCTGTCCACACCACTGAGGAGGAGGTGCAATCCACTTTGCTGCTCGTGCTGCAGAGTGGGAGTTCTCGCCTCGCAGGGATTCCAAAGAACTCTCTTGGATCGTACTGGCTTAGGGGGGCCACTTATTTGCAGTACCTTTTATATCAGGGCGAGGCAGAGAATGCGGAGTTGGGACTCACCAGAGTGGTTACAAGCAGTGTTCAATCCATGGTTTTTGTTGTATTTGTTGGTTTTGTTCTGGCTCGTTGTCCAGTGGGGTAATTAGTGTTAACTGCAGTCATTTTCTGGAGCATTGCACCATGGGATTCTTTATTTTCGTATTAGGCAGTACTCGTAGTTGAGTGACGAGCGAGGAGCAGCATGGGCAGAGAGTAGGCGGAGTTGGGATCCTGATGGACAAGGTGTGGAGCAGCAGGGCAGAGAGTAGGTGAGGAGGCGTGGTGGAGCAGCAGCGGCTTGACCCGATGGGAAAGCAACGGGACAGGTAAGTGGGGTTTTGGGGGTAGGGGATACAGACTAGATGAAAACAGCCTTTTGGTAATTAACAAACAGCATTATAACTCTCAAACTGATTTTAACTAACCATTACAACTCTATAACCAGCAACTTTAACTTTATAACTTTAACAACTCGGAGTTGCTTGAACCTCGTTTTTCACAAAGGTCAGTAAAGAAGGAGTTGTTTCAGATGGGAAGAGAATGAGGAGATACCTTAGTCTTAGGCTGTATTTCTTTTGCAAGACCATGGTGATGGACTGTTGATACACTAGAATATCCCTTTAATTCATGAAAACAATATGGGGAAATGAAGTGTTCAATTTGTAGATATGAGCAAAGTCATTTGTGCTAAAGCAAGTAAATGTTGAAGTAGCTGTGATTGATTGCATGAGAAGCTTGAACAGAGAGGAAGATGAGTGATGAAGACCATTTGCCCCCAGGGAAGAAGAAGACCTCTGTTCTCAGAGATGAAGATGATTTCAGAGACTTATGAAGAGAACCTTTGCTTTGAATAGCTCATCCTTAAAATAGTACCCTATGTTTGACATGGCCCATGAACACAGCTGTGGGAAGGCTCTGTGAGATGGGAGGGACTTCACAAATGGTTATTTCTGGGCAGCTGTTATTTGTGAGAATTGAAGCCACTAGAGAAATGTCTTTCTTGCGGAGAAGTCTCCATAACATGGCAAAGAAGACTCCTCTCCCTAAGAGAACTGATGAAAAACTTTTTTAGAGGTGGTCAACTGACCTAAGTTCCAGGTTTTGTCTTTGTATGTTGTTAGTGGGAAAGAAAAGAAGGTTTGGAGGGAGGAGAAATGTTCTGAAGGTTTTATTCTGATTCTTACTAATTTTTTTCTTTTTCTTGTAGTTTTGTAAATAAAGCTTTCTTTATACCCTTTAAAGTTTGAGCCTGCTTTGCTTTTCTCCTAATCCTATCTTGCAGCAGAAAGAGTAAATAATTCTAGTGGGCGCTCAACCCACCACATTATTTGGTGCGTTGGCCAGGAAATGAATAATTGATGAACTGAAACCACTTTGCCTGCTTTCAACCTGAAGCCACCTTACCATCTTATATGTCATATACTCTTTGTCTCGTTTTAGAATACGAGATAAAATTTTTAAATAAATGTTGCTTGCTAGCTCATTAAAGTTGCTCAGAATGCCAGACAACTGTGGACCAATCATTCATCATTATACACAGATCTAAATTTCAAATGTCTATATGCAAAAGGTGAGAGCACATATTGAAATTCACACCATTTAGTAGCTACGATTAAACCTGAAAATCTCACTATAAATAAATGTTTTTTTTCCACACAGCTCACAGACACAGGATTTCACACACAGAACTTCAGCTTAATGACACATAATGCATTTCACAAAGTGGCATGCAGCAACATTTAAATAATAATCAAATAATTAATAAATTGATGAATTGGGATTGAAGCACATACATGTTACTTACATTTAAATTTCAAAGGACAGGGGTTTAAGAGGGACTGTGATGTGAACTGTGAGATGTTTCAAGGTGGCACTCTCTCCACCCCCAGAGCCTTGCATCATTGGTTTCTAAATCGTTGCCTATTGCAATCATATCTTTATTGTGACTCCCAAAATTAAAATAAGCTCTTTTTTTGTCAGATTTTGACCCCTTTCATAACAGCTGGGACCCAAAATATGGTAACTGTTGCCTTGGCTACAAGTCCAGCTAAGAGGGGATTTTAAATGGCCTTTTTACATTCTAGGAAAGGCAACAGAAGACATTCCTGTGGAATTTATACGATTTTCTGAGACTTTTTCAGAAGTGAGATTCAAGAAGATTTTGTATCTTTTTGCTCTTCAAAATAGTTTTGAGCTGCTAACAAGCAGATCTTACCCAGCTGAGCAGAACATCTGGCACCTCGCTGTGGGCTGCAAGTGATAGAGAACCAGACTGAAACAGATGTGGCCACTTACCTGCATCAACACTCCTGCTGTAGTCAGGGTTCCTCAGGGAATGAGGGAAACACCACACAGACTTTCTGAGAAATTCTGAAAAGTTACATGGAGCTAGCAGAGATTTAAAGATTTTGGTATCTGAGGAATAAAAAAACCCAAACATCGATTGTTATTGATTGAATTGCCCTGTCCTCAGCACAGCAATATTTCATAGAGGTGCTAGAAATACCTTTATTTTTCTCATTATAATATGATGTGCACAAATCTTTTATTTAAAATCCCTCAGTTAAGCTTCTGCATAATTAAAGTTCCTAATGCTTAAATCCCCTTTTTGCAAAATCATACAAAGCCAGCCTACAATTGTGTGGTCCTCTTGGCTTTGAGAATTAGAAGAAAACATTACAAGGCAAAACAAGGTTTTTTAACAGACTGTGGTGTAATGAGTTTCTGTAAGAAAGTCTTCCATTGTCTAACTTATTTTAAACAGCAGTGCTATTTATGGAATAAGAATAGAACTTCTTACATGAGTCAGTGGCAGCTTTTACAGTATCATAATGCATAACATGCATTTTTTACTATTTATGTTTTTAAACTGTTACATTATTCCAGAGAAACAAACAGGCTCAATGCATTAACCTAACTACTCCTTATATGAAAATCACATTGGAAAAACTCAGTTTTTGTAAACCCTCCCAAAGATTAAATGCAAGAATCAGGTAAATTTGTATTTTGCCTCTTAGGGATGAGTTTCTTACCACTGATATGTCTAAAAATACACCTTTTATCACCTGCCAAGACAGTAACTTTGTTATGATCCAAGGTCCAGAATGCATGTGGAATAAAATATGGAAAACACATAATTTCTGCCTCTTTTGATCACTAGTCCTTCTTACTTTTGGTAAATAACTTTTTTTCTTCTATACTGGGAAGCACCAAACAGTAGAGAGAAGGTGCCAGAATGGACTCTCTCATCACTAGCAATAAAACCTGACATTCCCTTTCAGCTAGAAAAACTTCAGGAACACCCTGCTTTATAAGTCTTCTGACCATCTTGCTCTCAAAGTGACAGTAAATAGTTGCAATTCTCATAAATTAGAGAAATTTCAGAAAATAAACACCCTCACTGATAATTTTGATCAAACAGCGTTCTGGGTTACTTTCCTTGCAGCACAACAAGATCTGACCATTCCCCAAGGGATTAAATTGGGAAGTTGTGCTAATACGGCAATGAAGAGACTGAGAGCCTGTGAGATCCCTCAGCATGGACTTGAATACAGCCTTTGTTTTGGTGGGCAAGAGGAAATATCCTGGGCCAAACTTTTCTGTTGCAGCAGTTCCTTTCCATCTTGGCTGGTCCTCATTTCCCTTTGTTAAAGGGAATTGGGAAGAAAATACAGATTTGGAATGAGGGTGGAGAGATACCCCAAAGGAATCTATGAGCAATGTGCATAAATCCACTTGTAGTTTAACATTCTTAGGAGTTGGATAATTCTTTTGAGTAGATTGCTGACATTGGCAGGAAAGCATCAGCTCACTGGTGAGAGAGAAGAGAAGAGAAGAGCAAGGAGGCCCCTTGACTGGGAAGCAGCCCAGTCAAGCTCTGCCTCCATCGGGTGTCTGCACAAAAGGCTGAGCCATTTTCCCAGTTAATCCATGGATAAATCACTGTGATAAAATGGCCATCCCACAGCAGCTCAGGAGCATTCCTCCACATGTTCCACTTGTATCCAGGCAACAGGAACAGCAGGGCCAGCTGGAAACAGAGGTGGGATGTCAGGATAGGGGTCCAGGCACATTTTCAATGACAAGGGCAGAGAGGGCAGAGGGCAAAGATAGGGTATTGATTAACATCTGAATCCATTAGCATATTTAAATAGTTCAGCTTCTTGTTTGAGGTGCTGAACTGCAATCCAACTAATGTATAAAGACACACTGAGAAAGTGTTCTAGGTGAAGAATTAATTGTAACATTCCATCTTCTTTCTATATGTATTTAATCTTTCCCTTTGCTTTTCTGCTCACCAGCCCTCCTGATTTGTATTTCTATTAAATATTGACTTTGTGATAAGTTCAACCCCCTGTGTTAGCCAAGAGTGTAGGACCAGATGGCAGAAATTTAGGTACATACTATCCAGCTGTTAGCAAAGGTATTTTGGTTTCCTACACATTATGGAATATTAATTATAGACAGATTAGATAGAACAAGGAGCATAGCAATTTTTCAAGCATGATTGCAGTGAAAAATAGTGACAGGTATCTCCTTCCATGAAGAAAATACTGAATAACATCTATATTGTATCACAGATAATTCAAAATCAATGGAAACTTGGTTTGATACCCTCAGATCCTTTGGAAAATTACAGTATCAGGCTGGATATTGCATAACAGAGTACAAAAATCCCAGTTAGCAAAGGAAACACATTGGCAGTGTCACATGTCACCAAATAAAATAGATCCCTTTAAAATATGTAGTTCATGTAATGTAGGTGCCAGTTTTATTTAATTCAGCAAGTTGTCAGAACAGTTCTCCAGAATGGAAACATTTTTTTTCTCAGTTTGAGAAGAACTTGTACGTAAAAAAAGCCCAAAACAAAGCACTTGTAATAAGAAGCCAGCAAATTGGTTTAGGTTGATATTAAATAACTTTATTTCATATAAAATATCCTTTTTGCATGTAAGTAATAGCCTGCAATCATGATAATAAACCCAAATGGCAGAAGTTACCTCCATTCCTTTGGAAACAAAATAAGGGAAGTAGTTTAATAAGTACTGAATTAACTGGGGGGGACCACTTCCTGCCATACCTGTGGAATGAGAGGGATCTCCAAAAATCCCTTCACCTCAGCAGCAGCTCAGCTCAGCAGGGAGCAAACTCCAGAGCTCTTAAGGAGTTGTCTCTCCTCCTTTAAGTCGCTCCCTCTCCGATATGGATCATTGCTAAATGGTTGAAAATGCATTTGGTTCTTATTTCATCCACTGGGTTAAAATATTTTGGTGGATTAGAGAGTAATTTCCTTAACCTGACTGGCATCAGGATATAATGTTGTTCTGGCTGTCCAACTGAAAGACAGAAAAGCACATTTCAGATGGAATCGTGCCTGTGGCCACAGAAAACAGTCGGGAGGGTTAAGATTTAGTTGGGAAAATGAAACCATCTAATCAAGAAGTGCTGAAGCAGCATAAGTACAAAAAAGGCTGCTCATACCATAGGAATTGTGCTGCACCATTGCTTATGTCACAAAAGTTTTAACTATGCATCCCTTGGACTCATCCCACAGAGGTTTATCCTAATTAACTCCTGGTGGCTCTACTTTCAGCAGAGTGCAGGTGACCCAAGCCTGCAGTTCAAGCCCAAAACAGGGGGTTTATAAACAGAAAGCTGCAGACAAAATACAGGAAAGAAGCTCAGATATACTTGGACAAAAACTCTGAAGAACAGTGGTGACATGAATTACTCTTAATAGAAACATGTTGAAATACTTCACCAAAAAAAGGGATTGACAATAAAAATGGGACTTGGTCCAGATTTATAATCTCAACAGTTTAACTTTTTGAGCAGAGCTGGAATTGTTCTTTCTGCCTCAAGAGACCATGCAGGGCAGCAAGTTGCTCTACCCAGTGCAAAGGTGCTGCACCCGGGTCAGGGCACCCCTGGGATCCATCCAGGCTGGGGCTGAGTAGCTGGAGCAGCCCTGGGAGAAGGTCCTGGGGGAGCTGTGGGGCAGCACTGGCCCTGCCCCAGCCCTGGGACCCCAAATCCCCCTGCCCTGGGCTGAGCCCCAGCGTGGGCAGCAGGGGAGGGGGATTCTGCCCTGTCACGTGTGCTCATAGGTTGGAGACAGATTCACAACTCAAGTCACTGATGATTACGAGACAAACAGCAAAGGTTTATCATGGCCACCTCCTTTTATAGGGGGTTCAAAATTCCCGGCCTCAGACAACTGATTGGCTGGGACTTCTTCACCACCCAGCTCCCTGACCAGTGATATGTCTGCATTCAGGTTTGAATGGGAATGGCTAAGGTCCCCTGTGCAACTTCAAATCCATCCTATCATTGCTTACCCAGGGACTTGTTCTAGAAAGAACTAGGCTTACCCAAGCTGGGTTTTCTGTTATGGTCAGATTTATTTATCCAGCTCCAGGCCAGCTGAGCTGTGACACTGCCCCTCTGCTCCACTCAGGTGAGACCCCACCTGCAGCCCTGGGCCAGCACAGCAAGGACCTGGAACTGCTGGAGAGAGCCCAGAGGAGGCACCAGCATGAGCAGAGGAATGGAGCAGCTCTGCTGGGAGGAAAGGCTGGGAGACCTGGGATTGTTCACCTGGAGAGGAGAAGCTTTGGGGTGAGTTCAGTGTGGCCTTGCAGGGCCTGAAGGAGCTGCAGGAAAGATGGAGAGAGACAATTGCCAAGGGCTGGAGGGACAGGACACAGGGATGGCTCCCAGTGCCAGAGGGCAGGGATGGATGGGATGTTGGGCAGGAATTGTTCCCTGGGAGGCTGGGGAGGCCCTGGCACAGGGTGCCCAGAAAAGCTGTGGCTGCCCCTGGATCCCTGGTAGTGTCCAAGGCCAGGTTGGACACTGGGGCTTGAAGCAGCCTGGGACAGTGGAAAGTGTCTCTGCCCATGGCAGAGGTGGGACTGGATAAGCTTTAAGGTCTCTTCCCCCCTAATAATTCTACGAATTCATGGAGTGATAATTTGTGCTCCTATTTTCCTTTCAGTAAAATGTCGGGGCTGAATTTAATTCTTGAAGGTTCACCTGCTTATTGCCATTTCATTTCATAACATCCTCTGCCTAGCCTCTTGTTGGGTATCCAGACTGGCATGGGTGTCCTCTAATTCCTGCATCACACCTTCCAGACCCTTGCTGAAGTCTTGGATGTCACAGGACCTCAGCATGGCACTGAACACCAATGACTCAGCTGCTAATCCCTAAGTCTCTTGGTTTTCAGTCATTGAGATTCTCAATTTACTAAAGTTAATAGATGCAATGTAAAAGTTCAAACAGCACTGAACAACTTGGACAAAAATTACAGGAAAAAAAAAAAGAATACCAAACAGAAAGAGAATGAAAGGTACTTCTTCAATGAATATTTCCAAAATCTAAAGCTCCAGTTACATAACTTTTAAACATTAACTGAAGAAATAAAAGAGTAAAAAGTGGAATCGTATGTGGGTAATTTCTGTATAGAGGCACAGTTAATTCCAACAATACAGTCCACAGAAACAGTAAAAAAATTTCAGTTGAATTATCAGATAAGATATTACTTGTCTGAACACTTTATATATTTGCAGCCTGTTTTTCATGATCAGTGACAGAAAGTATGAATTAATTTCATTCCTTTCTTGTCAAACTATTTCCTTAGATTTTAAAGGAAGGAAATAATCATTGTCAGCCATATGAATTGAGTATATCATTATGTACCAGCAGGCTCTAAACAGCAAAATATGATCGTGTCAAAAGAGGTTGCTTACCTACCAATTTTGTGAAAGTCACGATTTGAATATCCTCTGACTGATATCCCAACAATGCATCTCATCTTACACTTTGGATCACATAATTTCCCTTCTGAGTCTCACAAATGGAGGGGAAAAAAAGGCTCAGAAAATTTTCTTTCACATTTTCTATTTTAAAAAAGTCAACATTTAAAATTTATTTGTCCACACTCCTACATTCAATTCGGCATCAAAATCTGTTCCAAGTGTTGCCTATTTACAAGCTTTTTTTGAAGTTAATAGGAGAAGTGTAAGAGTTCTTCTGTGGACATTTTATGTTTTTTTAAATATTTTTATTTTAACGGCAGACTTTCACTCAGTGAATTTTCTCCCAAACAGAGCTCTAAAATAAGTTGGTTCCTGAGGATCAATTCTTCCTGTCATCTGTTCTGCAACAGGATCAGGGATAAGTTCCTTCCAGAACAATTTTAACATCCTTTTCTTCTTCAGTAAGACTTTGGATCATATATAATTGATAATATTTCTAATGTAAAGAGAAGGTTCTGAAAAGCTTGAGCTGGTTCCACTGGCTTCCTTTGCCTGAGTAAAATGTCCAGCAGTTTGCAAGCAGAGTCTGACCCAATAAAATTTGGTTTATTTCTATTTAACAACCTCTAACTTTTCCAGACTTTTTCAATAGTTTGTGTAAAGTATCTTAACACAGGCTTAAGTCAACCTGGGAAAATAAAATGTTGGGAAAATGGGAGAAAAAAATCCCTCAACTCAAGGAATGTAAATTATTTTGCAATTTTTGTTAAACCAAGAATTGGCATAAAATCTTACTCATAAGGAAGGAATATGAACCATCATCTCCAAGGCTCCTAACCTGATGCAGCTTTTCACTGTACAGACCATTAAACAAAATAGCCCATTTTGGCTGTGCTGGGTTCACACACCCTGGGAGGGTGAGTGAGAGAGAGGGTAGGGGAGAGAAAGAAAGCCCTTGGTGGTATTTTAAAAGAAACACATGACAAGGTAGTTGTCTGGCTGGCTTTTTGCCTTGGTTTTTGTTTCTATTCCCAGCCAGCAGGAGCCCTGTCCTGGGCCAGGGAGTCCCTGAGACCCCTCGGTGTTCCTCCAGCTTGAGTGAGACACAGACACTTCCCTGGTTTTCAGGAGCCTGCAAGTCTGGCTCAGCTCCAGAGCAGGATTCCAGCTCTGCACAAATCCATTTAATCTCCTGGGAGCAGAAGCTGCTGTGTAAAACAGCAGACACAGCTCACATCATTACAACCATTCCCGGGAGGCATTCCTTGATTCCTGCCTGAGATAATATTTGAAACCTGGTGCACCCAGACAAGAAGTTTCCCTTGCACACTGCCTTCCCATCAAGTAACCTCAGATAAAACGGAAATGATAAGCCTTGAGCTTACATGGCTACATAGAGAAATCACAGCCTGCTAATTAAGAGTCTAATTAGACACTACTGACTCTCATGCCCTTTCTGAAACTCTGATATCAAATACACACCAGAAACTTCTGAGTATGACAGAAACGGAATCATCTCTCTCATTTCGGAGGCGTTAACTACTGGTGGTAGGGGTTTGTACTGTGCTGAAAGGTATGTGCAAGCAAAGGCAGAATTGGAAGTAATCACTCCATAAAATATTTCACACACTGTATTTCCCTTAGACTAAACACGTGAAGTCCCCCAAGCTGAACAAAAAGAAGCAAAATGTCAAGCTATTATGTTAACATTTTCCAACCTCAGGTCTTTATCAGCTCTTTGAGACAAAGACCAAATCGAGCTTTCAGGTCTGAACATGGAGAGTAGGATGCAGGTGGTGTGGCACTACTGTCAGACATTTGGATCATTCCTCACGAAGCAGAGAGAAAAATGTCAGCTGGGATGTTCATACGGAATTTGACATTTGGGTAAGCGAATATAACCTTCAAATCTGGCTTTCCTTTTGTAGCAGAAAAATACAAAAGTGATGGAGACAGGCAAAGCAGAGTTTGAAATAATCATAGCATAACATCTTATTAGTCCAGATCCTGCCTACAGGGTCTAATCTGAGGCCTTGTTCCAGCAGCTATGTGTCACCTCAGAAATTAACTAAAAAATTCAAATAGAGAACAGCACTGTGTATTTTTCTACTCCAGCCTAGTGAGGTTGTGATCTCTAACTAGGTTCTGCCAGGGACTGCTGTGCCTGCAGTTACAACCTACAAATGTAGGACATGCAGAACACAGAGCACTTGCTCTCTGCCTCATTGTTAGAGAAAACACAGCATGCTCCAGAGGAGGTGCCTCTCCCGCTGCCAGTCAGTGACACATCTGAGTCTTCAATTAAAGCTGGAAGTTGGTAAGATGAGCATCACCCTCTATAACTCACCCTCAAAATGATGTCATTGAGTTCAGAATGAGAGGTGTAAATAGCTTTGAAGGTGGCAAACATCCCCCATTGTGATTCTTCAAATCTGAAGCATCAGCCTGCATTTCCCCCTAAGCCTTGCTACCCCAAACAACTCACCAGAGGTTAAAAGTGGACAGAAAAAAAAAAAAAAAGATAAAACAAAAAGAAGGGAGTGCTGCTATCAGCACTGACTCTGGCTTTGGAAGAGACCTCTGAAAATACCCCACACAACACAGAGGCAGATGCCTCATATTTGATTTGCTTCTGTAATTTAGGTAGTTGCAATTCCATTTTCTCAAAATAATTTGTATCATATCATTAATGGTGCTTAAAGCTAAGAGTCAAAAATCAAACCTTGGAGTTAAATTTCAGCTAGCTTGCCCAAAAAAAAATCCCTTTTGACAACAATTTATTCAAAGATTTCCCACTGACACAATTATTCTAGGATATGCATTTTAATTACTCCATGTTTAATATTTCATCAGGGTTTTCCAGATACATTTTTCCCTGATATAATTTTGAAAAAGTCCTATGATCATAGAATCTCAGAGTGGTTTGGGCTGGAAAGGACCTTAAAGCTTATCCAGTGCCAGTCCTGCCACAGGCAGGGATACCTTCCACTGTCCAAGGCTACTCCAAACCTTACCCAACTTTGGTAGCAGAGATAACACCATGGATATAAACTGATATGACCAAGTTTTATTCCCCCAAACAAGATTTAAGAGACGGTATTGAAGTCAAAGAAGGGAAAAATACCAATCAAGGCTCGTTCTTTGACAACAGGGGTGAGAACGGCCCATGCTCCTGTAGAGCTCCACAGCCTGCAAGAAGAACCCTCCAAGGGTTGAATTTTTAAGGTGCTGGACATCAAGAAGGTTTGGACAATCTTACTCGCTTTTGAAATGTCTGTTTTCTAAATGAGAACCAAGATTTTGAAATTCATATCCTAAGTTTTCAATAGAGGCAAGCAATTTCAAAAGTATGTGTTTTTCCATAGCTTTTCTCCACAGCAGCAGCTTAACTTCAGCTAAAGACTCTCTGGAAAATATGGTGCTGCTTTTAGTATAATTCTCACATTTTAAAAAATTAAAAAAAAAAAAATCACAAAAAAAAAACCCAAACAAACAAACAAACAAAAAACCAAGGAATTTGGCTGTTGATAGTAAATTTTGCTATTGAACCTCAAACATCATCACATACATCTCTATATACCATGCTATCAAAGTAATTCTCCTTCAAAAGGATCCACAACCAAAACACTAAATCAAGCAACCACCTCTTCTCACACATGAGATGTCTGGTCTCAGTTCAGCAATTATATAAAAGTACAGAATCTAACAGTAAATAACCCAAAATTTCTCTCCTACCAGACACTGAAATCATCATGAAGCAATATCTCTCAAGAGTTTTTAATATCAGGGCACAGGAAGGATATGAAAAACTCATCACGAACCAATCTCCTCTTTAGCAAACCAGGGAAACACTGGATCTGTCAAAGTAATCATGAATAGAACGAGTCGTGGATTTGTGTTATGAGATGTGCACATGTCAAAGGTTAAAGAGACTTAGATTCTCAGTGATTTTAAATCTAAATGGCTCCAAATATTTTAGGCAATTTACCTCATCTGAATAAAGACCGGGTTAGTAATGAACAAGGCATTCATAAGCGATGTTAAACTCCCTGCTCAACAGGAGCTGTAGTTACACTCAATATATGGATTAATTGGCCAGATAAAAGGTGTGTCTGGTATAACCTCTCTGAGGTTACAGCACAGCAGAACGTTTGCATCCCAAGCTTCTGTCAGCAAGCCAAATGCCTGATTACATAACAACCTGATCAGCATCTTTGGCAAATTTTTTAGCCTGCAGCACCTCCTTGAAATTGAATGGAAACTGCCTACTGAGGGCCTCACTGAGGGTTGACATGGTGTACTTGCACTGCTTCTTTCTGACCCATCATTTCCAGCTCCTTGTATCATTCAGTTAATTTCTTAAAAAAGGAACAAAAACAAAACCAAAAAACCAAAACCAAAACAAAACCAAAAAACCTTTTCATTTCAGTAATATCTAAATGAAACAGTGAGAATGACAAGTGCAAGACTTCCTCTTTTCATCTGGATTATGTTTTACTGCATTTACTCTTGGTGGAGGTGAGCTTTAAATAGAATTTGCATTTCTTTTCCTTTCTTTCCAAATTTTTTCATCCCCTATCCCTTAAGTAATATTGTGCTGTGTCCCTGTAATAGTGTATTGTACCCCTTCAGTAAAATTGCATATTTAACCAAAAAAACCCGTTTTCATTGCATACCACTAAAATAAATTAAGAGCTACTATTTAGTGCAGTTTTGCAGTAATTGTGTGGGAAAATACTGGGAATGTTAGAAGGTGACTGGGTAATAAATTACTCTCTGCACCATTATAGAATCATTTTGGTTGGAAAAGGCCTTTTAAGATCATCAAGTCCCACTGATAACCCATCACAGCCACTACTGACCCCGGTCACATTTATTTGAATAGTAAGAATAAAATCAAATTCACATCTGCCATCCAGTGCCAAGCAGAAGAGGTATCAGTGATTGGGGTTTGGACTAGAAAACCTTTGAAGGTCCCTTCCAACCCAAATCATTCCATTACTTTATTACACCTGAACACTGAGTGCTCTGAGTGAGGTCAGGGCAGAGCATCATAAAATCAAAAGTATTTTCAGCAGTGAGATATTAATTCTTAGAGAAAATGGCATTAAAAGCACAATATTTTGTGGCTTTTAATTAACATTATCTCCAGATTAATCAAAAAGCTTCGTGAGAAATCCTCAGTAAAACCTAGCTGGAGACTCAGACCATAGGAGATAGCATCTATAAAATTAAACCCATGCAAAGAGTTTGAGATGAGGTGTGAAGTCATTTGGAGTATTCTCGTTTTCCCCTCTATGTGCCAGAGAACACACAGCAAAGAAGTTCAGATGTGCTTCAAATAAAGTCTAATTACTTCTAAACTAGAATAAAGGTATTAAAATATGTTCAAGGATTATTAAGAAAGGAACATTCAAGCAGATATCAGTATTAGCTATAAATCATGATTTTCAGCTGAAAAAGACATAAAAGCAAAAATTCCCTCTCTTAAATAATATAATGCCATTCTGAACTTTTATAAAATACTGGGTTTACAACAAATTTAAGCTTGTTCTGGAAGACACATTGAATTCTCTAATCACTAGAGGTCACTATTAGTTTTGAATCATTCAAGTCTACTGACTTCTAATTCTTCAGAATGCTCAAATTTGAGAACTTGCCTCCACGAAATATATTCATGTTAAATAAGGGTACTTGGAATAGATAAATAAGTGCCTTCCTGTGAAAAATAAGTCCATAAGTACAGGTCAAAAATTCTGGTTAGAAGAGTGTTTTAAAACATTGAATTTATCGTGGTCCTTCTAGCCACAGATTCATTCCGGTGACACCAGCAATAAAGGATAGCGAGATGATGTGCCCCCAAGAACAGCCAAGGTTATCTCAGCACTCATTCAAGTCACAACCTACCAGAAAAGGGAAAGAAAATCAAGTAGAATGGCTGGACCTTGAGATACTCAGCATTGACTAATCAGGACTCCTTAAGACAACAGAAAAAGAAGTAATGATTGATATTTGAGGGGAAAAACTTAAAAAGAGAAACACAACTGGTGAAAAATAATGGCTTTTTGGGTGTTTTCTGGACCTTGTGTAATATCTATTGCTGTTCTGACCTACATTAAAGTCATTTGTGTGAGGGATTTGCTGCAGACCTGTCACTGCTTCTGCCCCCACACCACATTTCTGGTACTGAAGTCGCCTCTTCATTGTTTCCATTTTCAGCAGGAGGTTGGTGAGGGTGAAGACTAAGCAAAAAAAACCTTCCAAAACTATTTTCCTCTTCTAGATGCAAACAAAAGACCATAATGAGTCTGATCAAAAACTCAGGGACATGCAGTGTCTCCAGTCCTTGATGCACCCAGAAGAAGGCAGAGTTGCTGAAAGGGCTGGAAGGGATGTCCTGTGAAGAGGTGAGGACTCTGAGTATGTTAAACTTGGGAGAAAGGAGGATAAGGATGACATCACTGCTTTCTACAGAGGAAGGAATACTGGATCTACTGATGGAACATGGGAATAGCTCAAAGCTTTTCCAGACAAGGTTTTACCACACATTAAGAAGCATTTCATTTCAGAGAGGATGACAAAGATGTGATGGTTTCAGGTCAAAACCGGGAGGAAATACCAGTTCATATAGTAGTTTCAGATTCACCAATTTCTGTTTCCCAGCCAATGCATCATTTTTTGTAGTGGTTTGAATGCCCACTTGTCATGGGTTGATACAGTTCGGGTTTTTTTGGTTAATAGAATATTGTTCTGCTAGGACCTTAAAATTGTCTGGAAAAGACAGGGACCTATTAGGGGGCAGGTTCTGGATTGACATGCAGCTCTGATCACTCAGAGAACAGAATGTGATTATTGGTAATACCCATATAAAAGCTGAAGCTGTGTTCGAGACTTCCTCTTTCCCCCCTCCGTCCAGCAATCAGGTAACATCATGGGCAGCCAAGGAGAGCCCAGCTTAGGCCCCACTGCCCCAGGGTGGCTGGACCCGGCCGGGGCTCCGAGAGCCGCTGCCCGCAGAGGAGGCAGGGCTGCAGTTTGGCAGGGCCGACCGCGGGTCTGGGGCCGCGGCGGGGATCGGGGCTGGGCTGTGGCAGAGCCGTGCCCCGGGCCCCTGGCTGCCAGCACCCCTGGCCCGTGGGGAGCATGGGATCTCCCCCCACCCTACCCTGGGCCTTACAGAGCAGCTGTGAGCAGCTCACGCCTTCGGATCGAGGGGGGTAAGAAAAGGTGCCCACCAGCCCCCTCTGGCTGGCTCGGAAACCTTTGCATCTGCTTCGGCAGAGATTCACACGACCATTGCAGGCCTGGGCAAGCTTTAACTCTTTCCTGACACAGATTGAGACTTTCCTAAACTCTAACCCTTCTCAGAGATGAGAGAAAAGGCCAAATTGGAGACATGTAAAGGGACAATATGGAGATCTCAACGTCAGTAAAGGAAGAGTGACTTTTACGTGATAGAGATGACAAGTTGCCTTGGCTCCAGGCTGAAAATCTCCTATGGGTTATGGTAACAGGATAATCTTTTAAATCATGGACAATATAAATTGGGGAGATGATTTGTGGATTTGAGCAAAGGTATCTGTGATGAACTGAGTGAATACTCAATTAGCAGCTGTGATTTTTGTGACCCCCCCATGAGAGGTTGAACAGAGAGAGATGAGAGGAAGCCCTCCACCAGTGAAGAAGTGAGAAGACATCTCTGTTCCTTGAGTTGAAAAAGATCCTTTGCTTTTTTTGAAACTGCTCATTTTTAGAAGGTACCACCCCAGTCTGTGAGTTCTGCAGCCCATACATAGTCATGGGAAAGGCTGCGTGATACGGGAAGTTTCACAACTGCAGAATCTCCTGGGCGGGCTGCTTTTGTGTGAGTTGGAAGCCACAAGTGGACTGTTCCTCTTGTGGAAAGTTACCAAACAACCGGAGTGACTTCTCTGTCTCAAACACTGAATGAAAGATTGTTGTAGAAGTGGTACTGGCCTGGAGTTCTGAGTTTTGCCTCTTTACATTGTTGGTAGAATATGAACAGTTTGTGGTGGGAGAAAGGGTTGGTTTAAAAAATTCATTTGTGGGGGGTTATTTTCGTATTTTTTTCTCTTAGTGTATGTTAATAAAATCCATATATTTTTACTTCTAAGATGAGCCTGTTTTTGCTTTTTTCTCCCAAAATCCTATCTCTCACTTAGCAAACAAATTCAGCCAATGTAAAACCACCACACCACTAGAATTATTTATTTTTCTGCTGTGAGACAGGACTAGGAGAAGAGCAAAGCAGGTTCAAAATTTAAAAGGGTATAAAGACAGGTTTATTAACAAAGTTACAATTGAGAAAAAATTAATTGTTGCTTTTTAATCTTAGTTTTCTGCCAAAATCAGGCCTAAATGCTCAAGAGACAGTGTTTTATGTTCGGACTCAGATGCTTATTAATTCTTATCTATATTACAGTTTTACAAGCTGTGACCACTTCTAGCTAACAAAGTAAAAATGGAGCCATCTCTATCTCTTTACAAGGTCTTTGAAACACACTGTCCAATAAAGAAATGACACCTAAATTATTTTTACTTTTAACCCAATAACCAACCACCCATGGCTCACAATGTGGATTTTTCTGTCCAATTACAAAATACCACCCAAACCCATGAAAAAGAAGGTGAAAAAGAAGGACTTAGTCTCTGCCCTAAACCCTTCATCTTGTCTTATATATTACTATATTCTATATTTCCACCATGTGATATTATACACTTCTATTCAAACTGCACACCCATAATCCCAGTGCTGTCATTCAATTTTGGAAACCTTTTCCAGGGCCTCAGGTCAAATGCAGTGTTTTCTTAAGGGTCAGTGACTGTCAGCACTGAAAGCCTAAAGTTCTCAGTGCCCAGGGTTCCAACAATTAATAAGAATCAGAATAAAACCTTCAAAACACTTCTCCTCCCCCACAACTTTCCTTTCCCTTCAGACGGACAATGTATAGAGACAAAATTTGAAACTCTAGGTCAGTTTACCACCTATAAAATAGTCTTTCATCAGTTCATTTATAGAGAGAAGTCTCTTTTGGTCTGCCATAGAAACTTTCCCACAAGAAAGAACAGTTCTCTTGTGGCTTTTAATTCTCACAAAAGCAGCCACACAGGAATCTGCATTTGTGAAGTCCCTCCCATATCACGCAGCCTTCCCACTGCTGCCTAATGGGCCATGTAAACTCATGGGGTACCATTTTAAAAATGAGTGGCTCAAAAGCAAAGTTTTATTCATCTCTAGGAACAGAGATATTTTCTCATTCTCGGGGCAAATCTTCGTCTTTCTCTCTCTCTCTCTCTCTCTCTCTTCGAGCTTCTGATAAGATCACAGCTACTTCAGTATTTACTTAGTCCACTACAAATACTTTTGCTTATATCTGCAATCTGAACACTCTCTTCATCTCCCCAATACACATTTCCATGACTTAAAGGGATATTCTGGTATATTACAGTCCATTACCATGGCTTTACCAAAGAATTTTACCCTAAGACTCGGCATCTTCTTGTTCCCTTTCCACTTCAGACTCAATTCTTCCTTTGCTGACTTTGATGTCTTCGTATTGTCCCTCTACATGTCTTCAGTCTGTCTCTTTCTCTCACTTAGAGAGAGGATTAGTGTTTTGCAAGCTTCATCTGTGCAAGGAAAGAGCTAAAATCTCTCCCAGGTCTGCAGAAGGTCATATAGTCTTTCCTGGGCAGTGGTTGAAGGCGGTCTAGCTGCAAGCCACTCTGCACGGCTGCAGAGCTGCCCTTGGTCTTAGCTGCGTGATCTCTCGTGCCCTGGGTCCCTCCCTCAGCAAGGGATCTTAGTAGAGCTGGCTGGAGCGCACTGTCGGGACGGAACTGCTTGGACCTCACAGCAGCATGGCCGCGGCTGCGGCTTCCCCTCCTTCTGCAGCTGCTGGGGGAGGGCCTAGCCCAGCCCTGCCAGGCCTCCCAGGGATTCAGTGTGGGGGCAGCTTAGTGGCAGGATGTTAACAGCTGCTGGAAGCCAGATCTGGCCAGGACAGGGTTCTCTCTCCTCTCCTCCCCCTGCCCGGCATTCACCGGGCCCGGCGCTGACCTGGGGCCCGATAGGCTCCCCGGGAAGGGGCCTGGCCAAGGCAGGGCCCGGCTGGCCCAGCCCCCGCGGCAAGGAGGGAGCCGAGCCCGCTTATTACCTGTTCCAAATCAGAAGAAAAGAGAGCTTTTCCCGGGATTTCTCTGATTTTAACTTGTGTGTTCACAGAGACGTGTCACCTTTCTAGTGGCTTCACCAGATGTCAATATTCAAACCTAGTCGCTGATTGGTTTTGCTATAACTTCCTTGGAAAAATCACTTCCATGCAAAAACAGCACACAAGCACTGGAAAGGCTTCTTAGAGAAGTGGTTGAGACCCCACGTCTGTCAGGGTTTAGGAGCCATTTGGACAATGCCCTTGAGAACAAGCTTTAACTTGGTCAGCCCTGAACTGCTCAGGCAGTTGGAGTAAGCAATGGTTGTGCTCCCCCAGCAAAGAAATAATGTTTGATTCTACTGAAGGTCAAAGATGGAGGTGTGAAAATAAAGGAAATTTTTTTACTTTGACTGGAGTCAAAGTAAAAGTCCAGTTTTTGCTGTACAAAGAACATCAAGACTCCATATGGGCTTAGGATTCAGAGTTCACAAAACAGAAACAAAATTCTGGACATGATTTTGAACACTGAGCAAATTCTCTGCCTGGGGAGAACAGATTGTCAGTAGTTAAAGTATAAACCAGGTCAGAGATGCAGATCCCACTGCCAGCTGCATTGTTTGGCACCAAAGATGTCATATAAGCAGGTTTTGGGTGCTGCAGAGGGAGCAGTAGGTGCTCCCTAAAACTGTAAGATTCCCTTAGATAATTTAGATTCTCTCCCCTTCAAGACCTTTCTGGCTGGGTGGCTTCCTGGGATAATTTTTGTTATTGTTTATATGAGATTAAGGACTTCTAGGAATCAGAAAGTATGAATATGTATATTTATCTTTCCTGTATTTTCTGCTCCTATAATGATCAATCCTCCACCTATTGGCAATATTTGTCACATTTCTCACCTCCCCTTGCAGCACAAGCATCACCCTCATTTGATCACCTGGAGATGCAAACAACCTTCCCACCAAAAAAAAAAAAAAGGCAACAGAAATCTCACAACCATCATTGTAGGAATCTGGAAGTCTTCTACACCTTTCCTGAGGCAGCATCAAGGAATTGGAAATTCTCCATGAATTACAACAGTTCCCAAGCTGAGTCCGCAGATGACTTAATGCCACTACACAAGATAAACCCAAAGATCTCAACATCCTCTGTTCATTTCCACACTGTCCAGCCCTGCCTCCCAGAAACTGTGCTTCTTGGATCTTTTTCCCCATTTAATCCTGGAATAAGAATATAAGACTATTAAAGTGCTAGTTTGTGTGGCTGGAAAGTAAAACCCTGCCCAGCTTTTATGTCTGTCATCAATACAGGGTGAGCTCTATGAGCAAGAAGCCCCTTTGAGGGAGACCAATGGAAAAGATTCAGCCAGATGTGCTCAGTTTGCACAACTGTTTCATGTGCCTCTTCTCTCAGAAAGCAAATGCTTAAAAATCAGAAATCTAAGAATTCATTCCACTTTCACAATAGTGGAAAATTAGTCTCTCCTTACAAAGACAGAGAAGATACACCCTGAATAAACTGTTAAAACCTATGAATGGATATCTCAGTCATTCATAGGTTCTTTGTGCAGTAAACCCAGCAAAGAAGGAAATTTAGAGAAGACTAAGAACTGATGAAGAACAGGGAGACAAAACATGCAGCCAAACTAAAAATATTCTGCCACAAACCCCTCCTGATTGCAGAAAATGTAATCCCATAATCAGAGATTTGCAATCCTCATGACTGGCATAAAGACATTACCTTTCTATGGAAGAACAGAGTCTGTAGCAGAGCATTCTTTGTATACAATAGTTTCAGCAAATATAATTGCATATGTATTCAACAAATGCTAATGCCTTTCTAAGAAGAATTGAAGCCAGACAGTGTGGGGAACACAAAGGTCAATCAGAGTCACATTAAAAACATTCTGTTCCATCTTTTAGCCATTCAGTAGCCAAAGGAGATCATTGTAATTTGGAATGAAAAGGGAATATATGGGGGGCAGTCATTTCTTCTTGCCATAAAGAGAGCTGGTAGTCATAAAAAAAAGCCTGCTTAATGGTTTTATTTGCAGGAAAATGCAAGTGAGAGAACAGCTGTGCTAAACCACTGTTTGTCCTTGTTATTAAACAAAGCATAATCACTAAACATGATGGATGCAGAGAGAAAATAACCAAAGTTAGGTCTGGTTTGAGCCTTCACTCATTTTCAAGCCATTTTCTTGCTTCAGATCTGTTCACTTGAGGCTTCTGCTCTTAATAGAATTGTAATTTCTTTCACAATACATTGATTTTTTTTTTCACTTCAACAAATTTGAGGGTTGACATTACTTTAGCACTTATTTTACCCTGTAGTCTCATCTCTGGTTCCTAGTTAACCCTTGTTCTGTATGAGAGAAGAAGTCCATCCATCATGTTTCATCTATTTTTACTGTTCTTTAGTTTGACTAAAGTTACCTTGCTTCAATTTTTTTTTAATTATAGTATTGAAATTACAGTGACAGTGGTTGCACAAATAGACACATCAAGATCAATAGTCAATTTGATCTGGAGAAGCTTTCTTCTTTTGTATCATGTCAGATAAAAGAGAATATCCATGGTTGCTGCTATTAATATTTATACTACTCTCCAAGAGGAAAGAAAAATGCTAGACAACAGAGCTGGACATTGATTGCTGTACGCTTTATTGTGCAGCATTAAAAACAGGTACCTGAAGATGGGAGTGAGAATAATTTTTCGTGTTGCCTATAGCCCAGGGAGCTGAGAAGGGATGGCAGAGTAAAGCTGGTTCATCCAAATGCAGAATATCCAATACTTGGTGTTCAAATGTCTTCCTTCAGTGCTCTCCTTCTGAAGGACAGGAGATCCAGGAGTTCTGCAAGGGCACAAGGATTTGAGGATACTGAGCCCAAATGCCCAACCCACCCAAACCACAGGTTTCCTCTCTCCCATGCTCTGAGATTTGCATCATGTCAGTGAGTAAATGTGCTTTGTCCTGTGAATTTGGGGTGAAGTGCAGGATGAGCCCCCCATTCACAGGGACACAGCTCGGGAACCCTGAATGTCCACATGGGATGGGGAGAGGAGTGAAAGGCGGGGTAATCCCTCAGCTCCCTGTGCTTGGTCTCTGGCTCTGGGCAAGTTCTTCCATTTGCCAGAGATGTCCATCCCCCCAAAACTTTAGGGGTTGTTTCTGTGGAGTCCTGCCCTGAGTTTCCCTCCTCTCCACTGGGCCGGGATGGTGACATGAGGCACACACAAGCAAAGACTGGCCCCACAGCACCCAAACGTGTTCATTGAGCTGCCTGGATTAGAGCTGCCACTGCTTAAGTCATCCAGAAGCCATATTTGTCTTTCTCTGGTCACAGAGAATCATTAAGGTTCGAAAAGACCTCCAGGGTCATCCAGTCCAGCCTATGAATGATCCTTCTGATCACCCAGCCCAGAGCTCTGAGTGCCACCTCCAGGCCTCCCTTGAGCACCTCCAGGGATGGGCACTCCAAACCTCCCTGGGCAGGCCCTGCCAAGGCCTGACCACCCTTTCCATGCAGAAATTCCATGGAGTCCAACCTGAGCCTCCCCTGGCCCAGCCTGAGGCCGTTCCTTCTCCTCCTGTACATGTTCCCTGAGAGCAGAGCCTGACCCTCCTGGCTGTCCCCTTCCTGTCAAGGAGCTGTGCAGAGCCACAAGGTGCCCATGAGTTTCCTTTTCTGCAGGCTAACAGATTTCACCCAGGAAATCTGCCAAGTCAATTTTATCACAGTATCAATACCTCAGTCAGAACAGGGCAACTGAAGACTGGCACAAGTTCAAACAAATGTCCTGAAGCCAAAGCACCCTGGCCAGGAGTCAGTGCTGTGGAACAGGTGGGGACTGGAAAAGAGGCAGAAAACAAAGATTTTAATGTTAATTCAGCGCTAGGAGTGATTTGTTTTTTAATATGAAGCCTGAGTTTTAAGGAATGCTGTGCCCCAGTGGAGACAAGTGTACTGACTGTATGGATGGCACCAGGCAGCTGAAGTGTGTACACCTGCATTAATGCCATATTCTAGGAACAGGCCAGGCATCCTTGGAAACTCTCCTTTCAGTGGGTGGATCTTAGCAATAATCATGAAAAAACAACAAGCACAAGGGTTCTTGTGCTCAGAATCTGATGGTAGTTATTTATCCATCCTTATGGCAGTTGTTTATCCATCCTTCAACACAACCTTCCCTAATTGCCTAGAGCGTTTTACAGAGGGAGTTACAACAGCACCACTGCTGCTCTCCCTTGGGAAGACTGCAGGATAAACAGCTCTGGGTTTAGCAACACAGCTCAGCATTGAAGAGCTTTATCCTGGCAAGTCCTGGTTCTGTGGGAGCTGCACTGCCAGTGGGATTCACTGCTTTTGCCTCCATGCTGTGAGCACAGAGCACAGATGACACATTTTCCATGCACATATTCAGTACATGTGTCACAAGCAGCTAAGGCAAAAATGGCTTGGCTTATTTACAAATATATCTCAAGCCCAGAATATAAATAAATCATTTACAGCAGATACCTGCTTGGCTCCTTCCTGCCCAAAATCTCTTCTTGCATTAATAAAAGCCTCATTCTCAGTATGTGTTGATTCTTTCTCCAAGAGCTGATTCTTCTAAGAGACATCAGGGTGGAGAAAACTTGTCTGCATAGTCCTACTGCCTCTCTCCAGTGACTCGTGAGTTAGGCTGCTTTCTGGTAAAACCCAAATCTCAGCAGAACACAAGAAGTACTTGTAGAGCTCTGAATAACAGGGCCACTCACATCTGACACAGAAGTGCAAAGTTGGGGAGGAACAGGAGTGAGTGACAAACAATAAAGGCCACGGGAGGAAAGGAGACAAGCAGCAAAAAAGCATCAGCATTAGGGGGCACACCCCGAGGCTGGTGACAGACAGAGGTTTGTGTCTGTGCCTGGCAATAGGAAAAACAGGAGGGTGGGAGGGGAAGGGAAAGGCAGGAAAAGTGAGCAGTGCTGGCTCTGGCTGTTCTCCAGGGCTACTGTCCCCAGGCCCCACCACCCCTGTGCTGACAAAGGGTCAGGGAGGAAATAAAATCAGGCTTTGGGGGGACTATTTTGTGTTTTCAGATTTATAAAGATGACAGGGTCACAAGAAATAATTGGCATTGTGGCATCTAATAAATCTGACAGCATATAGCAGTACTGGGCATGGATCCTGAGAAATATGATCCCACTGAAGGATGATTTTTAGTTGTCAATTAGACACTGCTCAGTTACAGCAGTGGGGAACAGAGAACATTTGTTTTCTCTCTCATCTTTGTAACTGATGTGACAAACTTCAAACTTCAGACAACTTTATTAATTAATTAGTCTGCTTTGCACTTTTAATGATCCTAGTTATACCATCATTTCTTATTCATGTTTTCTCCTGTATGTGGCATGGAAAAATCACAACAAATTTGGGCTCATGGGCACCAACTGTTGCTGCTAAAAAATTAATATTAAAATTTGGACAACTTTCAGATTTGGGGGGAAAAAAGTCAGTGATTTCTGTAGCAGTTCTTAAAAAAATTATGGTGGATTTTTAATCAATTTTTTTTGAAAATACTTGAGTATTTATTTAATCAGCTCCTATGATCACCGAATACCATTTATTTGCCCCCCAGAAGGTGTTTATTCCTATTTTACAGTATAAGAAAAGAAGGGACCCTCAAATTTGATGCATACATTCCAGTTTCAAACTCCTTCCTAATTTCTACTTATTATTAAACTTTACCTAAACCTTTTTTATTCCAAATGTATTACATTAGAAAAACAATACATGAATTATATAGATTTCCATTAATCAAGAATCAAACCCTTCAAGCCTTATTTCAATCTCCCTGATTATATCAATCAAACTCCATCACATTTTGAGCTCACCAATTAATTTGCTTACATGGAATTCTTAAATAATCACCCAGTTCATTATAAGTAGCCTAGGTATCTCTGGAAACATCAACATTCACTTTAAAACCCTTTTCTTTTTGGATGTATTTGACTTGATTTTTTGGATAGATTTTGGCTGTCAAAAGCCACGTGTAAATTGATCAGATCCAGGTTTTTCCCAATGAAAATGCACTCTTTCTAAGTGCATCATCTATTTGGAAAAGTGCTCAGAAAGATGTATTTTGACTTGGACTTACAAAAAAATCACTTGTCACATGGGCAAAGCTTGGCTAATACTTGTTTAAATTAAATTACCTGTAATGACTTTAGTCTATCCCACTTAAGTTGGCACTGTGCGGGTAGCTGCAAATAATTTTCTTGTTGTTTTCATAGGAGCTTGAGAAAATTAATCTTAATTATTTTAAATGGACTGTGCTGACTGTTTAATGTGCTGGTGCTGGAACAAAACACCTACACACCAGATTGCACAGAATAAAAGTTGCCACTCTTTTTAGGCCCAGAGCTGGAGCATTTGGGGAGAAGAGAGAGAACACTGCAGAGGTGCAAAGCACCAAATCTCTGCATTTAGAAAGTGTAGGAAAGGGATCAAGGCTGTGGGAGTACCTGATGTGCAGCATTAACTCTCTTAGTCTGGGCAAAAATTCTTCATGGTAAAGGAAAAGTCATCAGGCAGCAATTTATGACATATGGGGAAAGAGAGGAGAACTTGATTGCAACCAAATCTATATTAAAGTTAATGCATTTGTGATAATAAGTTTGTTTACAAAATATTTGAATTGTGTTATGGTGCACACTATTCAGCTCCCTTCAAGCAGTCTGCAAAACCATTATAATTCATCTCCTAATAATAACTGTTATGTTTTATGCAGAACCTTTCCAGGTCCTCAAAAACAATAGTCCTAAGGCACCCTGCTTTTCAAAGGAAACACCACCTATATATCCTGAGATAATAAACCCACATTCTGCACATTATCAGACCCCCATACACATTTTTAAATCAGGTTAATGATGGTACATTCTATTCTGAGAGTGCTCATAAATTTGTCCTGCTGCTTGCCTGATGTTGCTCCCCAGAGCTCTCTGGGAAATACAAATTTCATATCCATAATCTGCTTTCACCATTTTAAAAGGTGATTTATTTTATGATTTCTAGTGCTAGTGATGAGAGACATGGGCTCTGAATTGGCTGTGTTGCTTCCCTTTCTCCTTTAGGTGATTCTAATGAGGACTTCCTGCTTAGAAAAGATGATGAAATCAAGGAAACACAGGAATTTATGCATATGAAGACCGTGTATTGTGTAAGTTGTCTAAGAGGTGTTCCCTGGCACAGGGTGCCCAGAGAAGCTGTGGCTGCCCCTGGATCCCTGGTAGTGTCCAAGGCCAGGTTGGGGCTTGGAGCAGCCTGGGACAGTGGAAGGTGTCCCTGTCCATGGCAGAGGTGGGGCTGAATGGGATTTAAATCCCTTCCCACCCAAACCATTCAGTGATTATTAATGTACTGAAATATTTACATTGCTTTTCTTCAATACTCTTAACAATTAACTACCCATTTGTAATTCTACAATTTGGCCTTTACAGCACCAGGAGCCACAGCAGCTTCCCCTTGCCATGTTCCCAGTTGGGCTGGGCTGAGACAGCACAGCCCTTATCCCAGATGGAACAGAGCACAGCCAGGGGGATTTTCAGTCCCCACATTTCTGTGCTGGTGGCTTCTCTCATGCCTGTCAAAAGGCACCACAAACCAACTTTTCTGGTTCTTCATTCAACTGGCCTAGACACAACCAGTCATTGCAGAAAGCAAGCAAAGCCACAGAAGTTTGCTTAGATTAATGCTCATAAAGGGATATAAAAATAGAAGAGCAGGTGGTATTTTTCTTTGACTTTGAGAATATCCAGAATGTGAAAATATGAAACAGAATAAGCTTCCTTTGAAATTTAAAAAAAATAGAGGACATATTTCTCTGTCAACTGTAGCAAAGAACATTGAGCTGAAAAAAAAAAAAAAAAATTGGACATGCTCTGACAAGGCCAACTCAGTAATTTCCTCCTGTGAACTCATGAACCTCCTGGAGCTGGGCTCCTCACCTCTTAAAACATTCTGACACTTTTAAAGGCAAAGAAGCACTGCTACAAAACAGAATATGAAAAAGAATAAAATCTGTTCATTCCTTACAGATGGTAGTGGTGGGATAACTCCATTTGAGTTATTTAAAAGCATTTTGAAACTTGGGAAATCAGGGACACTGCAGAAACATTCTCTTTTTTCACATGAATGTATCACATCTCAGGAATTCTTCTTAATTTATGATTTGGTTAAAATTGATGAGACCTCTTGTACCAAAATCAGTTCAATGGAAAGAAGAAAAGCTACTGCTTTGCTACTTTTTCATATAATTTGTATAATGTATTTCAAATATTCTTATGCTGAGGAATTGTTATTGAGAACCTCATGCATGTTCGCACAGAGAGAATGAGAAATCAGGAGATACCCAGCAATAAAAGCCACTGCTGTGAAATGTAACAAACTACAGAGGTATTAATTAAGTGCTTTTAGCTTGTTATATTAAAACCAGTAAATTAAACCATGGATTTTAGAGTTGCCCCACATTACCTGGTACTTTATCTCCATGGATAGGGAGCTGAAATCGAAACATGTTTCAGTAACAATTTCGTTTTACTTGAGGAATTTCCAGCTGAATCCATCCATCCTGATACTGACATAAATCTGATCTTTCCTCTATGAAATACTAAATATGCACCAGCAAGACTTTTTCTGACTCCTTTCCAGAGAAAATTCTGGTTTTTTGTGTGGGTTAGGAAATGTGTTTAGCTTGACCTTCTTCTGGTAAAATCTATAGAAACCAGAGCTGAGGCTATGTCATCTGAAATCTCTTGACTGTGCAATGGTCTGCAGGAAATATAAGAACTAAAACCTCTTCACTTGCACAGAAAATATATTTGGATGAAATTGCAAAACCAGAAGTCAGATACTGAAAAAAAATTTTAAAAATTGCAAACCCAAAATCAGCTTGATTGAGATGTAGAAGTGAACACTGGCCACTACTACTAATGACTGAACATTGGAATTACAACTTTATAGATAGAAATATTAGGGAACCTTAAATGTCCTGGGACAAATTACACTTTCTGTAAGGTTTCTATAAAGACAACAGTTTAAAATGCTCTGCTGAAATATTACTGAAGGTTCTGTGAAAATAATTCCTTTGAAAAAGGGCAGTGTTCTGGTAGTTCGGAAGCAGGTTTTTTTACAGTTGTTCATAAAATTATCCACAATAATATCAGATAACTTGTGCATTGTTCAGACATCGTGGAAGTCTTAATTTCTCCCTATTTTTTGCAAAATATTACTAAATTCAAAGCCTTGTCATATGGACCAGTTTTATACCCCTAATCCTTTTTAGCTTATATCTTTGAGGAATGGGATCATGTAATGGGAATTTTCATAGGTGCTCCTGAACCACCACACCCATTAGCCAAGGATCCCAGGCATCAGAAATTTAATGCTGAACAATTTAAATGCAATATTAATAAATAAATTGAAACAAGACAGTACAGGCTGGAGTACTGAAATTTCCCTTGTGATAAAAAAAAAATGCAAAAATGAAGCACTTCTCTTATTTCCTTCAGAATTTGTCTTCAATACCGTTTGGGGTTCTTGTATTTTAACCAAGTCATTGAAAAAAATCCTATTATGATTCCGACTTTTACTTGCTTGCTTTTATTAAAAGATTTTCCGTTTTTCAAATCCATTATAGCTGCTAACTACAATACATCTTAATCAGTTGCAAACAGACCCAACAACAACAGCAGCTGAAAGCCTGAGTAAAAAAAAATTGAAGTCAACTCTCTGCCTGTATGAAACTTTGGGGTTTTTTCCAAAATTTCTAGTGCTCAGGCAATGCTTTGTATGCCACGAAACTGGACCAAAGGGCACCAACTTTAGTATAAACCACTAAAAATTTGCTGTCAGACTGAGCCATTAAAATCAGTTGCTCATCCAGAATTCAAGGCTGGATTAATAACTTTGCTATAGAAAAGAGATTTTGCAAAGACACATCTCCATCACTTACCATTTCATACAATTCTACATGACACTTTATTCTGGCATTTGTCATGCAAAATCACAGACTTGGGAAAAGATGCCAGGGACTAGAGTCTTGTTTCCAATGCCTTCTCCAGGTTTGCTTTTCCATATTCTTATGTAGTCTGGAAATTATGAGCCTTGGCTGTTATAAATGTGAAAATGATAAAAGTCATAGGAGGTGTAAAGTAATTTTTTGTAAGAGTTCACTATTCCCCTTCCTAATATATGAATACCATAAAAAAAAAAAAAAGGAAAGAAAGAGATAAATCAATTTCTATAATTTGAAATGTTATTGTTATTTTTAAGCACAGAACAGCAAAGCACAGCACAAATATAAGCTGAAGACTCAAGACAGCAAGAGATATTAACATTGGGCTCTAAAATATGCTTTTAAGCATTGCCTTTAATAAAATCATTCATCTCAGCTCCAAAATGTTAACATATTCCACACAAAATTCATTGGTGACATAATTTGCTAACTTTCCTTCTCCTCTTTCTCACTCAGTGATTTGGCACTTCAGTTTTACTGAGAGGAAAAGTAGCACTGCCTGAAATCCAGCACAATTGGAATTAGTGAAAAGCCAGGTCTCATGCTGCTCATGTTTCCTTTTAGCCTTTTTATAACCATCTGATATTGGTACTGCTTTGTGCTTTATTTTCCTCTGGTAATTAGAAACAGTAGCAGTCAGGTTATTGTTCATTAGAAACGGTGACAATGAGGTGGATTGGCTTCTTCTTTGTAACACTGGAAAGTCTTCCCAACTTTTGTGATAAATTTCCCTTCCGTGTGAGGGTGGGCAGGCCCTGGCACAGGGTGCCCAGAGAAGCTGTGGCGGTCCCTGGACCCCTGGAAGTGTTCAAGTCCAGGTTGGACATTGGAGCTTGGAGCAGCCAGGGACAGTAGAAGGTGTCCCTGCCATGGCAGGGGTGGCACTGGATGGGCTTTATAGTCCCTCCCACCCCAAACCATTCTGTTTCTGTGATTCTATTCATGATGAGTTTTCTCTGTACAGTCAATTGAATTCATATTCTCATTAAGTCATTTTCTCTCTCCCCATCTCTATCCCCATTCTTTAATTTTTCCATCTTTTTTTCAATTTTTGTTTCTTTTGAAAGCTCTTCAGGATTTTTTTTGAAACTCAGCATGACAAATGTTAAATTGTAAACACTTCAAAGCCCTGCCTGACTCAGGCAGGGCTCAAACAGCTTGGTCCAAAATCTGCAAAGTTACATATTACTACAGAAACTATAATTACATGGTTGTCTTAGGTTGCAATGCAAGATGAAACCAGAAGTATGTATTCTATCACCTACCATCTGCTGAAACCAGGTGGAGCAGTTCTGTGTCTTCCACGACCCATATCTCCTGAGGGGGAGACCCTCTGTTAAAGGGCCAGCTGTTAAAACCAGGTGGGGCGGTTTTCTTTATCTCTTCCAAGATCCATCCTCCCTCCAGAGGGATATTTGCTGTTAATGGGTCATTAAGTCTCACTGCATGACTGATGAAATTACATCATCCCATTGTGAGATGCTCCACCCAGGGGGAGGAGCCAAGCATTCCTACCTGGATAAAAATCCGAGCTTTAACCCACCAGAAGCAGCCTGCTTCCACTGAATTCCCAGAGGAAGACTGGACCCATCTACACCACCACTGGACCTTCAGAGGCAAACTACACCCTTCTACAGGATCATCTCAACTTGTCATGTGTTGATACAGGGGGTTTTTTTGGGTAAAAAAAAAAAAGGTCTCCTAGGACCTTAAAATTGTCTGGAAAAGACAGGGACCTATTAGGGGGCAGGTTCTGGATTGACATGCAGCTCTGATCACTCAGAGAACAGAATGTGATTATTGGTAATACCCATATAAAAGCTGAAGCTGTGTTCGAGACTTCCTCTTTCCCCCCTCCGTCCAGCAATCAGGTAACATCATGGGCAGCCAAGGAGAGCCCAGCTTAGGCCCCACTGCCCCAGGGTGGCTGGACCCGCCGGGGCTCCGAGAGCCGCTGCCCGCAGAGGAGGCAGGGCTGCAGTTTGGCAGGGCCGGCCGCGGGTCTGGGGCCGCGGCGGGGATCGGGGCTGGGCTGTGGCAGAGCCGTGCCCCGGGCCCCTGGCTGCCAGCACCCCTGGCCCGTGGGGAGCATGGGATCTCCCCCCACCCTACCCTGGGCCTTACAGAGCAGCTGTGAGCAGCTCACGCCTTCGGATCGAGGGGGGTAAGAAAAGGTGCCCACCAGCCCCCTCTGGCTGGCTCGGAAACCTTTGCATCTGCTTCGGCAGAGATTCACACGACCATTGCAGGCCTGGGCAAGCTTTAACTCTTTCCTGACACAGATTGAGACTTTCCTAAACTCTAACCCTTCTCAGAGATGAGAGAAAAGGCCAAACTGGAGACATGTAAAGGGACAATATGGAGATCTCAACGTCAGTAAAGGAAGAGTGACTTTTAAGTGATAGAGAAGACAAGTTGCCTTGGCTCTAGGCTGAAAATCTCCTATGGGTTATGGTAACAGGATAATCTTTTAAATCATGGACAATATAAATTGGGGAGATGATTTGTGGGTTTGAGCAAAGGTATCTGTGATGAACTGAGTGAATGTTGAATTAGCAGCTCTGATTTTTGTGACCCCCATGAGAGGTTGAACAGAGAGGGATGAGAAGAAGCCCTCCACCAGTGAAGAAGTGAGAAGACATCTCTGTTCCCTGAGTTGAAATAGATCCTTTGCTTTTTTTGAAACTGCTCATTATTAAAAGGTACCACCCCAGTCTGTGAGTTCTGCAGCCCATACATAGTCATGGGAAAGGCTGCGTGATACGGGAAGTTTCACAACTGCAGAATCTCCTGGGCGGGCTGCTTTTGTGTGAGTTGGAAGCCACAAGTGGACTGTTCCTCTTGTGGAAAGTTACCAAACAACCGGAGTGACTTCTCTGTCTCAAACACTGAATGAAAGATTGTTGTAGAAGTGGTACTGGCCTGGAGTTCTGAGTTTTGCCTCTTTACATTGTTGGTAGAATATGAACAGTTTGTGGTGGGAGAAAGGGTTGGTTTAAAAAATTCATTTGTGGGGGGTTATTTTTGTATTTTTTTCTCTTAGTGTATGTTAATAAAATCCATATATTTTTACTTCTAAGATGAGCCTGTTTTTGCTTTTTTCTCCCGAAATCCTATCTCCCATTTAGCAAACAAATTCAGCAAATGTAAAACCACCACACTACTCCAACAGAACCACATCTGTCTCTCCAGGAGGACTTGATTGGACTGCTCCCAGCACTCTGACCCACAGGGTGACAAGTTGTATTCTGACTGTCAGTGGTTTTTTGTACTACTGCATTTTTATTTTCCTAGTAAAAAACTGTTATTCCTGTTCCCACATCTTTGCCTGAGAGCTCCTAATTTCAAAATTATAATATTTCAGAGCGAGAGAGTTTACATTTTCCATTTCAAGGGAGGCTCCTGCTTTCCTTAACATATACCTGTCTTTTCAAACCAAGACAATGGTTTAATCAATACGCTGTTCTGGATTTCACCAGAGGAACCATAAATAATGTTTCCCCCTGAATTTTATGCCATGCTGACACTAGAGGGTTTATTTAGATCCTGAAAGTATTTACAAATTTCAGATATTTAATGACATCCAACCTACTTACTGTATGTGGCCTAAATAAATGATAGTTTCAGAAAGAAAAACCATTATTTTCTTACAGGATTTAATCTCCTGAATCAGAAAAGCACTGGGGAGTTCCAGCAGCCCAGAAGGAGATCTGGGGCTGAAGGGAGCACATGGGGATGGCCTCAGGATGGTGGGAAACAGACCCCAACCTTTCCAGATCCAGAGTCAGAAGTGAGCTGTAGACACAATTTCTGCTTCTTATCATTGTCTCCACTATTTTTTTCCTCATATAAAGCTTGTTTGGCATTGAACTTCTTTTATATCCTCCATAGGGTTCAGTAGTAAATGGAAAAAAATTAAATAATTCCACTAGAAGCTGACAAGTTCACCTCTTCCCCCCACAATTTGTGTGGGGATTTTTTCCAATCTGCAAGTCAGTGGCAAAGCCCAGAGTGATTTGAGCAGCTGAAGGTCCAGGCTAGTCCTGTACCAGCTGGCTCCTTCTTCTGTAAGGCGGTGCCATAACTGACAATTATCCAGTTAAGAAGTCGATTTTCACATTGATTTTGTTTTCTTAGTAAGCGCCAGATCATATATGTATTTTGAACTCCAAATAGATGTTGAGTCCAAAATTACATTCATTTAATTTCCATTGATTTCTACTCTTTTGTCTAATGGACAGCTCAGAATGGCTCTGGTTATTTTGCTAGGGCCTATTTAAATGGACAAATGGCAATTCAGCTGATTTTCTCCCTTGACTGCCAAGTGCAGGTTCCACAGAGTTTTCTTCCCTGTAGTGTGTAGTAGGAAGTGCACATAAACAATCAACTTGGAGTAGGCTGAGAAATTTTGCCATCTGGCAAACAACTCACCCACAACCATTCTCTGCTGGATTTCACTACATAAAGATATGGGGTTCCAAAATAAATAACTCATCCTTTAGAATTAACTATCCCTGGGAAAAGTGCTTCAAATTATTTCTCCCATAAGTAAATTACGAACATTTTTCCCAGAAATCAATATCTGATTATGTGTGCACACACACATTCATCTTCCATGCCTCTGGAAATAAATAGAGATGCTATTTTGGGAGAAGAAAAAGATGTGAACAGGTTTCCTAGGACTAAGTAACGACATTAAGAAAGCCCCAGTGATTCCTGTGACATCTGCCATAGCCAAAGTTCCTCTCAGAGCACAGGGGGGCTGTGTGGGCTGAAGGAATTTGGGGCAAAAGGGAGAGAACTACTCAAGGTTTACTGAGCAATGTTGGAGCTCCTGGTTGCAGGGGAACAGCAGGGACCTGGTTTAGAACCCTGAAATGAGGGGATAAATCAGAAGAGAGACTTGTTCAAGCCAACATGAGGCAGTATCTTCGTACATTCTTTGCATTTATTATGCTAAACACACAAGAGTTGTGTCACCTAAAGATATTCCTGTGTTTGGTTTGAGCAGACACAGCCAATTCCATGACAAAATCCAAGCCCTCTAAAGTGTCAGTGACTTTGCTATTTCAAACCTACACTGATTTGTTTTGAGAGAAATCTGTTTACTCTGCCTCAATAATATTCTTTATGGCCACATTCAGGCTGAAACCCCTAATTTAAAGTGGCATTACATTAAGGTCTAATTCAAACTAGTGCCATTAAAGAACAGAGCTGGACAGTCTAAAAAAAGCTTGTTTGACAGAGGTTTACTGATGGGTGACCCTACCTCAGCTCATTTAGGAAAGAAAATTGATCGAGTTTAAAAATTAAATTGGCTTTCATGGCTCTGTATAATACAAACAAAAAAATTTGTGTGGTTAATCCACAGTGTAGGGTGGGTATCAGTTGAACCATCCAAAGAGGAAAATTTGGAAATACTTTTATTTTATGCTTCACCTTGTTGGATTTGTGCCATCTCAACCTTTTGTAGTCTCTATCCCTCCCCTCTGGCTAGTCCTGGTTATTGCATTTTCTGCCTATGAAAAAATTTTGTTCAAATAATGCATATGTAATTTTTCTTCATAATTTGCAATTTATTACCTCTTCCTTAAAAGTGTTTCAAGCTAACATAGCATTTAAATTAACAATTATTATCCATCTCGATGACTTGTACATAATTTAAAAACACATGAAAATTTATATATTAACAGAGATTTCCAATTAAGCATGAAAAAAATGTTTAATTAGTTTAAAATTATTAATAAAAGCTACAGTAACCTAAAAGCTGAAAATTTCCTAAAACTAGAGAAGATCCCTAAATTCTATACTCATCAGTGTAACCACAAACTCCTGGAATTTTAAATTTTTATCTTTGTGGTTGCCTTTGATTGCTCTTACAGTTTAACCCAAATGGATAAATTTAAATTACGAGGTTTAGAAAAATCAGTTCCAAGTGAAGAAGCTGGAATTCTTTGCTGATGCTACTTTTTCAGGTTTGGGAATGGTCTTTGAGTCCGTGTAGAGCACAGACTCTGTGAACAATAACAACTTACACATAAATTAACCATTCTGCCCCTGGTCACACACTTTTCCAAAATCCTGGCAGATCCATGATCCTCCTGCTACATTTCCTGACTCCAGACTGCCAAAGACATTTGTGCTTTCGATAATAAAAACCTCTTCTTTTGGTATTTGCCCCATCTGATGCAATTACAGAAAAATTTTTGAAACATAACACAGCAGAAATAAATCAGATATAAGAGCCACGTGAAAGTGTGGAGACCTCTGATGAAACAGCAGCACAGCAGATGGCTGACAAAAGCTTTTGTCACACGGGAATATGAAGGTGCCTGATCCAAACCTTGATAAACCTTCTCCTGTCAGGTCTTTGGGAATGAAAATTTTATGAGCTGGGAGCCCCTGTCTGTGCTTCCTGTGCGTGTCCTGACCTCTGGTGAGTGGAATGAGCACATTTGTGACACACAAAATCTGGAAATAACGATCTGTACCCAGACCAATTCCTGTCAAAATTACGGGAGCCGTGCAGTCACTGGAATATTTAACTGCCCTCTGTCAGAGTCCAGGGCATTCCTTCAGTTGCCCTGGAAGGTCACAGACCTCAGCAGAACCGAGCAAGAGAGTTTGAATCCTGGATAGGAGGGTCTGTCCAGGGGGGTTGCCTGGCACAGAGCCCAGAAAGACACAGGCTTTGATTTTAGTCCATGGAAAAATCTTCCAACATTGAGAGAAGAATTACAAGTCACAAATGTGTGACAGACAGACAGTAGTTAATCACCGGGTGGAAAATTTTTGTAGTTTTGGGATTCTTAGAATGGAGGTGAGTGGGGAACAAGATGGACATTTTAGGGCAGTGCCCTGGGTTCTTCTTGTTCTCCCTTGGCATCCATTTTCTGCAGTGAAGGTGGCACAAAGTAGTTAAGGAAGATTGGATCAGAGTAGAAATGACCCCTTTTAGTATAGGTAATAGACATTGGCACGGAATTGTAAATAATAGACACGTAATTATCTGTATAAAAAGGCAGTGACCTCCCATCACGGGGGGAGTCACCTGTGTCCGAGCTGCTGTGAACACCTTGGCCAGGCACAGAGAAAATTGTAAGATAAGAAATAATAAACACGCAAGAAACCCAAGAGAAAACAAGACCTTGAGACTCCATTTCATTCTCGCGCCAGACTCAGAGCCTTCAGAGGGCAAAAAAGACTCACTCAAACCACCAGAACCACCACCTGGGTCTCGGATCAGAAAGAACACCAAAACCCGAGACCTTACAGCAGCATGGGCTTGTTTTTAAAATCAAGGTTTTCAAAACCTTTGAGGAGTATCTTACACACATCATGTGAGTAGAATCATTACATCCTTTGAAGAAGAGTATATGAGAAATTAAAAATTAGACCAGAAGTACAAATAAGTAATTAGAGGCATATAGTAGAGAGGTTATGCAATAACTACCACAATGTCTGGTCTTACAGGCTAGATGTACTTACCTTTGAGGTTTTTTTGCCAGATTCATTATGATGAATAAAGAATCAAGTACAGTTACAGTCTTCCTTGTAGAGCTCAAAATGTTGCTGATGTCTATCTTTTAATTCTGCTTCACAGTCAGAGAGTAAGATTTTAACTGCCAATATCAGACATATTTTTATTTTCTTCACCTGCAGCTATCAACATTTTATGAGCTCCTTGTTTTCCATGCAAAACTATCACAATTTGATGAACCATATTCTAAAACATGATAAAAGTGTGAATGTAGTCCTTGAACATCTTGTATGTTCAGAATATATAGCATCAAATGCATATTCAACTACTTTAAATACTAATTTGTTCACTAAATTGCCATTAAAAAGAATAACTTTAAAATAAAACTTCACAAAGTTGTTTTCCAGTTGTCTCTATCATCTCCCAGACACCACTTCAGTTATGTAAATTGCCAAGTAGTTCAGTCTGGGTTATAATCTCCAGGCTCAGTATTTTTCTCCAAAACATCACTATTTAAAATAATTAGTCCTCTGGTCAATTATCTTCCATGCAGTTTCAGTTATATTAGAAAGAATCATTAATATACTCTCAGATTGCTTATTTTCTCCAAAATTTGTCTCAATCTTTTGCAACACAAGAACATTTCCATTCCATTTCGAGAATGCTTAAGAAAAACAGCAGATTCCTGATCCTCTTTTTATATACAATATCCAAAGTTCTTCAGAAGAAAAATGCAAGTTGAGCAGAAAAGAAAAAAAAGTTGTTTAAACCACTGTCGTAATAGAGAACTGAGATGTTCCTGCCCCTCCTTCTGCTCTGACTTGGGTGCCTGCAAGGCTCTCTAATATATTCTCACTCCTCTCTCCCAGCCTCAGTTCTGAAGGGGTTTTTTCCCAATTCTTAAATACTTTACTCCAGAGGTGCTGCCACAGCTGCTGATGGGCCCAGCCTTGGCCAGGGGTAGGTCTGTGTTGGAGCTGGCTGGAATTGCTCTGTCAGACACAGGAAAAGCTTCTGGAGGTATACCTCCCCCCCCCACAAATAAATCCCTTGCCACACCAACCCAATACAGCCCTTGTGATTCATGTGATAGTTTAATTTTTCACATTCCTGAGAAGAAAATGCTTCATAGCCACCACAACTCCGACCTGCCTCCATCTATTTCCTAGATCAACAGAGCAAAATCTATTACAGAAAGCTGCCAGAACATGGCTGCTGGGTCTTTGAACATGCCTGAGGAGGAGTGGCAGTGCCATGAGTGCTGGCTACAGGAGAGGTGTTTCTGGGGGGCAGGTTGCTTCCTCCTCCAAGTCAAACACCTTCTAAAATACATCATTCCGCCAGTACAGAATAGAATTGGATTTCTGACACTCCTGAAATATTCAGTCATAGATGTCTTTAGGTGGATCTGTTGTTCTTCTGGAAGACACCTATCTCCTACTTATCATTGCTGTATGAACAGATGAAGTGGACACTCATTTTTCTGTTGTATCCTATTCAGTTGGAAAATATTTAAAATATACCATTATTTTTAAATGGACATTTCTTTCACCAAAGTGGAAGTGTTCTTACAGAGATCACTGGAAATATGAATGTTCTACCTCAGTAAAGCAGAAAACCTACAAAGCTACCTGGAACTTGTGAGCAAAAGGAATTTCATCTCCCAGCTTGGTGACCTATTGAGTATCAAAGTTAGTGTTTATCTGTTTCCCTCAGTTTTCTATTGCTTGCAAGTGTATGAACTCAAGCAGTGCTGTTCTCACGCAGCTTCAAGAAAACAATGTATATTTTTAGCATTTATCTATTGTTTACATTTTTCTGCTCTGGGTGGAGAAATGTGAAGGACGGTGATGTTCACCATCCAGGTCAAAGAGGTGGCAACCTGTGTAGCCAATCTCTTGACCTTTGTAAAAATGTATATAAGTAATGGAGTCAGATAATAAAGAGGAAGAGAAGATTTCCCTTGACCTGCTGCGTCTGTCTCATTCCTCATGTGTCTGAACCAGACACATTTATCCACGTGTGGCATAGTGCTGAAGTCTTTGGGGAAAAATTAATTATGTGATTAAAACATTTAATAGCACATCTGATGTGCAGAAGGTCTTTGTGAAAGTATCCTTTAAGTATTACCCTTAAAGATGTCTGTAGTGCCCAGAAATGGATGCTCAAGAACTTTTTGAACACATATTTTTATCCTCAAAGGGACTCCTTACTGATACCTTGGATGAAGAAGCCATCTAAAGAATTAAATCTAATTACTGTATTTTAAACAAAAAAACTTTTAAAACAAATTATTTCTACTGAGCTATTTTTGGCTGTGGTTGGAAATATCTGCAAAGAAGGACAGGTCCATTCTAAGTGTCCAGTTGTGGGGATTTTATCCTCTTTTCTGTTAGAGCCAGGATTAAATGCTCTAGGGACAGATTTTCGTGTTTGGATTCAGATGTTTATTAATTCTTATCTACAGTACAGTCTCACAAGTTGTGTGTTCTAGCTAACAAAGTAAAAATGGATCCACCTCTGTCTCTTTACAAGGGCATTTAAGCACAAACTGTCCAATTATGAAAGGACACCTAATTTTTTTTTTTATTTTTAACTCAATAACCAACCACCTGTGGACCGCAATGTGCATTTTTCTGTCCAATTACAAAATACCACCCAAACCCATAACGAAGAAGGTGGAAAAGAAGGACTTAGCCTCCACCATAAATCTTCTTTATATCTTGTTTTATATATATTGCTATATTCTAAAACCTTAAACTCTTAAGTTTTTCACCATGTGCTATTACACACTCCTATTCAAACTACACACCCATAAAATCCCAGTGCTACCACTCAATTTTGGAAGCCTTTTCCATGGCCTCAGGTCAAATGTAGTGTTTTCTTGAGGGTCAGTGCCTGTTAGCACAGAAAGCCTAAAATTCTCAGCTTGCAGAGTTCCAACATCCAGTGAATAGACAAATTTCTTAAATCCAGCCTTGTTAATAATGTAAGCAACCATGTCATTTCCAAACAGACTGGTGAGTAGTAGTGAAGTAAGGAAAGGCACTCAGGCCAAGAATTCTTCAAGAATGTAATGGTTGAGGGGATTGTCATACACCTACCTTTTGTGTAGGGGTTCCTTTCTGAGCAAGATGAGGCTGCAGGTGCCAAATTCCAGTCTCAGTTCAGCAGATGCAGCTCTCCCTGGCTTTAGCTTTTCCCCAGTTGGTCTGGTGATGACAAAATACCGTGATCAACACTTCCTGAATCCCAAAGGATTGGCAACAGATGAGTTTGCAGCAAATATAAGTTGATAATTAACGCTCTCCAGATTCACCAATTAATGCAGAACAGTGAACTATTACAGTGTTAAATATCTTAACTTTGTTCTTTGACAGTCTGAGAGGAGTTTATTTCAAACAAGGGAGCTGATTAACTAATGTTGCAAAGAATACTGGGATGATCAGCAACAGCAGTCCTGAGGAAAGCAGTTCAATCAGTATATAGTTTACTGCTTGATTTCCTAATTGTTTATTCCAACAGCAAAGACTGGACCATGTTGTAACGTACACAGTTAATTCTCAGTGGCCTGTTTTCCTGTTGCACCATTGCCTGCTTGTTTAGCTGCTAGCAGGCAGCAGAGGAATAAACAGAGAAAAAATATTATATCCCTAATAAAACAGAGAATCCAAAGATAGGTTTTGCCATCGGCCAAAATCTGGGCACACTTAGTGTGTTTAGAAACAAATGAACAGGGGAAAAATATATCCATGCAAATGCTCGATTAAACTTCACATCCATTACTGCATTATCCACACTAGAAATACCTAACCTTAATTCTGAGTATATTGGGACTAAGAGAGTCTTCTGGCTGTAAATTAGTGTTAAAAGATAACCTGTTGGAAACTTACAGAGCAGAACAGTACAAAATATACTGGTTTTGATCTGCTGCATACCTGTGCTATGACAACATATTCCTCCTCTGTTGAGACAAGGGAGTTGAATTTCAGAAAACAGCAATGAGCATCAGTGCCAGTTATGCCTGACCTTTGAAAGAAGGTACCTGGCCTTTCATCTTCAAGACTGTATTTTGAAAGGCAATTAAAAGAAAAAATAAGGAAAGGACGTCACTAACATGACAGCTGTTGAGGTAGGACATAAACAAACATTTGCCTTTGACAGCAGAAATCTAGAGTTTAACATTTGAAGACTTATTAATAATGAGAAGTAAAAGGTCTGTCTGTGTGCTCTGCATCACTGGGGTATTAGAAACAGCTTTTAAAGGAACTTAATTGGAAAGAGATGCATTTATCTATCAGATGGCACAACAGTAGCATTCCAAATTCACTGGATTTGGGACATGAAATCACATGACTATTTAAAAAAAATGATTTATTTTGAATTAAATAATGGAGAATAGATAGGTTAAAACTCAGGTAATGGAGATAACAGTGTTTGAGAGCCAAGCCCTCCAGGACAGAGCACTGACTATCTTTTCTAGAGTAGCACTCCAGAACTTTCACTACCTCCCTTCAGACTACACAACAACTTAAAGCACAACAACCGCCTGATTATGCTCAAATTGGCAGTTTTGTTCAAGGAAATACTGTTTGATCTGGCTGTTGGAAAGAAGGCAAGGGACCTTCTGTGTTTGCAAAGTCTACAGGGAAATCTCTACAGCCAAACACTACGAATTGGCAAAAAAAAGCTAGGGAAATCATTCCATGCAGATAATCACTGAATTCCAGGATGGTTTGAGTTGGAAGGAACATTAAAGGTTATCTCGTTTCATCCCCTGCCATGGACAGGGACACCTTCCACTGCCCCAGGCTGCTCCAAGCCCCAGTGTCCAACCTGGCCTTGGACACTGCCAGGGATCCAGGGGCAGCCACAACTTCTCTGGGAACCCTGTGCCAGGGCCTGCCCACACTCCCAGGGAACAATTCCTTCCCAACATCCCATCTAACCCTGCCCTCTGGCAGTAGGAAAATGCTGCACTAGATCTCATCCTAAAATCCCATTTAAGGAGACTGCCTCATTTCACTAAACACATCAGAACAGAAGCAAAGATGAAAGATAATAAACTCTTTTCTCTTGCTCCCCTATCTCCACCCTGAAAAAAGCAAACAGTCCTTTTTGGATTTAACCCTTCTGTGGCTGTATTTCTAAGATATTGGTAACAAAGACTGAAGTTTTAGGTTGGCATGACTCAATCAACTTCTGTGAGAGATACTGAGCCTGAACTGCTGCCAGATCAGTTGTTGTTATACCCTGCTCTGCAGTTTTGTACTTCTAATCAGTATTCAACAACAACGGGAGATCCCTGGATTTTCTTACTGGATGGTCTGGGTGGGACCATAAAGAAAGCAATTCTGTGTTCTTGAAAGCAACAGGAATATACACTACAATACATAAAGGATTCAGTTAGCAATTCAAAGGAGCTTCACAAATGGACTTACCCATTTCCAGCAGCAAGTCTGCAGCTGCACCGGGATGCTCAGTGAAACCTGATCCCATATTACAGATGGAAATAAAAAAACTCGGAGAACACCATCACACCACATGTCTAGATCTTCTGACCCCAATTTGCCCAAGATCTAATTGGGAACAAGTGGTGCTGGACAGCAGGCAGCTAGGCTTGGAGACTGACAGATGTTTCATGGTGTGAGAGAAGCAGTTTGGCAGAGGAGCAGAACTCACCCCACAGTGTAGTACTCCATTGCTGGCATTTTCAGAAGTGCTATCTACTTCCAGCAGCTCCAAGAAATATCCTGGAAAATAACAAAGCAAGCCTTACATTTGTTTCGTTTCTAAGCCATCTTTCCACAAACTGTACATGTAAGAATACTGAGGTAGAAAGTGCTTTTATATTGATTGTTTATTCCTCTTTATATTTGACAGCTGGACTGTTAAAACAGAATTCTGAGTAAATTAAAGCAATAACAAAATTACACAGGACAGCTGTTTCAGCTTATTTCCACAGAGCAATGTTCTTTAGAAGAGCTAATGAATCTAATGGAATCAAACAGACACTGCCAAAGCAGCAATAAGTGATTTAAAATGTAGGGGAAAGTCTCATACAAACAGCCTCACCAAGCACTAAATGAAGTAACATGAAACTCATGGGGCTTCTCACTTTTAACAAAAAATCAAATAGATCTCTGCTAATTTATTACAGTGGTGGCCACAAGCTCTCTCCAGTATAGGACCTGTCAGAATTTCTATTATCCTTCTCATTACTGAAGTGTTTGTAATTTGCCTAATTATAAATGTGCTCAAGGCTGTAGCTTGCTTTTGCTTACTGCCTGGTTAATCCCCATTTCCCATTTCATTCAAATTTTGAAGTTATTTTTTTGTTTGTTTATGCAAAAGAATAAAGAGAGATTTGTTCAGCTATGGGAAATCTTCAATTTTTCTGTAAATGCTGCCAATAAAAGCTGACATGTGGGAAGCATTTCACTGTAAATCATTCAAATGGGGCAAATTTTGTTTCTTTGCTGAGGGAGGAGCTGCTGCCCCTCCTCAGCCAGCTCTGAGGTGGCAATTTGGGCAATAACCTGGGGTGTGCTCTTATGGGCGTTGAATGTTCTATAGCACTCCTGGGTTATTTTCACTCCTTTCAGGGGTCATGGGGTGCAGTGAACCCCCTGTCAGGATGCACTTGAGAGGGACCAAATTTCCCAATGCCTTAGGAAAGCCCCTGGCAGAGCCAGCACAGCCATACCCTGGGCAGTACTGATTTCACAACAAAATAAACCCCATCAGGCTCTCAATGAGACTCTCAAGATTCTAAAAACGCTTCAAAGTTTTTCCAAACTACCTTCCACATTCTGCCTTCCCTGGATGTGGAGCTCTGACTCCTCAGTGGCTTCAAAGGGCTGCCAAAGCACTTCAAGTCAGTCTCCTAAGTAGAATTCCTGCAGAGGGATGAGCTGTGCCCTCATCTTCCTCAAAGGAGGCCAAAGTCTTTTGGTGTGGAGCCATTCATGCCAGTCAGGGACAGGAGTGGAAAAATGAAACACTATCAAATAAAAAGTCATTTTTGAAGTTCCTGTGTGAACTCCTCCCCATGCAGATCTTCCTTAGAAATGGCTGGAGCTCCTGCTCTCCATTTCTGCTGAATGCACACAGCAGGATCCTCACCTTTGCACTGTGCCCCCTCAGACCATGCTCTGCCACTCAGTTTACTGTACTGCACCAGGTGTCTCAGGAGAGAAAATTCTCTGACAAAAGAGAGAGATTTGATATTTTTACTCATCATCCCATCAGATAAATCACTCATTTCCCCATACTTCAAGGTTTTTCCTTCTGATTAATATCCAATGTAAGAAACAACAATCTTTTCTTCTGTTACTGAAGTGCTTTTGTGACAGTCTTTAAAGCAATTTTTTTTCATATTTTACATATATTTAATGATTACAAGTATACATCAGTGACCAAACATCAATTCAGTTAGAGCAAATTATTTCAAATGTAAGAGATTAAATTTAAAGGTAGCTTCTCCTTTTTAGGTTGACATTTTAGTCAGATTTAACTACTAGCATTTACATTTCATGGGCAGGATTTGTAGTATTTAATTTAGTCTGCTCAAGCACAAACTAACTGGATCTCAGCACAAAATATGCTTTCATGCCTTGCATTTTTATTACCTTTTTCATCAGAAAGACTCATCGCTGTATTTTTTACAAATTAGTTTCATTCATTTTTCAAAGGAAAGCTGCCAGCAAATTAGTTTCGTTCATTTTTTCCAAATGAAGCTGCTGTTTTGCTCAGATTCAGACACAAAATCACGCAGTTCTGTGAGCTGACACCAACAGAGCCAAGAAACCTCTGCAATGGCTCAGATTACAGAGTATATCAAAAAGGCAGAAGTGCTGCCCTGTGAACTTTTGAATCATGTTAGCAATTTTGACTAATTAATAATTTTGAATAAATTAATACTTTTGAATTAATTTTGAATAAAATTAATAATCTCAGCATATGCTCCAAGTTGTGGCCCTGAGCAAACACACATAAAAGATAAGTTAAGTTACCATATAAATAAAGGGAAATTATGTACACGTCTAAGTGATTTTGTAAGCAAGGTTTGGAAGTTTGATTAATATCTAAATAGCTAAACCCAGCAACATGCTAATAAGATGTCAATTACTTACTAAAATAGTTGCATTTATAATGTTAATTTAAATTAACTTGCTATAATGATTTATTAATCCTAGTTTTCAAACTCTAATTATCTTACTTGTAGAAAGACCACACTTGTGATTCAAGTGGTTCCATTATATTAACACCTGGAATAAGAATGCTGAGAGAATTTATTCAAGAACTATGTGGTTCATAAAGCCTATATACTTTTATCATAAAGCCAGTCTGATACAGTGTCTTAATTTCACTTCTCTTTAGAGACAGGAAGTGAGCAAATACTCTGTGTTTAGAATATTAATCCATACTGAATTCCCACAGAATTGTGTTCAGACTTCAGTAATGCAGATAAACAAACCTGGCTCTTTCTGATCCTATGAAATCACCTGGTCTGTTTAATCACTGAACCTTGATTTGGTCTTGATAAAATTATAAATTCTGATTTGTTAAAAAAACAGTCATGGGAGGTCACCTGAATACAAGAATGTTTTAATACATGCTAAGCAAAGCCCACATTTAATTATTTAACTAGATTGTTTTGACTTCTCTATTATAGTTAAAATTCTGATGTCACAATATGTAACTATCATGCACAACAGATACTCATGATTTAGATAAATGGACAAAATACGGAAAAAAAAAAAAGAAGATTGAAATTTTAATACACTGACCATTTACCCTGAAATGAAAGTTACAAACCTCTTTTCCTTAAATCCAAGTCAAAGACAATTTTTAGGGATTCCACATTTGAAATAACACCTTGAGTTGCTCCCTGGCTGGGTTTAAGTTTATTCCAAGCATAACCTAATTTTGATGAATTTTTGCAGTCATACACACTGGGAGAGGGCATTCCAAATGCTTCCTCATCAGTGGGAGCCTGACCTCAGAAATACCAGGATCACCTTCTAAACAAACATGTTCTCATCCATAACAAAAAGACCAAATTATCTCATTAAATCCCATCATACTGTTCCTGCCCTTAAAACTCATAACTAAGCTGAGCACAGCTGCAACATCAACAACCTCAAGAGTGACACCTCCAGATTCTTGGCTGAACAGATCTGTCCATCCTCCTCCAAAAAATTTGCCTCCGTAGAAAGCCAAGCATTTATGCTTTAAGGTCTGATGAAAAACTAATGGATTTCCAGTGCCTGCAGGATCTGCAGGAAAGATGGAGAGAGACAATTCATGAGGGCTGGAGGGACAGGACAAAGAGAATGGCTCCCAGTGCCAGAGGGCAGGGATGGATGGGATACCGGGAAGGAATTGTTCCCTGGGAGGGTGGGCAGGCCCTGGCACAGGGTGCCCGGAGAAGCTGTGGCTGCCCCTGGATCCCTGGCAGTGTCCAAGGCCAGGTTGGACATTGGGGCTTGGAGCAGCCTGGGACAGTGGAAGGTGTCCCTGCCCATGGCAGGGGTGGAACTGGATGGGCTTTAAGGTCCTTTCCAACCCAACCCAAACCATTCAATAATTCTATGATTTTATGACTCCCTATTAATTTTAAAGGGTTTTAGATGTGGCTCTTAATCAAAAGGGCTCTAAAAATCTGTGCAGTGGATACCTTCCTACTTAGCAAGTACAGTTCATTAGCAACTAATTAGTGAAGAAGAAATTAATGATAGAAAATGTTAAGAGTTAGTTAAAAAATTATATAAACCCTGTTAAGAAGAGAATCTCCAATCAAAGCTGATGAATGAATTGGGTAATCCTGCTCCTGTGCCCAGCCCTGGACGCACCTCTGGAGTGCTGTGTCCAGCGCTGGATCCTCAGCACAGCAGGGACAGGCAGCTCCTGGAGCGGGGCCAGCAGAGGAAGGGAAGACAGGACTTGTCACTGCATGTCAGCTACAGCAAAATCATCTCCAATTCAACAATGAACAGGGGGAACAAAGAATCAGCAGCCAATTGGAATTTACTTATTAATAGTGGGATACTTAATGAATGCACTGGGTACTCCCTGACATTAAACCATACTTATATTTTCCTTGGTTTCTTTTTTTTTCTCACAGAGCAACAACAGACGAGCACAATTTTCATAAATCAGCTTCACCTGGATTTCAGTCACCAAAAGGCAAACAATTGCAATTAGGTGTGAGAGCATTAGGCAATTTAAAACAGCTGCCATCACCTGTTGGAACTTTGAAGGAGCTGTATTTATTTCATGGAAGGCTTATGGAAGGAACCATAAAGCTCATCCAGTGCCACCCCTACCATGGGCAGGGATACCTTCCACTGTCCCAGGCTGCTCCAAGCCCCAGTGTCCAACCTGGCCTTAAACACCGCCAGGGATCCAGGGGCAGCCACAGCTTCTCTGGGCACCCTGTGCCAGGGCCTCCCCACCCTTAGCTATAGAAAATTTCTTCTTTGTATCCTATCTAAATCTTCTCTCTTTCAGTTTAGAAGATATATTCAAAAAAGTTTAAGGGGAAAAAGAATTTGTTTTGCCTGTGACATACTGCAAAGAGATTCTTATTCTGAAGACCAGATTATATTTTAAAATTTGAACCAGATTTAAATTAATAATCAACTTATTCTGTTTATGACTTCAATATTTCTTCTTATATAAATCTAAATTCCTGTAAAAAAATCATGGCTCATATCATCCTCCCTGTAAATATTGATATTTTCACCTGAAGTGGTGTAATCACTAGAAAAACCTATTCCGCTCAGACGCATTATATCTAAAAATATATAAATGATGAATGAAGGACTGCATTAAATATTTCAAGAAATCTCAGTGTAAATGTGGATACAAGTACACTCAGAGCACTAAAATTCCAAGAAACTGCTGAGAAACCAGAAGGTTTACATTAATTTGCAATGTGCTGTCTCCTTACTAATGTGCTTTTCTTCTTCCATTGTTAAAGCTCACAGAAAAATTTTGCTTTTCAATTCTGTTTGCTTTCTAAGGAATACAAAAAATTACTGTTAAAACTCAGTCACTAGTAGAATGGTGCTCAACACACTGTCTAAATAAAAAAATGTGATTTCTCCTGACACAGCCTGGCACTAGAACCAGCTGTAGGTTCCATTTTAGGCTTTATACCTGTGGAAAGACCAAAGGTTGTCCAACCATACTAATAAAGGAGATTTCTCATCCTGACTGTGCAGCTGAACATTTAATATCCTCTCTTAGAAAAAAGATCTCTTGGATACATGAGCAGGCTGTGCCCTGCTGGGATGAAGCTGAAGCTGATGGATGGAGGGTTGGGGTTACAGAAGCATGGGACAGACAGAGCCCTGTCAAATGCACCACAGCTCATGCAATGAATTAGGGGCCTAAACAACACTAAGATAATTGAGGTTACACATCCAGTTCATACTGGGCTGCATCCCCACAGGTCTCCTGAGCTGCCCAGTGCTGCTGAAAATCAAACTTCAAAAAACATGTGTGGAGTGGGAAAGAAATAAACTAAATGTGGCTGTAAAGGGATTTACCATCTTAAGCCAAGACTACCAGAGGGAGAGACAGAAAGAGGGGGAAATATTCAATGAGCAGTGGGCAGAGCTGAGCAGTAAGTGTGGAATGCAAGGAGCAGAATACCCAAAGCTGAAGGTGGATTTGACCACACCAACAGCAGCTAAAAGGGAAGGAGAGGTTTAATACTTGCACTTGCACACTTCATTTACAACATCCTGGAAAGAGATGCTCAGATGAAACTCTCGTTGTTGTTATTCTTATTATCTTTATGGTTAAAAGTAGCATTTAGTTAAATGCATTAATTGGGATGGCAGAAATTGAACTGAGACGGGGAATCTATGAATTTAGAACTTAAGCTTTCAAGACAAATTTGCCCCAAAGATTTGCTAAAAGAATAAAGCACAACTGTACTTTATAAACATGAATTCTTTCTATGATGACTGCACTTCTATTAATTGTAGACTAGATCCAGTATTTTCCAGTGTTCAGCTTATTTATTGTAATTCTTTTTGCATTTACCCTAATTTTTTAAACTAAACATCAAGTGTATGCACTGGGATTTTTAAATTGCTTCAGCCCAAGAGCAATCATTATATAAAGATGTCCTCAGGGTGCTGAAATATCTACAGCACCTCCTTACGTATACAGGAGATGCAAACAGACACTGTCTCATTTAAAATTGGATTTTATTTCTGTTCAAGAAAAAAACAAATGTGGCCTCTGGGTATCAATATTAAACAAGGGCCACTGGCAGGTAAATAAAATCACATAATTACGGAATCTCAGAATGGTTTGAGTTGGAAGGGACCATAAAACTCATCCAGTGCCACCCCTGCCATGGACAGGGACATCTTCCACTGTCCCAGGCTGCTCCAAGCCCCAATGTCCAACCTGGCCTGGGACACTGCCAGGGATCCAGGGGCAGCCACAGCTTTTCTGGGCACCCTGTGCCAGGGCCTGCCCAGCCTCCCAGGGAACAATTCCTTCCCAATATCCCATCCATCCCTGCCCTCTGGCACTGGGAGCCATTCTCTGTGTCCTGTCTCTCCAGCCCTTGGCAATTGCCTCTCTCCATCTTTCCTGCAGCTCCCTCAGGTCCTGCAAGGCCACACTGAGATCACCCCAAAGCTTCTCCTCTCCCGGTGAACAATCCCAGCTCTCCCAGCCTTTCCTCCCAGCAGAGCTGCTCCATCCCTCTGCTCATGCTGGTGCCTCCTCTGGGCTCTCTCCAGCAGCTCCAGGTCCTTGCTGTGCTGGCCCAGGGCTAGGGCAGCTCTGCAGGTGGGGTCTCACCTGAACAGAGAAAACAGGACAAGGGGAGGGGAGGGGAGAGACAACCAAATTGTGGATGTCTAAGCTTCTCAACAGAGTGTAAGTGACACCTGTATCAAGAAGAAGCATTTTTCCCCAGCCCAAATCAGATGATTAAAAGTAGATTCAAAGGAACACAGTTTAATGGTAAAAACAGGAGTTTTGTGCATGTGCTGGATTTCCTTTCCAGCTCAGCTCCTCCAGGGTCTCTTCGTATTCATACCCTGTCCAGGGTGTGTTCCACCTGTTGGAATACTCCCACATCAGTGGGATGCATTCAGTTTTGTCTCTGTCCCCACAAATCCAGTGCAAATTTAGAAGCATTTTATTGATACAAAAAAATAGAATTATTCCAGAGCATGTTATGAAATACAGATTATACAATAAGCTAAAACATTGGGAAGTTCTTTCTTTTATATTACTCCTTTTAATTTTTTTATTTTACTTCAAAATTCACTTGTGTCTATATTCATCCAAGGTGACACAGAGCATGCAAATGCTCTGGAGAATGCACCTCTTTGCGCTTTGCCAGCTACAGTTCTCAGCAATGTATAAATGAGATGCAAAGAATAAAACCTGTTTGTGAAATAGAAAAAAAATTGTGCACAATTTTATAGACAGTCAATATTTTCTCTTCAGCATTTCGAGAAATTCCACACAGGAATCTGATTTAAAGGGTTGTCAAGGCAGTTTTCAGAAGATTTTAAAATCAGTAACATCACTAAAAATATATATCCACATATAGTTTTGTATTCATAATAGGGCATATATGTTCAGGGTGTACACAAAAGTGAGGCACAAAGTAACCAAAATTTATTAGTGTCCTGGTTTAGGGCAAATTTGGGAGGAAATCTCCAAATGGGGTTCCTCTAAAAGCAAATCCAAACAGCCCCTCCCCCCAGACGGTCCGGGGAAAGAACTCCCTCAGAGAAGAGTGGAAAAAACCTATTTATTTAACAAACAAAATGCCCACAAGCATAAAGAATTAATAATAATAATAATAATAATAATAATAATAATAATAATATGAAACAATAAAACCTCTCACCGCTCCGAAGAGAGATGGCAAAACTGAGAGTCCATGCCAGGAGTCTGTTTATCAGTCCCAGTCCCTTCGGTGCTGGAAAATGCTGAGTCCTGGCCTGGTGGGCCATGGGCACAAGATCCTGGTGCTCCTCTGGACTTTTCAGTCCAGAGCAGATTTAAACAGTCCCAAAGAAAAAAAAAGGAAAAAAAAAAAAAAACCAGTCCAGGAAAGCTTCTTTGCCTCAGCTAGCTAGACTAACAAAGGGAAAAAAAACCTCTCTGTGGCTGCCCTCCAAGCATCCGACGAAGGAAAAAAAAACAAACCACACAGTCCCAAGGACGAGAGCAGATTCAGAGGAGTGAGTTTGTTTTTCAAAACAAACTGCACGCTTCTTCTTTCCCTGCTCACTCTCAAAACCAGTCTTAAAGGTACAGAACACAGAACAGACGATGTGGGGATACAGGTATTATAGTCACCCTAGGACAATTAGTCTGTCATCTCCACTGATATTAAATTTACAATGATAAGAACTAAACAAACAGAAGGTTTGTCTTCTTGTGTGGTGGAAAGTTCAAACTGAGAGAAGTCTGGAAAAAAATCTGGAAAAATATCTGAAAATCAGTCTGTTAAAAAGAAAATTACAAGAACAATTTTTCTAAGGGTTACTGGAAGAGATAATGCAGCTGTGAATTATGTTCACACACAAAGAACTTTACAGGGCCAATTTTGTCCCTGGCAACAGTCTTTGGAAAACTTTGGAGAGGAGCTTGGAACCAGGGTCTGTGAGAAGGTCTGGAGAAAGCAGCCTTGATCCTCATGTATTTGTATGTGGGAGAGGGATAGATCAGATCAAAATCAAGTACATATCTAAACCACCTGCAGAACATATATTTTTGATGTTCTTCCTAGGTTTCTGCTTTCCCCCATGGCAAAGGTGTGGAAAGGCAGAATGTGTCTAGAAGGGATAGAAGGACCAAGGAGATGAGATGCAAGAGTACAGATTCACCCAAAAACTTTTATCTAAACCCTTCAGTGTTCAGGCCATGTCAGGAAAATGGGAACCCTTAAAGGGTGCTAAACAATGTGAGGCAGTAGCATGTCCAGGAATACATTGTTCTGTTTTCAGATTTATTAAAATCAACTTAATTTTTTGGGAAGAGTATTCACAATGTGACTAATCTGTATTATGACTATTGGTTTGTGGGTTTTTTTTTGTATAGGACAGCTGGGAGTATGGAGAGTGATGGATAAAAAAAATATAAATTACAAATAATATTGACAATTATGTGATAAGTTTCCTAATGAGTTTTGATGTCTGTGGTTCATGGCACAGCCTTCAAACACTACTTTATGAAAGATTCAAAGCCCAGAGCCCATCCATCATTAATAATTTTTGTGGAACTGGCAATTACTAATATGTGAATAGTGCCATTTTACTTTATCAAAATGTCCTCTTAAAATTAGGCTGTCTGAAATTCCTGATATGTAAATTAAGCATCTAATTTATCTTGCCTGGTCTTCCTGGCTGGCTTGATCAGTCCTTTATTGTTAGGCAGGCAGAGAGGGAATGTTAGATGTAAAACAGCAATCTCTCCAAAAATCTATGAAATGCAGCAATAACAGCCAAGCAGAAGGTCAGAGGTCACCAGCCTCAGTGAGAAGAATGAGAATGTTCCCAGCCTGAAACCGTCTTAATTTATGCAGTTTCCAGGAAGCTTTTGTATCTCTCTTTCCTCTGAGATATATCATCCTATATCCTGTTCCACCACAAGGTTACTGGACCTGCTGTTATTTGCACTAGTGATGTGCTCGAGGAAGAGAACTGCCAGAACATTCCAAACTTTTGCTCTCAGATGGGGCTACCAGATCCTGAAAGGGAAATTAAAGCAAGTTAACTTCCCTGGCTGACACCTCCATCATCAAGATGTGTGGCTCCTAACTAGACAGAAAGATTAGACTGAGCACACAGCAAGAGGGGAAGGCAACAGAGACATGACAGACGAGTAAAAATTATTTTCCTCCTTAATTCTGTGGCCAGCTGTTTCTCCAAACTCTTCTTTAAGGAGGGAATATCTCTGAAAGCAGACAAACCTCCCTGGCGTTATATTTTGCAGAATACCAAACCCCCTTGCTAGAGTAACTGCTTCCACAGGGAAAGGTCTCTTTGGAATCAAACTAAAGAGGCATCACTGCCATTTTAATTTAAAAAGATTTTGCTGTCCTTGGAGGTTTAGTATCAAATCTAAACAAAAAGTAAACCACAGTATTGGGTGTTGCTCCCTGCAATTTCACTGCAATCACTTCTCACAAACCACATGTGAGCACAATTCCAACAGGTGCAATTGCAGGAGATAACAACTTGCTTAGCTATTCAAGCTTGATAAAACAATCGGCTCTAATAACTCCTCAAGAACATTTAATATAGTGGGCATTTCATTACTGCTTTCAACATTGTTGATATTTAATGACCATAAATAGATGGAAATGCTTTATATTCAGCTCCTCTCCCTGTGGAATTGAAAGTAGGTTAGAGATAAAAGTTTGGCAAATGTGGGAAATCAAGGCACAGAAAATTCTCAAAACCTTGTGCCTACAGGCTCAGATTTAACAATGAATACAGGGTTCGACTTGAAACCTTGGAAAAGGCTTCCAGATTTAGAGACCAGAAGCAAGAATGTGGATTTGTAGTTTAAGCAGAACCGCGTTAAGTTAGGTAGTGGAAAGTTTTCGAGTTTAAAGCTTAAGATGTAGAAGTAATTATAAAGGTACTAAGAAGTTTTAAGGTGTAGTACTGTAGGTTTGTGTGTCATTATATGATTGGTTAAGCAAAACCGCACTGCGGCAAAACATGGAAAACAAAATAATTAACGATTGGGTTAAAGACACAAAATCTTTGTGGCAGTAGTTTATTGGCTAATAAATCTTTAAAAGGCTTTGTAACTAGAGATCTTGTGACTACTGACAACTGATGTGAAGACAATCTCACCCTTCTAGGAAACTGTAGAAGAGCAATAAATCATGCTTTAACACGTCCCTCAGTAGTCCCGTCTCTCTTGCGTAATCCTGATAAGCAAACAGTTTCCAAGGAATATTTTTGATTAATGTTAACCCTGACCTGGCACTTGGATAGAATTAAGAGGAAAATGTGCACATTTGCCATGCTTAAAGATTGTATTATCTTGTCATATTGCTTCAAGAATATTTTCTGCTTTTTCCTTCTGTCATAACCTCCACTATGGCCTTGTCTTCCTTTTCCTTAGAATAAGATTATTTACAATGTACATTGCCCTTTATGAACCTATCCAAAATACATGAAAGCTCTCTGGAACCAGTAGTTCTGGCTGAGAAGAACAAAGGTAAGCAGGCATAGAGGAAAGCTGGCACTGTGCCCTCCTCAAAAGCTGGTCATTTATTCAGAAGTTGAAACAAAAATTGTTGGGCCCCCAGCTTTCTTGTGAGGTTTAGGTCTGTAGTGGTTTCACGTTCACCAAATTTCTGTTTTGTCAAATTCAGTGTAGTTGTTTGAGTGTCTACTCTTTTCTCTCTCTGTAAGATAGGGTTTGGGAGAAAAAGGCAAAACAGGCCCAACTTAAAAGTAAACAGATGGATTTTATTAACACATGCACTAAAAGAAGCAAAGGAGAGGGGAAAAAATGAAACCTTCAAAATCCTTCTCTTCCCCCCACAAGTGTTCACTTTTCCACAAACTACATAGACACAAAACCTGTGGTTTTCAGTTTCACCACTTGAATATAGTCTTTCATGAGTTCCTCAGGTGAGGAGTCTCTCTTAGTTCACCATGGAATTTTCCCCCACTGACAACCTAGAACACTTGTCTTGTGGGTCTGAACTCTCACAGAAGCAGCCACCCAAGGAAACCTGCTCCCATGTGGTCACCTCCCATTAGCAGTTTTCCAAGCTGATTATGGGTCACAGGAACTCAGGCATCTGGGGTGTCACCTTTTAAAAATGAGCAACTTCAACGGCAAAGAATTCTTCATCTCAAGGAACAGAGATGTCTTCTCACTTCTTCACTGGTGCAGGGGGCTTCTCATCTCTCTCTGTTCAGGCATCTCATGGGACCACAAGAATCACAGATTCTAATGCAATATTATTCAGTACAATCACAGCACCTTTGCTCCAAAATTCATAAACAAACAGTCATCTCCCCAAATGCATTTTTTTTCCATGATTTAAAGGAAAATCTCCCTATAGAGTTCATTTCCATGGCTCAATAAGAAGTCCAGCCAGCAGGCAACTCCTTTATTCTTTCTCTAATTAGTCTTTCACTCACACTCTCCATCTGACTGTCATGCTGGGTCTTCTGTATGTTCACTCTGTCTCTTTTTCTCTCTCTCTCTCTGGGAAGAGTTAATTCTTGAAAGCTTCATATAGCCAGGAAAGGGTTCAATCTACCCAGGCCTGCGGTGGTCATGTGATCTCTGACAGCTGTGGAAACTCAAGGCCCTGCCTATAGGGGAGGCTGGTGGATGCCTTCTTTTCCACCCCTTGATCTCATGGCATGGGCCCACTTCCAGTTCCCCCCTGGGGCCCGGAGGAGGGAGGGGAAGGACCCCATCCTCCCCAGGCCAGCACCACCGGCAGCCAGGGCCAGGGCACGACCCAGCCACGGCCTTGCCCCAGTCTCTGCCACGGCCCCTGGCACACTGCTGAGCTGCAGCCCTGCTGCCAGCAGCCGGGGGAAAGGGCTCAGCCGGCCCAGACTGCTCCTCTGCAGGCAGCTGGGGGAAAAGCAGCTCAGTCGGCCTGGACCGCTCCTCTGCAGGCAACAGCTCCCGGAGGCCCGGCTGGGCCCGGTGCCCTGGGGGTAGCCAGGTCCTTCTGAACTGCCCACGATGTTACCTGGTCACCAGCTGGGAGAAAGAGAGAGACTTGAACACAATCTCAGCTTTATATGGGTATTACCAAAAGTCACGTTCCGTTTTCTCAGTGGTTAAACTGTAAGAAATAGGGCAGGAGACCAAGTTTACTCCTTTTAATGCCTTTATTATCCAGCTCTGGAGGGGTGGCTCAAAGGGATGCCCTACGCCGCTGGTGGTGCCCGCTTCCACCACTGAGGAGGTGGTGCCGAGTCGGAGCTGCAGAATGCCGCTGCAGAATGCCGCTGCAGAGCCGGGAGTTCGCCCATGCGGGAGTCCTCAGGAACGCGAAACTGGCTCTTGGGGTCCAGGGGTGTTTTGTTCTTCTAGTACTTTTCAAGTCATGGCAAGATACCGGAGATTGTTCATAAACCCTTTTGGGCATTCTCAGTTTGGTGTTGTCCCCTGCGGGTTAGAATCTTGAGTGGGCTTGTTTTGATTAGGGGCTTTTAGTGTTAATTTGGTCCCACTTTGCAGCTGGGCCTTGCGATTTGCATAAGGGTGGCAGCAGCTGCTTGATTGGCAGTTCGGTTGTTGGCAGGAAGTAGGAAGAGGATCCAGCCGGAAGTAGGAAGTGGAGCAGGCAGGGAGCAATCCAGTGGGACAGACCAGGAACAGGCAGGTGAAACAGCAACAGGAGTGAAAAGCAGAGATGCTGGGGAGCAGCGACGAAGGAGGGAAGGTAAGGGGGTTTTGGGGGAAAGGGGTACAGAATGAGGTGAACAACTTAACAATTTAACAACATAACTTTATAATAAGTAGCTCTATAACATTGTAACTTTCACAACTTGGAGCTGATTTATCTTCATTTATCACAAAACCACATGCCAATAGCCAAGAAACTGGTCCCTGATAGGTCTCTGTCCTTTCCAAACAACCCTAGGGTCCTTGACAGGGGAATATTCCATATTCTTCTTTAACCAAAAAACCAAACTGTGTTAACCTATGACAAGATCTTTCACAGCACTTGCCATGAAACCTTCCCATAAATCATTTGGAGCTGTTCATTTATCTACATTAGAAAGTTATTGGAAGTAATGACTCCTGAAAATAATAGATCAGACATCAAAGACAAAAATTCTGCAGAGCCTAAAGACTGGGATGGAGAAAAACTGTCCCTGTCTTTCAAAATTACTGGCTCAGGACAATTGATTTTTAGGCTTCCTACATCAAGGCCTCTCAAGGAGGATGATATTACCAGGGACTAGAAACAGTGCCTTTGAGGATTCTCAAACTTACAGCAACAATATCACAGTCTGAACTGAATGGCTTCATTTATATCACCTTCTCTCTCAGCTTTATTCTAGATATGAGTCTAATTATGTTTAGCTTGGTTTAATAAGCTCTATTTCTGTCTGGGGAGGATTCTTAATTTATTCCTCAGTCTTCAGAACTGACTACTTTATCTGGCGAGATCCTTAGAAAAGAAACAAAATTAAAGCTGCTTTAATTAAGCACTTTCTATGGGAGAGGTGCAAACACACACAAACAGCCCAACTCAAAACATATTAATTATTTCATGGATAAAAGGAATCCATTCATCCATCCTGCGAGGATGGTGAGGCACTTCCATGTTGTCCAGAGAAGTTGTGGCTGTCCCTGTATCCCTGGAAGTGTTCCAGGCTAGGCTGGACATAGCTTGGAACAACCTGGGATAGTTGAAATTGTTGAAACTAAATGATCTGTAAGGTTCCTTCCAACCCAAACCATTCTGGGATTTTGTGATTTTGCTGCCATTCTATCTGAGAGCAAAGACTAGACCAAGATGATCACAATGTGTGGTGGATGCTAACCCAACCATACATAATCCAGCCTCAGGGAAAAGATGACATACTATGTTAGATATCATTGGTTGGAGACAGAAATGAAACAAACTCACCAAGCAGCCTCAACAGCTATGAGTTTAATATGGTTACTCCTTTTATAGGGAGTTTGAATCTCCCTGGTTTAGACAGTTGGATATCTCCCTGGAGATAGGCTCTCCACCCAGATCTCTGGCCATTGGTGTGTCTGCATCTAAGCTTGAACAGGGCTGGCTGAGAGTCTCTGCCTGAGTCCTACCACTGTTCACCCATGGACCTGCCCATTGAACCAGGAGAGCCAAACTTGGTTTCCCATTATAGCCAGATTTATCTGTCCAGCTACAGACTAGCTGTACTCTGACACTGACACACTGCACAGGAAATCAAGAAAAGTTCATCAGGAATCCAGCTGGAATTCTCCTACATATTGGTGACATGGGTGTTTCACTGGGAGTGATCACAGCATAAAGATAAACAAAGCATCTTAAATGCTTCATTAATTTTCAGCTCTGTATGGATCTGTATGCCAGCCAAACACACAGCTGGATAAAAAGCTATGTATTATATAATGCAGCTTAGAGCTAAAAGAGCTGCAAACATAGAACCCTCCTGTTTGAAGCATCTGTATATCATGTACATCACAGAGGAGGACAAAAGATCAAGGCAATGGGCTGAGTTACAGGCAGAATGCTTAGAAGTTGCTATAGTAAGACTTACCTTAAACCTTATTTGTGTGCATCAAAAAAATCAATTCCTTCTGTTTACCTGTTTTATGTAATTTTCTAAATGTTTTACTGAAAAGCTTCAAGCTGAGAACTCCAGAGAACTGCAGCCTTAATAACTCCTAAGAGCACCACTACATTTTCAGCATGAATTTCAACATAGCCAAGACTTGTCCAGTCTGCAAACTTCTCCCCAGTTTTAGGTAGCCATAGGTTGATACCATTTGGGAAAAGTGCAAAGTTCCTTGATCCCCTTTCAACTGTGTTCTCTCAGGAAAATTTGAAACACAAAGAAAGGAAAGAGTAAGACTGTATTTGAGAACACTTTCATTTCCTCACTTTCATATCTGACTGTGCTCTGTGCATTAAACAACATCCCAAACTGGTTTAATCTCTCATTCTCTGATGAAGGAGGTCGTTATGTAGTTTTGTATTTTCATTCTATATGAAGGACCCTTATTTTTGTTTTATCTGTCACAATATACAAAACAAAGACAACATAGAGACCAAAAAGCAAGAATTGCAAAGCTCCTCACAACCAGCTGCAATTCACTGTCTTTCTTGCACAAAATACATTAAAAAAGATCTGGCTTTGACATAAATATACCTTATAGATGTTTGCAGTGCCCCATTATGCCAGAAGAACACAAGGCAGATTACAAACAAGATGGGACTTAAAAACTAAATCTTCTGACAAGCCTGACTTGCACATAACTGTGAGATTAGCAAGAAGTTAAAAAGATTTTTTTCAATTATCATTATTTCTTTAGTTTTCTAAGCACTGACTGTCATGGCTGACGTAGTCCCGTCCCCAGGTAACCAGCTTATGTGGTCCCTCAATCTGCCAGGTCTCCGGGTTCTTCACAAGGACCGGTGGGCGCTCCTTCCATTTGTACTTGCCATTTTGTTGAAAGTGTCTCAAGACTGGTGGGTTTAAATCTTCAAATGAACAGTTCAAAAAGTTAATAGTGAAGAGTGCTCTGCTCAGTCAGATTGATGGACTCTGAACTTGGGACTCTTCCCTCTGTTGTTCCAGGACCATTTTTAGTGTCTGGTGGGTCCTTTCGATCACAGCTTGGCCTGCTGGGGAGTAGGGGATGCCTTTTTTATGTTCTATCCCCCATTGCTGCAGAAACTCCCTGAAGGCCTTGGAGGCATAGGTGGGCCCGTTGTCTGTTTTGATGACCTTGAGGATCCCCAGCATGGAGAAGGCCTGCACAAGGTGTTTTTGGGCATCAGTCGACTTCTCCCCTGCATGGGTGGAAGCATATACTGCCCCAGAGAAAGTGTCCACTGATACATGGACATATTTGAGCCTGTCAAAGAACGGGATGTGAGTAACAACTGTTTGCCACACCTCACAGCTTTTGAGACCCCTAGGGTTTACTCCAGAACCTAGGGATGGGATGGCATGCCTTTGGCAGTTTGGACACATAGCCACAATTGCCTTGGCTAGATCCCACCTCAGATGGAACTGACAGATCAGCTCCAGCACATTTTGGTGAAATCACTGGTGACTTAATTTGGCTTGTTGGAAGACATTTGGAAGGTTGCCCATTTCAGCCAGAGCCTCAAGGGCATCTGCCTTCCTGTTACCTTCAGCTATGAACCCAGGCAGATCTGTGTGTGACTGGACGTGCATCACGTAAAAGGGTTGCTCTTGGTGGGAGACAAACTACACTAATTTTCAGAGCAACTCAAAGAGGTGTATGTTAGAGACCTCCTTTAAGATCGCTTTCTCTGCCCTGGATACTACTCCTGCTACATAAGCCGAATCAGTCACCAAATTAAAGGGTTCGGGAAACCTTTCAAAAGCTCTGATGACTGTGGCCAACTCAGCAACTTGAAGGGAACCTTCCACCTCTTCAACATCAGCCTCCCACTGCTGAGTCAGAGGATGTCTCTAAGTCACCATGGATTTGTGAGATGCTCTGGATGCATCTGTGAACATGGTCAGGGCTTTCAAAGGCTTCTGACTTTGGTTTTCTTTCATTGAATGATTTGTGGGCTGGACTATCAATCCGAATTTGGCCTGTGTAGCTATCCAGGGTGAACTGGAGTGCCTCATCCTCCTGAAGCAAAAGCTCCAATGCCTCCTTTGTTAATGGACCTGTACTGAGTTTGATCGGCAGGCGGATGCATGCAAAGTTGCACCCGGCCAGTTCCCTTATCCTGGCCCTGGCCTTCCTGATTAGCTGCACCACCAGGTCTTGTGGCTTTGTTATAGTCTTGGACCAGTAGTGACGCAGGAACACCCATTCTACAATCAAGAGGGGTCCCTCTGGTCCTTGTCCTTCCTGCTACCCTCATCCCATTGGAATATCATCCCATGGAGGTGTGGCAGTCTCCCGAGCACAATGAACTTAAATGGCAGGTCTGGCAGACACCGAGGTGCCTGCCTTGATGTCAGCATTGCCTGAACTTTCTCCAAGTCTAGTCTTACTTCTTGGGTCAACGTTCTGGGAGAACTCAGCTCCTCTCCCCCTTCAACAAATTGAAGAAGAGGGCTAGGTCTTCGGTGGTGATACCCAGCCAAGGCCTGACCCAATTCAAAGACCCACACAGCTGGTGGAGATCTGCCAAGGTCTTCGGGTTGTCCCTTATAGACAATTTTTGCAGAACAACAGTCCTGCGGTTGATTTCCAGATCCAGATACCTCCAAGGGGGCATCTGTTGAATCTTCTCCTTCTAGAGCTCAAATCCTGCAGCAACAAAAGCATCAACTGTCAGTCCAAGCACTTGAGAAAGCATGTTGTCACTGCGGGCACAAACGAGGACATCATCCATATAATGCAGGATTATGGCCTCCCCACCTTGGGGAGGCACTGGGGACAGCAGGGAGGCTGCATACCACTGGCAGATAGTGGGAGAGTTCTTCATCCCCTGGGGAAGAACTCTCCAGTGGTATCATCTCCTGGGAGCTCCTCGATTGATGCCAGGAATTGAGAAGGCGAAACGTGGAGCATCAGCCGGGTCTAAGGAAATCTGAAAAAAGCAATCTCTGATATCAATTGCAACCAGATTCCAATTTTGGGGGAGTACTGATGGGGAAGGCATCCCTGGCTGAAGAGATTCCATGTCTTCAATCACGTCGTTAATTTGGCAGAGGTCGTGAGGAACCGCCACTTGTCCTTCCCAGGCTTCTTGATAACAAAAACTGGGGAATTCCAAGGGCTGGTGGTCTCAACAATATTACCTTTAGCTAGCTGCTCCTCTACGAGCTCCTCAAGCACCTGTAATTGTTCTTGACTCAGCAGCCACTGCTCTACCCATACTGGTGAATCTGTTTTCCAATTCAACTTGAGTAGGGCGCTTCTCAGTGGCTGCTATGAAAAATCCTGGGGGGTTTTTGGGATGTCAGTCTTCACCCCCCATTGTGACATGAGGTCTCTTCCCCAGAGGGTTTCCTTATAATCTAAAACGAACAGGCGTAAGCTTGCCAGTTGCCCATCCAGCCCCTCAATCTGTACAATGCTCTTCAACTGTTTGGCCAATTGAACGGCCCCTATACCCTGAACTGTCCCAGCCACGTTTTGCAGCTCCCAATGTGATGGCCATTTCCGCGAGGGATTGATCGTCATGTCTCCCCATGTCTAACAGGCCCTCGAGGTACTGGTATTCACCATCTTGATAGACCCCACACCCTATCATGGGCTTGTTCTCACCCATTACTTCTGCCCAATATACACTTGGAAACGTCTCCCAGGTCTTTCTCTCTTGTTCTGGCATTGGAATATGTCACCCTGATCTTTTTCAGTCTTCTGATGTTTGCATTGTTGTAGTGGAGTTTCTCACAGATTTTCACGTAAACAAAAGTAATGTTATTGTAAACTGTTCTTTTTGCTTACCGTTCCTGTCTTGAGGAGGGACAATTGATGGACTTATAGTTTGACCAGTGTTGTTGGAGAGGTGTCAACCTCATTTGTCCAATCCGTGTTCATTGTCCAAAATCTTTATAAATCGAGGTTGAAAAATAATCGCCCTCTCTCTTTTTGCCCTGACGACTGACTGCATGCATGTCGTTCTTTTCATGTCCTATAGCAAAAGGAATGTCCTGGGCAATTATTTGCCCTTTGGGCAGGAAGAGGGGCAGATGGACACAATGCACCGTGAGGACAAATTTCTCCAGATCTGACGGAATGAGTCCTGGGAGAACCTCAACCTCACACGGGGTGTGTTTTGTGTCCCTAGCTACAACATACTTATATCTGATCCAGTGGAAGTTCCCAAGACAAGTCGGGTCTGCAGAAGACTCGGTGCCAGTCTTGATCCTTTAACATTAGACTCTCTGAGTTCTAGCCTGAAAGATTCATGAAAGTCCTTGGAGGTTAGTAATTCCAGTGGCCTTTGAATACCTGTCACCTTTTCATCAACTCTGGGTCTCTGTCATTTCTTTCCATCTCAGTCTGCCCCATTTTTATCAGTGCATGAGGCAGATCCACACTCCCCTCCTAGTTTTTTCGTTCCTGCTGCTCCTGTCCTTTGGGGGTAGAGCTGTGCCCCTTAGTGCCTGTGTTTCTTTTTTGGGATGAACAATTCTTTTCCATGTGTCCCCTCCCTCCACAGTTAAAACATATCCTTGGGCTCCGTGGTTGTGTGTCAGGCAGTGCTGCGACTGCAAATTTTCGAAGTCCTTTATTGGAGTCTGCAGGTGTTCAAACGTTGGCACACTTCATGCAGGCCTCTACCATTAAGTCTAGAGTTGGCGGTGGGTCAAGCGGGAGACTCTGAATTATCTTTCCAGCAGTCCTCATTTGCATTTGTCTGGGTGACTGCAGTAATGACATCCAACTGAGCTATCCTGTTCTCCACCTAACTCTCAACTGCCATGCGGAGGCATTCCACAAACCCTACAAAAGACTCGGAAGGAGCCTGCTTTATGGGGACAAAACTAAGTGTTGGATCTGCCCAGGGCAGGGTAATAAAAGCTTTTCCAACAGTTTGTTTGATATCCTCCAAAACAAGCATAGGAATCCCTTCTGCCTGCTTGCTAGCCTCAACCCATTCTCCCTCACCACAAAAGTGGTTAAAGGTGATGGCCTGATTGTACATATCAGCTGCACACTGTGGATTCTGCCAAAGCTGAGGAAGGAGGTCACGCAGCAGTCTTTTCCATGCTCTTTCCCATAGGAGATACTCAGTGGGAACCAAGAGGCATGAAAACAAATCCAGAAGATCATGCAGGACCAACACATTTGAAGAGAAAGCAGTCCTTAAGAGGCCTTTAAAATATTTCCTTTCTCACTCAAACTCTTTCTCAGCTTTGCAGAGTTCCTTTTTATTCTGATGGGAGAAAGGCTCCCATCGGGGGTGTTGGTGCCCCCCCCCACCACGCTGTAACACAACTGGGGCAGCAATGAGAATGGCTCTCTGTTCCTGGTTCTGATCCCGAACCTTGTCACTCTGAGTTTCCAAACCATGGGAACCAGAAGGAGGGGCGTGGGAACTGGAAGTAGGAAGAGGGGGATGGACACTGGAAGGCTGGGAGAAATTGGGGACACTGTAACAATCGGAGGAGGTGGAGTTTGAGGATGATATCATGGGAAAAGGCATGGGAATCGGAGGAGGTGCCACCACAGAGGAAGAGGAGGAACTGAGGGAGGAGTTAGGGGATAGGAAGGGGTTGAAAGGGATTCTGGGATGAAGAAGCCCCAGAGGGAGACCCTGCCATATGGCCTCCACCATTTTGAGTCTTCTGTGGGGCATTTTGAGAACTTTCCCGGGGGTCTAAGACCTGAACCAGGGGCTTCAAAACTAGGGAAACTGGGTTCTGGGAAGGGTCCCGAGCAACTGGTGCCTGGCCACCTGGGCAAGGGTGCCGAGAAGGCTGAGGAGAGCCAGGGAATCAGTAGTTCTCCTGTGCTCTCTCGCAGCTTCCTCCCCACAGACCTCCTGGCTTAGGGGATAATGGCTTGGGGCTGAGGGAAGGGGAAACTGGGGAAGATTGCTTTGGCCCTTCTTTCATTCTCTTACTTTCAATCAGTGCATTCCGAATCACAAGACTTAAACAAATCAATTTATCATATGAAGTGTCCCCTTTACCAGCCAATTCATTAAATTTACAACCGACCTGATCCCAAAAGGGGATGGTCAGCACCTCACTCGGGGACACCTGGGGAAAATGAAAGAACAGCCAACAAATCAATCTCTTTAACAAACCCTTTGAGAGCACTTTCCCCCCACCCTCTAGGAGGCCCACAACTGGGTAATAAACTCCCCTCTGCTGTGCAGTCAGCTTAGCACTCATAGCAGATTAAGCAGCAAAAATCCACCCCCCAACGTGGTCAAAGGCAAAACAAATGAACAGAGTATAAGGGTCCAGGGACTAGCAACTCCAGACAGGGCTAACACAGAGACACTGCACAACAGGCAGCCACAACTCTCTCCCTCACTCTGGGGAGAATCACACGACCTTCTCACACAGCTGTACAGCACACACAACACAAAATCCTCTGAGTGCCTCACAGCCACTCACCAGTCTGGTCCTGGACAAGACACGTCAGAGGTCCTCCGACTGGAAGCAGCCCTCCTGGTGCTGTGAAGGGTTGTTGCTTCCACTCTCGGGAGCGCAACCGGACAAAAGTTGGTCTGCTACTACTGAGGCAGCTGATGGCTAAGACTTCTCACTCCACAAATCCAAGGAGCACAGTCCTTCCATGGGATCCAGTGACTGAAGGGGGCCCTATGCTGGGCACCAAGCTGATGCAATGCCTTCCAACCCCTTTAGCCTAGTCTAGATCAGTCACTGACACTGCTCACAGCAGAGGACACCCCCCAGGAGCAGGATGACCTGGGGGGCAGCTTAGAGCAGAAGCTCTAGCACGGAAGGCTGTTAAGGCACAAAGCAGAGATAAGGCGGGGACAAGTACATAATCAATAAGGAAAAAGTAGGGGAGGATACAAGAGTTTGATAGCCATTATAGGGCCTATGGAGAGACACCTGGGGAGGGCACAACTTGTCACTACCAATCACCTGTCGAAGACCATGGAACATTCTAGGGAAAGGGGTAAGTATATCGGGGATTGACAGGGAGGGTAAGGAGGTACACTTACAGGATTGACACAGAATAGTCGAGAACAAGGGGTGGAGTCAGGCAAGACTGACAATTCAATGGGAAGGAATCAACCAGGGAAAAACCATTGCAACAGGGGGGTAACAGAACAAACCTCAACATACGGCTCTGGCTCCGCAACCCCAGGACCATGTCGGGACCAAGGTGGCGATAACTAAAAGGACAGGTACAATGGAATTTATCTGGAAAGTAAAAGGATTTAATGACGAAAACAACAAACAGGAGCAGCCAAACAACAGATTGGAGTAATTCCAAAGACCTTGGATAGGGTAGGCAGGATATACATATAGGGTCGATTTAGGGGCAGAGCTGAGGGTAAGGGTCCAACCAGAAACAATAATTCAGAATATGTAAAACTCTGCACCAACTGACAAACAATCATGAAGGAAGAACTGAGGAACGTTCTAGAACCGCAGCTTTGTATAAACAGAACTATTACCATAATATTTCCCAGGAGTCAAAGCTGCTTGAATCATATTCACCTTGAGTATTGGTTAGGTTAACTACAGACTGGGTTCCCACAGTTTCAAACTGATGCCCTCAGGCAGCTCGACTGCCACAACTAACAACCTCAATATTTTGAAACTTTTTAGTCTCAGAGGCAGAGGTAGCACAAAGGCCTACAAAGCTGTAGAGGCTCCTTCTCTGAAAATATTTCACCCACCTGAACATGTTCTTGTACAAACTGCTCAGGTGTCCCTGCCTCAGGAGGGGGTTGGTGCAGGTGAGCAGAGCCAGGGTCTATTGCAGTGTCAGTATGTTATAGATGGGCAATGCGATGGTTGGCTCTCACAATTAAGGGATGAATATTATGTGTACATTATGAGAAGTTTTATAGATGTATAATTGTGTTACTGTGATATGTTGTCCCCATAGTCCTCTTTCCTGTCCCCTTGTATTGTTGTCACTGGACAGCCTTGGTAGTTGGGGCATTTGGGGGGAGGGCAGGTTTGTTACCAGGAGGCGCAGCATGGCAACACCTGACTTCCAAACAAGTTGCAAGAAAGTAGTCTCCACCAATGGACAACAAAGAACTGTCAGACTTTGGGAGGGGCTAGGGTTACCTGATGCAACACCAAAGATATAAAAGGTGGAGCAGTGTCTTAAGTTGCAACACAAGATGTAACCAGAAGTACGTATTCTATCACCATCTGTTGAAATCAGGTAGAGCAGTTCTTTATCTCTTCTCCAGGGGGCAGGGGGAGATATCCTCTGTTAATGGATCATTAAGTCTCACTGCATGACTGATGAAAATACATCATCCCATTGTGAGATGCTCCACCCAGGGGGAGGAGCCAAGCATTCCTACCTGGATTCAGAAAAATCTGAGATTCAGAACACCAGAGCAGCCTGCTTCCCTTGGATTCCCAGAAGACGACTGGACTACTGTCGCCCTGATGCAGAAGTCTTTTTGTTGTTTATACTCTTGAACTGGAGTTTCTCACGCAGCTTCACAAAAATAATGTATATTTTTAGCACTTATCTATTGTTTGCATTCTTGTCCTCTGGGAGGAGAAATGTGATGGACAGTGATGTTCACCATCCAGGTCAAGAGGTAGTAGGTAGGTAGGTCAACCTGTGTAGCCAATCTCTGGCCTTTTGTAAAAATGTATATATGGAGTCAGATTTTTAGAACAGAGTAGTAGTAGTAGAAGCTTCCCCTTGAGCTGCTGCGTCTGCTTCATTCCTCGGGTGCCCTGAGACTGCCGTAAGTGATGACCCAGAACGTGTGCACCTGACACAAGTGGTGACACAGACTACCACTGGACCTTCAGGGGAAAACTACACCCTGCTACAGAATCATTGCTTCAACAGAACCACATCTGTCACTTCAGCAGTACTGCAAGCACCATTTAATTAGATTACTACCAACACCCTAACCAAGAGGGTGTCAGGTTTTATTCTAATTCTGTCAGTGGGGTGGGTTTTTTTGTTCCTGTTTTTGTTTTCGGGGTTTTTTTTTTGTACTACTGCAATTTTATTTTCATTTTCCTAGTAAAGAACGGTTATTTCTAGTCCCATATCATTATTTAAGAGCTCCTTAATTTCAAAATTATAATAATTCAGAAGAAGAGGGTTTACATTTTCCATTTCAAGGGAAGCTCCTGCCTTCCTTAGCAGACACCTGTCTCTTCAAACCAAGACAAGCAGCCTTTTCATGAGCAAGCACATGGCGGTTTAGTCCCATGCTCCCAGAGTTGTAATTTTTCCTTATTCAGTCTTGTGTTGTATTTTGTTAATGTTTAATAAACCTTTGAAATTTTAAAAGTGAGCGTAGTTTCTCACAAGAACATGAAGATGTGTTATCACATCTTTTTCCCATCATGTAGAGTTTCCTCTCGTGGTGAGGGCTGCTACTGGCTAGCAGTGAATCCCTCCAGACCACAGAAACCTCTCATGCTGGGTCCATCAGCTCAGCAGGCTGCTGTGTGGGTCAGGCTTGGATGAAGGACACGTGCTCTCTCTTGGGTTAATAAGGATGTTTATTAAGTGCAGCCATGTGGAAGGGCCTTGCCAGAGCCCCTGCCTCCACATGGAGGAGCATGGTGAGGGCAAGGAGAGAGAGTGGAGAGAGAGAGCAAGGCTGGCCTGTGTCCCCTTTTCACCAGGGCAGCCCTGGGCGGGGAAACACTGACCCAATGGGGAATGGAAGGGGGAGGGGTTACATCAGGAGGATCCCACAGGGGTAGGAATGGCAGGGGTGGAAGGAATATACCAAATACAGATAAATACAAATACAAAAGACAAATTCAAAACCTAAATTTCACGCCGCTATACCATCATACTTAGAAAAAGGTGAGGAAAACCAACTAAAATCCATCAACAAGTGAGAGACCTGCCTGTGGCAAGTGCAGTTTCCCAGCGCTCCTTCCTGGCTCACTCTGCATGGTTGCCTTCTGCATGCTGGGTTCTCTCTCAGGGGTTTGTCTCAGAGGTTTGAAGTGAGACTGAGGCATTCTGCCCCTTATCCTGACCTAGCACTCCAGGCGGCCAGAGATGACAGCAGATGGAATCTGAGCTCTATCTCCCGTGTTCCTTATTCTCTGTGCTCCCTCAGAAATTCATCTCACAGAGGTTTTAAATGCCTTGCCTCACTATTAGCAAATCTGTACCACACTGCAACTGTTCTCACTTTCTGAAAGGGCTTGAGGTCCTGCACCCTCTGACAACACACCATGCGGAGTTATTTTCTCTCCCTTGCCTAGTTAAGAGGTTATTGATTGCCACTCACGTGCTGTAATGGGTGGCTTTCCACTGCTCACATTTGCATTCCTTCTGTATTTCACCCTCTATTTATTCCCTTCCCACTGATATTGTTGTAATTTTCAATGTGTGTACTGGTGTGAAGGTCAATACCTTTGCTGGACACTGCCTCAGTGATTTATTTTCACATCTCCTTAACTAAATCCTCGCAGTGCAGAGTTTTTTCAACCAATTGCCAGCAAACTACCATCCCCAATTCCTGCCAGCTTTGTTGTTGTGTTATTGCTGTTTGGTGAGTACACTGTCTCAGAATTCACCCATTTGTTTCACTGCTGTTTTTCAGAATCAAGTGCTCATTAACCATCATTTCTTTCTGGAGATATTCTTCCGACTTTTGGCATGAGCTTAAAATTTCCTCTTGCCTTAGAGTTTACCAGATTTCCTCGTGTGGGACTTCCTGCCTGCATGATTAATGCTGGCGAGTGAAACCACTCCTATTTATCACCTCACAAAAAAATTGTGTAACCCGTCTTTAGGTCACTAAATTGGCCAATATATGTCATGATGTGAGCTGTACCATGGAATTAAAACAAAATCAGAGTAACAACAAAAAAGCAAACATAACATGCAATAAGAATACACTGCAGTAATCTCTACCAGCTGAGATACCCTCCAAGGTTCAAGTTTACACCACACAGACTAAAAAAGGCAGAAGATATAGTCCAGAACTGCTACAGAAAACCTGCACAAAGACTTTGCTGCCCAAGAGATGAACAGGGGGGTAGAATCCTAGAGAGGGAGGCCTTGGGCTGCCCATGCAGGTAAGTTTTGAAATTTTCTATATTTATCTACCTTTAATATGATCTTGACCCTTTGTTAAAAACTGTCCAAAATACCCTTGTTTCATTTAATGAAAGGTGATGAGCTGCTTTCAAATTTAAAGGTCTATTAATCCACAAGTTAAAGTTCAACCAAGGATATCAGTGTAATTTTTTAAGAGCTTTACAATAGAAAGTCCATATCTCACAGTTTAGCTGTCTGCAGTCACACAGGGAGCAGTTAGTGCATTAGCTTTCTTAAACGAGAATTTCAGTGATGTTTTATTACTTTCAGCAGACACACCAAATTGATTAAATTCACAAGTTGCAAAAATGGTTTCTGACATCTGGGAGCTACACACTGCAAGGAGAAAGGTTTGTTAGCAATGAACTCTAAAGCAATACAAACTGATGGCAAAAGGCTTTTAGCTAATCTAGAGAAGGAGGAGTTAAGATTTTTCTCCATTAGAAAGCATGAATAAGCTGCTTGAACTTTTCATATTAAAGGAGCTGTCTGCCTTTCAGGCTTTGGCAGTTTGGCCAGTGTGGAGCACTTTTGAACGTGTAAGTTAAAGACTCCACAAAAATACACAAGCAATTGTTTTTTTCATTATAATAAGTTGCAGGATAAATCAGAGCCTGCTTCATTTTCATCTCTGCATGATCACTGAGACACTGTGGAAAGACTCTCTAAATAAAATATAGTTTATACTCCATTGCTAAACTACCAGCAATAGATAACCATTGACTGGAAAGAGGTCACTTTCTAAGAGAGGTAAACCAAATCTCAATGTCTCCAGAACAATGATCCCAGGAGAAAAGAGCAGAGTGATTGTATCTATAAAATGGGCATAATTGTGTCAGTCTGGAGGGACTGAATGACTGTGCAGTGATGTCAAACTTGCATCATCAATTAATTATGCCTCAGAATGCTCTTGCACAGCCTGGTATGCAAACCAGCACAACTGGAATTTGTGCTGACTGAAAAAAACCCTAAATCTTAAAATCAGCCTTAAACTGATTCAAATGATTTTTCTCTCCCATAGGTGTTTTCCTATAATCAAACAGCATCTTGTTGTTTCCTTTAAACATTGTTATATCGGTGTAATTCTTGATATAACAGAAGTCAAACATTTAAAGTGCAAAGACTCTGGTTACTTAATTTTTTAGTTCTCTGTGGCTGTTGTCATGGAACGAGCTCCAGGTAAACAACACAGACCATGTGATTAACATTAACATGAAATATTTTATAGGGAATTTTTGCAGCAAGTACTTAGAGATGCTGGGTTCAGCATTTACCATAATTGCCATTATCACTTACGTGCAGCTTTTCCCCACAGGACTTACACAGAGAATGGTTTTATCTTGTTTAAACCTAATAGGCAAAAATTAGGTGGTGAAAGATAGAAATTCCACGAAAATTCACTAGGTGGGCAAACAGTACAATGCAAACCAAAAGCAATATTTAAAGCAAAACAAAATGCCATTGAAAAAATACCAGGTAGTCAGCAAAGATGCTTTTTCTACTTACTGGTAATTTTAAAAGTAATGAACCATTCAGCTTAAGTGTTTTAAAAACTTTTAAACTTTCATAATCCTACTTCAGAAAGAAAAAAATATACATACATAATATTCTTCCACTCCTGGCATTATACACTTTGGAAGAAAAATATTATTTTCCTTGTCTACATTAAAAAAACCCCCATGCATGGAAAGTGAATGGTAGCACCTCTGATTCTCTGCCTGCAGATTGAAGAGTGGCTCCCATCAGACAGAGAAGTGCCAATTTAGCATCAAACCCAGACTCAAAACCCAAACCTTTGTCCAATCTGAAAATACTTACAAGCTACATTTTTGTCTGTTTAACAGTGGTTGAAACTCACAGCAAATCTCAAATTACTATATTTACAAAGGAGGAAAATTGATTTGCTTTTCAGCAGGAGAAAAAAAATAATTCAGTCTGCGGTGTAACAGAATTGGGGATTTTGCTTCGTAAAGTTGAGGGCATGAGATTACAATGAATAAAGACATTCTGTTTAATATTTTCCTCAACCTGAATATAGACATGTTATTTCCTACATATGCTCCTAAGGGAAGGATGACCTTGGAATTCCCTGAGGCAAGCCCACAGGACAGGACAGAGCTGGATCACCAGGTGGGAAGTTTGTTCTCTCAGGATTTGTACTGATGGCTGCAGAGGTGGTTTTAATCCCAAGGGTTGTGTGCAGCAACTCTTATTTCACTATTATTTTAATAGTATGGCTCAGAACATTCCAAAACCATGCTAAATTAGGATAAAATAATGAGGTGATATATGCTTGACTGACAATGAGTCAAAGAGAACTCCTGCACCCTTTAAAACACAGTAAGAAATGCAAAATGTTCTAAATGCACATAAAATATTGTTAAAGAAACATAAAGGTAATCAAAATGCAGATTCTGATGACAGCAGTGGGTTTTTTTGGTAGTTCTTAAGTGTAATGGGTTAAATCTGAAAACCCAGAACTGATAAAAGTATGTAATGAACTTTAGCTGGGATTCAGCAGCTTTAATTTGCATGTCAAAGTTCTGTGGATACATCACATGTACCAACAAAACACTCTGAGGGCATCATGTACAACAACGTAACCAGATTCCTTTTACAGTTTTTTTTCCCCTTTTTAATTTAATTTAATTTGTTCTCTTCATGTTTCTCTGTGGATGTCACCAAACCACGCCACTTTGCAACCTGTAAATGATGACTCAGAGTTTACAACAGTTTTTCTGCAAATGTAAAAGCCGAAAAAGAGGCGATCTGTAGAAAAATAATAATTATCTTCATAAAAGCAAACTGCTTACCATAGAGATACAAATGCTTCCTTGCCAGAATATGACTGCATTACAAATTTTAAACAATATCACTGTCTTGAAATAGTGTTGTTGGAATCAGCCATTATAGAGCTGAGACCCGAATCATTTAATGTGACCTTTAGCTGGACATGATAATTGCTGTAGCAGCCTGACATAAACTGGAGCCTCACTTAATTAGCAGCAGTATTACAAAGGCCTAGGACTAAATGATGTGTTAAAAGCATTGCAGCTCACAGGAATGGCCACACATTTCTTGTTTTACATTTTATTTGGGCAATATTCCTCATTCCCACCATTTTATCAGTTCAGCCCATGCTGCCATTATGTGGAGGGATTATCTCTGGTTTTATTAGGAACAAAACACCCAGCTATCTGCATTCTTCCAAAAAGTGAATGGGACTCAAACCTTATTCTTTCAAAAAAGGAAAAAAACAATCTCTGAGCAACTTCAAGAAAATGATGGCTCCAGTCATCATTTTTCTTGACCCTCTTTCAAGCTTTATTTCACCAGGTATCACCACATTTGTAAAGATTAAGATGGGGAGAAATGTTCTGCCCAGACCAGTGAGGTCTAGGCAGACTAGATCAACATGATTACAAAGGCTGGGTAGTTGTGTTTGGTTGACATGAGACAAATTAAAAGGCATTGGTAACAATGTCATTCTGCCCAGACCTTGCCATTCTCTTCAAATTGAAGTGAAAGGTCAGTGATGAAAGGTGTCTGAAAAATTCATGAACTCCCTGGAAAGTGTCCTTGTAGCAAAACCCTTGAGAAGTCAAGGAGCAGGGAAAGCAAATTAACTCAAGAGTCCATTGTTTGGACTGCCTCTTACTTGATTTCTTGAGGTCCCAAATTAGACCAAGGTCACAGAGATCAACAATTTCACTGCTGATACAAAAACCTACCAGGATACTTTTTCCTACCAAAAAGCAGGGAGAGTTAAAAGATGACCTAAACTGTAAAACACCAATGGTCTCCTGAATCCTGTCACCACATCCCAAGTGAGGTTAGAACCTTCTAAAGAGTCCCAGGGAGTGGTTAATAATGAGATGTTGGGCATTCATGCTTGAAATTGTGGGTCATTTTTGATTAAATATCTTGCAGAGGAAATAAGGCATGGCATCCTCACAGTGAGTTTCTAGGGCAATATGAAAGTGCATAAAAGCTTAACTTGTTAGAGGTGATCTACAGAGTTAAGAGGAAGCAATGGGGGAAAACCAGCTCGGCCAAAATGAGATTTAACTCAGACTGCTCTTCAAAATTCAGAAAGGACATTTCATCCAGAAAGTTGAGCTAAGCCTCCTGTAAAATGCTGGTTTAAATTAAGTTTCCATGTGCAGTTTAGGTCTAAAAAGAGAAAAAAAAAAGTTTATTTATTTCTGGAGCTACTACAAGGTGCACATTTAAAAATGCAGGAATTTTAAAGATCTCTAGCTGCTACATGCACAGAAGTTCTGAGGATGTTTTGTGGGCAGAGTTGGTTCTTTACCTTTCTAGACTTTTTTCACAGAAATATTTTGAGAGAAAGAAAGATTTCATTACTAAGGCACCAAATACCAGGTGCTTCCCAGCCTCATTTCCTGACATTATTCATAAATTGGGAATGACCCAAACAAATCAATACATTTCTTGGCATAAAATCTTTATTTACTTCTATGTTCTCTCTACCCTGTTCAGCAAATATGTTGTCTCTGATCATCATTTTTTGCACATAAAATGTTAATCCCATTTAGAACCAGTAGACAACATAGTACACACCCATAGCAGACATATCCTTTGAGGTAGCACAATATTCAAAATATAAAGGAGAATAATGTGAGGGGTTTTTGTCTGAAAACACAGAAACTTCAGCATTAAGATCAATAAAGGGTGACCAGAAGGCTGGCAGAGTTTCTGCAGTAATCTAGGGCATGGAAGATCAACAAATGATAATAAAATTACTTGTTTCCAATTTTTGACTAAGAACATTATTCCTTCCACCTTGTGTTGAATGCAGATAAACAAAGGGATGAAAAGTATCTTTCAGTATTGCACGGCCAAGGCATTTACAATTCAAGAAACAAAAAAACCACAAGAAAAATTACTAAATTGGTTCAAATATAATAAATTGTGCTCTGGTTTTAGAGTCTTGAGGTGTCTAATGCTTTTTTCCCCCTGCTGTTGTAAGAACATGGGCATAATTTCTCCTAAAAAATAATTTTAAGAGGAGGAAAAGAAGCAAAAAATGCTGCATCAGTCCAAGATGCTTACTTGGCACAGGACTAGAAGGAAAAAGACAAATTCCACTATTAACTTGAGTAGCATTCAATCCAAAAGTGAGTGAAAGTCTTTGCTATTGCAGGGGAGCACTTGTACACATAAAAACAAGGAACAAACACAGTTAATAATGCAATTAATAAAAATTAACTGATATCTACTCCAAGGCTGTGAAGTCTTCCAAGTGTTTTGTTCCCTTCCTTTTCTGTGTGATTTAAATTTCACCACTTCCTCCGTCCCCCACAGCTGTGTGCTGGGGAGGAAGGGTTTGCAGCACCCACCCTGGCCTCCAGCAGGTGATTCCATGAGATTTTGGGGTGTGGATGACAGCCTAATATGCACCACAGGAGGAAGACTGCGATGTGCTGATGGTCAGGACTGTTGGATGTGTTACAGATCTCCTGTGTTACAGGAGCCAGGGCTGAAGCTGAAGCAGAACACTCAGGCCTTAGGACTGGGACATATACACCACCAGCAAAATGAGCTCAAATACTTGTTTTGAGAACCCTTGGCAGGACACCTGCATTGTGCTCTTGACTCCGAATCAGTCCTTTTACACCTCCATGTTAAACTCTGGCTAAGTGGGAAACTGCCAAGACCAAGATTTCTACAAATCCGCAAGTACAAGTCGTGTCAGACCATAAAAGATAACTACTACTATTTGGCAGATGAATTTTAGCTGTCTTCAACCTGTGCCTATGGCATATTTTATGGAATTAATCTTTGATACAACTTCATGTTTGTCCAGCATTCTTAGCATGTGTCATTGCAGTTAAGCTTCCTCAATGAACTGCACGAGCCCTGCCAAAGGTGGCAGGTAACAGTCAGGTCCATCATGTCTGTCCAGAGTCTAAATGCAGACAGCAGCAACATAAAATTTGCAAATATTATTTCAAATATTTTTTTTCTTTTTATTCTGTTCTTTATCTTATGTCTTATTACTTATCCCAGAAGGAACTTCTAAATGAGAACTGTGCAGCTCTGAATTCTCATCTCCTCAGCAAGTTCCACAGGTTGGATTTGATGATCTTGGAGGTCTTTTCCAACTTTAATGAATTTAAGATAGATTTGGGGATTTCAGAGAGAAAACCATCATGTTTACCCTGCCATGTTTACAAATTTGTTAAAACACAAGGGACTGGATTTTAACCTTCAGAACTACCATATCAATGTTTTGCATCCTATGAACAAAAAACTTTAAATGAGCCTGGAAAATGGATTTCAATTTAAATTTTCTTTGAGCACAATGGCCCATCAGTGAGAACTGGAGGCTTGCAAGTGAAGCACACCATTGTTCACAAAATGTTACAAATGGGATTTAAAAAAATATCCATGATTTTACAAGAAACAAATGACTTGAAATAGCTCAAAGAAGATTACACATGACTGAGTTTATGCTTCAGGGTTTGTAATTGCTTCAGCTATCCCTAGTTCATCTTGGCTGTATAATATCATTTAAATATTTTAGGTAGTTTTCTTTAACAGACTCTAAGACTTAATGTTTCTGCCTTGCTTCAGGACAACATCTTTTAATTGCTTTAAATTATCAGTGATGTCTCCAGCATTTTCACTGAACATGGACTGATTTCAATTAACTTTCTCACGCTTTAGCATAAAAGCAGTCTTATGCAAATTGCCCTAATTAGATCACCAACCTCTTGGAGCTAAAGCAATGACAGTCATTAAAAGGTTGTACAGAGAGAGAGAATCAAGGTTGTTTACTGCATCGTTAGCTTTTTGTCATTTCCAAGCTGCAAGGAGAGTTTGTTCCTGGGTCCATATGAAGGATTTAAATTCAATTCCAGAATTTAGAACTTGGGGAATTTTACAGGAGTAAATTTTGTGTCAAAATCAGGATGGTTCTTTTATTACTGTTGCACTGACAGTGAGCAAGCTTTGCACTGCTGCCAGTAATGCACCTGCACCAGTCACTGTTTTATCATCTTGCAGTGCACTGAGAAAGATATTAGTAATTAATGGATATTAGTAATTAATGGATACATGGTTGCAATGTTCCTTCAGTTTAAGTCTCCTTGGAAAATTTCTTTTTCCTTTACTGGCAGCTACTCCAGAAAGGGACATGAAGACAATCTAGAAATGTCCTTGCAATTAAAAAAAACATACAAAAACAAGCTTTGCAACCTGAGGTGGAGAAAAAGGAGGAAAGAAAACAAAGGCCTAAATGTAGTAAATGGTCTAAGGGATGATGAGACTGCACAGAGTCATTAAGCCTGATACCCAGCTGGCAAGAGAATTCTGCAAGACCACATGTGCAAACATCCTCAAGACAGTCACAGCTTTTCACTCACTTTTCAAAATCTACAAACATCCCAGAACCTAAAAACAAATCTATTCTAGTAGAGAAGGCCAAAAGATTAAGAAAAAGGGGAGAGCAAGACAGAGAGGAAGAGTGGACATTCTCAGTGTCCTCCACAATGTTTTTTTAATCCCAGGAAAATACTCACACAGAATCCCAGAACGGTTTGGGAGGGAATGGACCAAAAAGCTCATCCAGTGCCACCCCTGCCATGGGCAGGGACACCTTCCACTGTCCCAGGCTGCTGCAAGCCCCAGTGTCCAACCTGGCCTTGGACACTGCCAGGGATCCAGGGGCAGCCACAGCTTCTCTGGGCACCCTGTACCAGGGCCTGCCCAGCCTCCCAGGGAACAATTCCTTCCCAATATCCCATCCAATCCTCCACTCTGGCAGTAGGAGCCATTCCCTGTGTCCTGACACTGCAGTTCCTGAGGAATTGTCCCTCTCTGGCTTCCCTGCAGCTCCCTCAGACCCTGGAAGGAGCTCTGAGGTCTCCAAAGAACCTTCCTCTCTCCAGGCTGAGCAGCCCCAGCTCTCCCAGCCTGGCTCCACAGGGGAGGTGCTCCAGATCCCTCAGCACCTCCGTTGCCTCCTCTGGACTTGCTCCAACAGAGCAAGTTGCTTCCATGTCCCCCTTGTGGTGGGGTCACCAGAACTGAATGCAACAATCCAGGACTCACCAGAGCAGAGCAGAGGGATAGGATCCCTTCCCTCCCCTGTTGCCCACACTGTGTTTGAGGCAGAAGATACAAACAGGACTGTGCTCATTTTCTGGGGAGACTCAAGGAGCAGTAGCCCCTTTCCCTGCCTTCAGCATTGCCCAGGTACATGGGCTTCCATGCTGCTGCTCTTTGTGGAAATACTGTTTATAAAAGAGTCTGTCTTGGATCACTCTGTGTACTGGATTCAAAGTTAGATTCAGAACCAGGAAACTCTGGGTGACTGCAGCCCTTGGAAAGAGTTGTCCTTCATGCTACCATGCAAGTATAAAAAACCCCACAAAAATTTAATCCCTTTAGCCATGGGAGTCTGGGTCAAGAATCTTGTAAGACTCAAGTAGTATGTAATGCATTTTGGGCAAAGCTGGGATTCTCTTATATATCCTTCCTACGTGAAAATGCATCCATTAACCCATAGCTCTGGAATTAGTTTATGTTCATCTTTTATAGATAATACATGTAACTCCACAACAGCACTGTTTAATTAAAAAGTGCAATGGTGCAAAGTTACTGGGGTATAAATCCTAGTTCCATTGAAATTACATGAAAATCTATTACATTAATCTGTATCTAGAGTTCATAAAGGACAAAATTTTACATCCTCAAAGTCACAGGTATGCAAAGGGAGCTAAAAAGCTATTTATCAATTTTCCTACATGAATGACTTAAGCACAGATTACACATTAATACATTTGAGTAAGTAGGAGCAAATATTTACCCATTATTTAGCCATAAGAGCCTGTTTTCAAATTCAATTTCTCCAGTGAAGGTCTTTCCTAGAGTGAAGCCTCCAGTGCTGGCACCTTGTGAACCTGTAAGAACAACAAAGTTATGGACCACTAATTAGCAAAGAAGCTCTGCCAGGTTGTGACATTTCCAATGAAATGAGAGTTTCTTGTGACTTCTGGAGCTTCCCCAGTTTGGCTGGTGATCCCAGCCTGAGAGTGGGTAACACTGCATAGCATAACACAGCCCTGCCTCTTGACTCCCATGCAGGACCTGCAGTTCTGCAATGAGAAACAGGGAATGGCAGATCCAGGGGCAAAGATTTTACCTTTTGTTTAATGGGATTGGTCAGTGGAGCAAGAACAAGGAGTACTTTGAACCTGGCAGGAGAGTTTCTGATGTGTACTTTAATCCATTTTAGACAAGATGCACTGGGATGATGGTCTGTGCTGAAAGATTTATTTGGGAATAAACCAGATAGGAACAATCTTATTCTGGATTAAATATTTTCAGGGAAAACATTATACCTGTACCAGCATTACTCTCCTGTGAAACAGAAACATCAATAACACTCGGTCCTGGTACTCCTGTGGATGTCATGGGGTCTGAATGCACAGAGCTAATTTCTCTAAAATGTCTCAGTGGGTTACTTGGCCATTGCCCAAGGTAAAAAATTATTAGCAAAGATTTGGAATATTGTACTGAGGTGGTGACTAACGGACTGTTTCACTTTTTGGGAGAATTAGGGGTTTGGGAATTCATTTTTCATTGACCATGAACTGGCACAAGAGAACTACACAGACAGCCAAAAGTTTTTGAAGTATTTCAAATATGTTTTAAAATCCCATGAGATTTTCTCTCTCTGTTTAATGAGGTACAAGAACAGAAAGAATACACATAGCAGGGGATACCAGTAACACAAACAGTGGTCCAGGAGGAAAAAAGGGGATGTAGTTCCTTCATTAAATCTTAACTATTGAGAGTTAAGGTAAAGCTTGTCATATTTTTCAAGTGAACAAACACAATAGGCTTTGTGATCATCTGCATATTTGCAAGCATGCAAAGGTAGCTGGGATGCTGCACTATCAATATTACAATATGAATAAATTCAATAAAACCATTTCAACAGGGAAATTTAGGCACCTGGTGATGCTTTATTGCCTCCCAGCCTTCAGATAAATTTAAAGAGCTCTTTTTGAAGGATTTACTATTTATCTCTAAAAATTTCAGTGTTTAATAATGTTGAATGAATGTTCATTGAGGCTGAGGTGGAATTAGTAATTTCTAGTAGCAGTGACATTCCTATTTGCCTATTTACCCAAAGCTCCATGATTAATCTTTGGCTCTTTAACTCTCTCAGGCACACCATCCTTCATTTAAAGGAGAAAAATATTCTCCTACAGTTTCCCAGTACGTTAAGGACAATTCCCTACACTATATGGCTTTACTGCTTTATGTAGTTGTATTTTACACAGTAATTCCACTGTTTCTTTCAGATCACCATATTAAGCTTGGCCTGTAAGATCAACCTGGTCCTACTGGTGTTTATGTTTCAGTCACGTGTAAAGGCATTGTAGTGGACAGCTCAAACAACTGCCCATTCCCTAAAGATCTTGTAGCCTGAATTACAGTGAAAGTCTGCAGAGTGGATTAAATAATGATGTAATAGGGGAATGGGGCAGAATGCCACCAGTAAGATGAGCCTGTGTATATGCACAGAGACCTTTAGCTGTCTCTTTGCAGCTGCCTCACTGCTGTCAGCTGCAGGGACCTGTTGGATTCAGTTATCTGCTGTACACCATGGAGTTCTGCAATACTTCCCAAGCAAGAAAACTTGACCTCGGCCCACCTGTGGGATGGAAAAGACATAGAATTATTTGGCTCTTTTGTTTGTCTTCTCCTTTGAACTTCATTAGCACTTTCCATTGTAGGTGTTGTGACACATACAGCTGATTCTTTAGTTTCAAAATATTTCAGCTACACTATGGCACCTAAATAAGAAAAATGGACAATGGTTTAGGTTGGAAGGGACCTTAAAGCTCATCCAGTCCCACCTCTGCCATGGGCAGGGACACCTTCCACTGTCCCAGGCTGCTCCAAGCCCCAATGTCCAACCTGGCCTTGGACACTGCCAGGGATCCAGGGGCAGCCACAGCTTCTCTGGGCACCCTGTACCAGGGCCTGCCCAGCCTCCCAGGGAACAATTCCTGCCCAATATCCCATCCAGCCCTGCCCTCTGGCACTGGGAGCCATTCCCTGTGTCCTGTCCCTCCAGCCCTTGGCAATTGCCTCTCTCCATCTTTCCTGCAGCTCCTTCAGGCCCTGCAAGGCCACACTGAGATCACCCCAAAGCTTCTCCTCTCCCGGTGAACAATCCCAGCTCTCCCAGCCTTTCCTCCCAGCAGAGCTGCTCCATCCCTCTGCTCATGCTGGTGCCTCCTCTGGGCTCTCTCCAGCAGCTCCAGGTCCTTGCTGTGCTGGCCCAGGGCTGGGGCAGCTCTGCAGGTGGGGTCTCATCTGAGGAGCAGAGAAGCTCAGAACTGAGGAGCACTGGAAATGCTCTGGTTTTCTGCAGCAGACAGCATTGCATTAAGGAGCCCAAAAGAACTTAGGAGTTCTAAAATAATTTTGGGGTGAGCACAGGACTCTGGAAGTTGCTGTTATAAACGTGTAAAGATGTCATTCAGTGTGTTCTTCTGCTTGTTTCTTGGCTGGATTGTGTGCTTGTGTTTGTGACACAGTGATTATCTTTTAATAACCTTCAGAGTGTTAATCAAAACAAACCAACATATAAAGTGATCACATAACAGGTATAAGTCGGGACAATTAATTTGATTTGAAAGCAAAACAAGCTTCCAGTGCATACCTGAACAATGTGCCTGGTTTTTACTATGACCTTAATTACAACATGAAGTGATACTTGTTCTTTTTCCTCTGAGCTTGAATTTAACTCAATTCAGTCCTTCTGCAAGTTATATAAAAATTCTTACACTCAATCCAATATTATAATTCATGCAGATTTTGATGTAAACAAGGTTTGGACTTCTCTGTTAATGAAACATGACTGAGTGAGATGATTGAATTACTCTTCCTTTCTCTGAACAGACACAGTTTAACTGAAACTGCCAACAAGCCTATTTCAGTTAGGGCAGACTGATAGAAAACTGGCAGACTGATAGAGGGTGTTTTCCTTCATCCATTAATTCCTTGATCTTTGCAATCAGTTTGTGGAAGATCTGTCTCCCAAATCCAAAGATCAATTCTTTTTTACCAAAGAAGAGAAGAAAAATAAAAAAAAAATGGCCTTGAGGAACACGAATAAGCAATGTCTTTCCTCATTTTTTCAAAACATTTCCAGATGCTGGTTCTCAGTTACAGCTGCTCTAATTTGAGGAAGAGTAGGACAAGTTCCTTTGATTATGGTCATAGCATCAAGGGTCACAACAGTTGATAGAGCTGCTGCTCTAAATTTCAAGCAACCTACCTAGGTCATAAGGCCCTCATCAGAGAAATCTTCACCCATCATCAGGGACAAATAGAGAGAAATAATTGAGTTAATTACCTTACACTGCTTTGGCGATTATGACCATTATAAATGTGTTTAGCATCAATGAGTATTTTTAACACAAGAGAATTTACCATTAAATATGCTTTTGGTGATTTACCTCACAAAAATTCTTTGTCTTATCTTTGGTATCTTAGAGAAAAAGGGAAGAGATGTGGGCACAACCCAAATCCCTGGATCTAGTAATCACAGAAAACGCGATGATCATTGAGTCCAACCTGTGCCCAACCCCACCTTGTTACCCAGCCCAGAGCACTGAGTGTTACACCCAGTCCTTTCTTGGACATCTCTGGAGACAAATTTCAGGGCTAATCCATATTATTGTAAGGAGTGAGCCCAGTTCTGGGTAAGGACCTTTCCTACCAGCTGTAAATGCACTGAAGATGAATGCAGATATAACAGTGGAGTTGTTATGTCCTAGGGAAGAGTAAATAAAATGTGGTGCATCTAGTCTCTGCTGAGTGAAACAGCAAATCCCACACACAGTAACAGAGGTCTGTATTCAAATTTCTCACATTTTCCTCTCACAATTTATAGCAACTAATTTGCTTCCTGAATTGTAATGGAAAACTCACAGGAAAAGCCCAAGGATTGGTCTGTGACAGTCTGATTTAAGAAGCAGAAAATGAGAAAGGAAAGGTGAAAAGAACACCAGAGTGAGTGGCTATTTCACAGGGCTGTACATACAGCTCCCAGGCACCCCACTGGGACAATTACTGGAATTTCAAATTTGTATTTGTGGGTGGAACAGGTGAGAGAAGGTTTGGACAAGTTGGACAAGTTGTCCATCTGGGCAGATGTGCTTCTGTCTGCCTTACAAACATCAACCAATTGCTCTCAACAGAATTGTATTCTTCTGAGCTAAAACATTTAGGGGGATCTAAACAGAGCTGTATCCTGAAATGTTTCAGGGGCAGGAAATGAACTTGGATGAACCTGCTCAATACATGGGGAAGTCATATTCAGTGCCAGCTGGTGAAATTTCCTTAATAAAAAATAACAGGAGCAATCAGAGCCAATGATACTCAAACCCTTCCTTCAAACCCTTTATTTAAATGAAAGCTGCCCTTAATTTACTCTCTCTTATAGAAGGTCAAACATTTTACAGTAGCAAATCTGATTTGAACTACTTTGTTTAAAACAAACCAACAACCTCCTCACCTTTCCTAAAAACTACATTAATACAATATTTTTATTCACAGCCATAAATGGGGGATCCTTGTCATTTTACGAGCTCTTCCTGGTATTATTCTGTTTAAGCCATTAAAAGTGGTTTAACACTTTATGTAACATTTTAGACAACAAAACTTTTTTTGGTAATAAAAATAATACAAGATTTATCTCTTGCTAATTTTTCCCCACAGAAATGGTATTTTTGACTTGCTTTCTGTGCAGCCTCTAGAAACCACAATTTTACTATCTCATTATTGCAAAATATTATCAATTATTACCATCCCTCATAGCCTTTCTTCTTTTTTATTCTAAACAATTCACACTGGTCACTGTATAAAAAGGTGGAAGAATTCTGCCAACCTGCATTTTGTGCAGAAAATGTGGTAAACGATGTATTTCAACAACAAATGCAGGATAAATGACACTGTATGCTATAAACTGTCATATTTCTCTCTCCCCCTATTGCTGTATTCTACTGAAATTTCTGTTCTCTCTTTTATCCCCCATCCAACCTCACTAAGTGCATTGGACCTTTGGCGTATAACCACATCCCTCTGGGGAAAAAATAAACCATGTTGGCTGTTTATAACATGATTTAAATACTATATTTTCCCCTGGATTATTGAAACCAATAAAAAGAAATGTGAACAACGACACATTGTTGATTAATTTTACAAATACTTTTAAACACTTTACTAAAAGATTGGAATTTCAAAATTGTGAGAGAAAAAAAGGGAAAACAAATTCTTTCTGTACACATCTGACCCCTTTAAGTGCCTCTTAATTCTGGTTTAGTTACCTATTTATCTATCCTCATATGTTTTAATGTCTCAGTTATGAGAGAAGTGCTTAGAAAGACTTAACCAGCCCTGTGGTTGCCACAAGGTAAGTGCAGGTACAATCACCTCAAATCTATTTCAGAGCAAAATAAACCAGCTGAAGTTTAAAACCCAGTCAGATGAAAAGTGGAAACCCCCTTTAACCACTGCAAATGGTTGCAAAAATAAGGCTCTGATTAAGTTCAGCAATTATGTTGGCTTACACATGATTCGAATGAATTGTTGCAAATGATGAGGCAAAGGAATTGACTTTCCAATTGCATCCCCTCCATCATTCCTGCTACATTCCAGTTCTATTTGGGAATATCATCCTCTAGATGGGTGAACTAAGGATTGTCAGAGTTTATTTGAATAGATCTCATGCCAGCTCCCTGAGCAGCTGGGAGAACTCAGACATTCACAAAGCAAAATGGGAATTTTCATATTTGCACATGTTCACTCAGGCTTGAATTTTAAACTGTATATATTTGGTTTATGTATTATTTTCACTGTAATTTTTTTTTAATGAAAGACACTTCTGAATTATTTTTATGGTGTCTCAGGGTCCCCTTCAACATCATCTTGCTCTTTTTGGCAATGCAACATATTTTATTTATCCTAACCTCCAGCACTCTTCTTTTTATTGTCCACCTTTAAACTTTTTTATCAGGAGTTTTTACACTTGCCTGACTTTACTCCTTAATCTTCCTACTTCACCTTTGGCCCAGATATTTTGCACCTTATAGATGTCTCTTTCCAACACATTATTTTTCATCTCTATTGGATCATATTTTTTGTCATAGTATATTCACTGCTAGATGAACGACCTTCATTTATCTTTCAACACTTTACATTTCCTTTCTATGTATTCCTTGCATTGATTTTTCTCACCTTCTCGTAAGAGAAGATCAGCTGATACTCCATCAGCCTTTTCTTCTGTTTTGTCCCCTTTGAGGCCAAATGCAAACTTAGCATGGCTATGGTAATTAAACTTTTGAACTTTATTTTCGTTGGTAACAGGATATGGAGAGCAGCATTTTGAATTCATTTATTCCTAGATTAAAGAGACAAAGTATAATAAATCTTCATTCTTGTGTAGCAAATTACTTGTATTAATGATCAACAAAAAAATATTGATAGAATTAAAGACAGAATGAGACATATTTGGATTTGTGATTTGCAGAGCCCTGAGAGTCACTAACATGTAGGTAAAAGACTAAATAAAAAAATCTGAAAGATAATTTTGAACAAAGTTTCTGGAAGTTTAGACAAGACTTTTGGAAAGCTAGTTTGGATTTCTTTCATTTTAAAGACCTCTGGATCAAATACGTACTAGCCATGGGGAAAAAATATTTTAAAATTGTGTTTTGATAGCCCAAGGATTAATTACTGAGGTAATTCTGCTCCCCATGTTGAAATCCTTGTCTGCACACAGAGATGTTCCTCCTTTAACCACAGAGTCCCAGGTGGGGTCAGGCTGGAGGGGCCCACAGGGGGTCCTCTGGTGCCACCTCCCTGCTCCAGCAGGGCCATCCCAGAGCACAGGGCACAGCAGTGTGTGCACAGGGCTCTGCCATATCCCCAGGGACGAGACTCCACAGCCTCTGGGCACAATCTGCTCAGGGCTGGGCACTGCCCAGGGCACAAGTTGTGCCTCCTGTGCAGAGGCAGCTCCTGGGCTCAGGCCCTGCCCGTGGCTCTGGTGCCATTGCTGGGCCTGGAGCAGAGCCTGGGCCTGCTCTGCCCCTCCCTGCACCCAGGGACAAGACAGGGACACCCAGGGACACCCAGGGCTGAGAGCCCCTCTCAGCTGAGGCTCCTCTCCAGGCTGAGCAGCCCCAGCTCCCTCAGCCTCTCCTGGGCACGAAGATGCTCCAGGCCCTTCCTCAGCTCCAGGAGCTCCTGTCCCTGCTGTGCTGAGGATCCAGAGCTGGACACAGCACTGCAGAGGTGCCTCCAGGGCTGGGCACAGGGGCAGGAGCCCTCCCTCAGCTGCTGCCAAGGCTCTTCCCCATGTCCTCAGGGCACCCTTGGCATCCTTGGCCCCAGGACACTCTGCTGGCTCAGGAACAGTTCTGTGTCCCCCAGCACCCCCAGATCCTTCCCTGCAGAGCTGCTCCAGCAGGTCCCCCCAGCCTCAGCTTGTGCTGGGGTTGTTCCTGCCAAGGGGGAGGACCTGCATTTGCCTTGGTTGATCTTTAGATGTTTTTTCCCTGCCTAACTCTCCCAGCTTTCGAAGGCCCTCTGATTGGGGAATTGGCCACTCCCAGTTCTGTGTCTTGAAATGTACTGGGAGCAATGGAACAATGCAATGGAATGAGAGCAATGCGTGTTTTCAGTGACTCTTGATAACTGAGAGAAAAACAGCAGCAACTGAGGCTGTGTGAGTGCAGGTACCTGGAACAAGAATTAAATAAAAGAAACAATCAGCTGAAATAGGTGTTTGACAGCAAACCAGGGACAGGAGGAAGACTGAACATGAGCTATTAAAAGACCACATGTAAGACAATGTGTAAAACTTTGCCAGTGTTCAGGAGTTTTTAAGGAGGCCACTGCAGCCCTGCTACAACCCATCACTTGTTTGTCAGCTCTATTCTACTACTGGGAGTAAATAGAAAAAAATATCTTCTGGGCAGCACTTGATGACAGCACAAGTCAACCCCCATCCACCTCCATGCGGACTAGACACACCAAACAACCAAAATGGGGAGAAGACATTTCTCATCAGAATGATGCAGAAAATACAGAATATATTCGGAGGACAGCATTTATCAAAGAATAAATAATTCTGCATTCTAACAGATGTTGAAGGTGACAACATGCTTAACAGACTGTAGGTTGCAAATCTTGATTGATTTTTGCTAGTGGTCCCCTTCTCAGAGTCTATTTCTGTAGCAGAATTTCTTAGGGAAGGTGGACATGATCTGTATTTGGACTGTGATTGAATCACCCAGACTGGGCCGCATGGTTGAGGCCTGTAGAAGTTTGTGGCGCAGGTAGAAATTCAGCTGCCAAGTCTATGGCGCAGTTAAAATTACAGTTTAAGGTGTTAGCTAGAGACAGAGGGTTTTCTAGTAGGTAATAAGTATAGCAGTTAGTGTGGACACAGTAGCTGCCTTAAGAGTAGGTTCAACAATAAGTGTTTGCATTTTTCCCTGTGCTGTATGCCAATAAGAAGACACCTGTAAATGTAAACTATGTAGAGATGTATATAACCTGCCATTTTAGACAGAATAAATGGAGAACGTAGCATTAACCATATTGGTCAGATCTGCGTTTTTGCTCTCGCCCAAACTTCCCATTATTAGGGTTTCCTCGCTATATATTCCTTTTGTTTTCTGGAATTGTGATGATGTGGCAGCAGAGTATAAAGCTTTTCTGGTGATAATACTGATGACATGGGAACAAGTGACATGGAACAGCACAGCAAAATCAGAGACAGAGAGAAAAAATTAAGAAGCTTCCTAGAGGGTGCCTTAAGATTTTTGTTTTACCGTATTTTCACTTTTTATTAATTTTGAGCCATCATTGAGGTTCATCAATGCCAGTAGAAACAGAAGCATGATCCATAGGGAAATTTAGATGCACCTTCAGTAAGATCTCAGGAGTATTATTCAATTCTGAACTCAGAGATGTATTAAAAAGTTAATCCATGTTGAAAGAGATTATTTACCTTCTACATTAAAGTATTAAGGTTATACATTCCATTTTATCAACGTATCATCAGCACCATGTTATCACCATATTATTTAGTCACCCAGTTTGACTTGATCCTTCGGGAAATCTTACAATTCTGTAAGGTTTTCTTTAGTCTAAGGAATTTTCTGTTATCAGCAACATTCACCAAGTCATCCACCAAATCAATAATATATATACTGCAGAATGTCAGGTCTGATGTTGTTACCCAGGGCAGCCACTACTAACTGCTTTCCACTCACAGAAAATTTATCTGCAGTTTCCAGGAAAGTTGTATTTTCCAGCAGGTCGCCTGCCTGCTATGTCATATTGAGATAACTCAATGCAACTCACATAATTACATCATGTAACTTTATATCATTTGACATGGCTGAGGCAACCTAACATAAAATATCACAGTATAAAGCAACAGCTGGAAAATTTAAACATTGCTTCCCCTCCCCCCAAAAGGAATAGGAGGAAAAAACCCAAAACAAAAACATAATATTTATTTTTTTCAACCCTAGTCTTTCAAGAAAAAAAAAAAAAGGAAAGTATAGCTTGTCTAAAGTATTGATTTTTATGTATGTAACTAACACTGAACTGACAATGTCTTCACTAAAACCTGAATCTAGAAGCTTCTTGGAAAATAGGCTGTTGTCATGATCAGAGCAGCAAACTATCAGGACTGCATTTTAAAAGAGTAGATGTGCAGTGCTACTTTAGATTAAACCTGTATATGTGCTGCTCCACCTATGTACAAGGCATTGTGATTTAAGTGCAATTCTCTGTGCCATTAATTTCCTAGGACATGAGTTAAAATAGATTACAGTGCTAAAGAAACAGACATTTTGGTAGCTTAATTTACTTGTATCACTGTAAAACTAGTAATTGCATTCTGATGTAACAAATGCCAAATTTTAATTCTCTTTATTTTCCTGTCTAAAAAGAGAATGAGAAATACAAGGTAGATTTTTAAAACAATATGGTTCATCCGCAGTTCTCCTTCCTGCAATCTCTTTGTTTTGAAAAATGACCATTTTATCTTTGAGCTGAGATTTCAGAAGACCAAAAAAAAAGGAGTCTATTTTCAGTTATTTTCAAAACAATGAATTCAGCATTCAGAGGAGAAACTAATTTAGTGGAGACAAGGAATACTGTGACTGCAGAGAAATATGATATAGAAGGGAAGTTGAGATTGATATGAGCTGAAACAATGAAATGTGACTATATAGAGATTTTATAATAATAATAATGACACTCAGCTGAAGGTGAGGCAGGAGTTGACATGGACATTCCCACCTGGATAGCTGGGTAATGGCATTGACTGCTGGAGTTAAATGCCAAGGCACACTGATATGGGTGATCAGAACTGACAGGGAACACCAACAGCAGCAGGAGATTCAAGACAAAGTACAGTTATATACACAGGTATTATATGGAATTAAGGATACCGGGGAAAAGGGACTAAGAAAAGCTGCTGGAGCTGAAAGCTCTATCCAAAACTGAAGGACACAGACTGGCTTGTTTGGGTTTGGACTTTGTGTTGATTACAGTAACACAAATAGATATTTGCTTGGACTGGAAATAAGTGCTGTTCCTTCTTTTTTATCTCAGTCTTTGGTTCCATAACAGACATGCTAAAATATGATTAGATCTCTTCAACACTATTTTTCTTGAATATAGAGACAGTGGAATGACAGGTAATCAAACGCCTGAGGAAGAGCCTCTGGAGCCTAAATAGGGATTTCAGATTGGCACTTATGGAAAAGACAGTTCATCATCAGTTTGAGTTATGTTCAGCCTCAGGAACAGATGGCTGAGAGGGGCCATCAGCCCTGGGTGTCCGTGGGTGCAGGGAGGGCAGAGCAGGCCCAGGCTCTGCTCCAGGCCCAGCAATGGCACCAGAGCCACGGGCAGGGCCTGAGCCCAGGAGCTGCCCCTGCACAGGAGGCACAACTTGTGCCCTGGGCAGTGCCCAGCCCTGAGCAGATTGTGCCCAGAGGCTGTGCAGTCTCGTCCCTGGGGATATTGCAGAGCCCTGTGCACACACTGCTGTGCCCTGTGCTCTGGGATGGCCCTGCTGGAGCAGGGAGGTGGCACCAGAGGAGCCATTTCCAGCCTGACCCATTCTGAGATCAATGTGCAGTCTGCACCAGCTTTAGATACTGAATGGTAGAAGAGGCAACATGACAGGATCAGAAAATCAGTCTGCAGAGAGAGGAATGAAACCTGTTGGTATTCTGTTGGAGGGTGGATAATAACAATGAACAAAGCTCCAGACAAACAGGACTATCAGCTACTGGCATTCAGGTGCACGGTCACCTGTACTGAGGATAGATGAATTCTGTAACCTTGATTTTTATCCAGTGTCCAGGGAAAAAAGACAAGTTTAAAAACAGGACCTTGAATGAAAAGGACAAAATTTTGTATTTTTCTCTGGGAAACAAGATCATTCTCCTTGAGATGTTGAGGAAGTAGAGATTCTGAGCTGGCACAGAAAGCCACTCATGCACATCCAACATCATTTTTGTACTCTTTGACAGCCAAGATGTGCATCTGATCAGGATTTGTATTCCAAGAAAAAGGGATTTTTGGATTTGACTGCTCCTGGATGTACTGGAGAGAGGACAGTATGTCATTACATGTGGAAATGGAGTCATCGGAACAACAGCGTGGATATTAGCAGTGAATTACTTGTTTCAGCATCTACTTGATGCTTATGACAATTGCTATCTAATTTCCGTTGTTCAAGATAGCATGGCTAAATTGTCAATCCATAGAATCCCAGAATCCCAGAATCCCAGAATGGGTTGGAAAGGATCTCAAGGACCATCTTGTTCTACCCCCTTGCCATGGACAAGGACACCTTCCACTGTCCCAGGCTGCTCCAAGCCCCAGAGTTCAACCTGGCCTGGGACACTGCCAGGGATCCAGGGACAGCCACAGCTTCTCTGGGCACCTGTCCACCCTCCCAGGGAACAATTCATTCCCAGGGAACAAATCTCATCTAACCCTGCCCTCTGGCACTGGGAGCCATTCCCTGTGTCCTGTCCCTCCAGCCCTTGGCAATTGTCTCTCTCCATCTTTCCTGCAGCTCCCTCAGGCCCTGCAAGGCCACACTGAGATCACCCCAAAGCTTCTCCTCTCCAGGTGAACAATCCCAGCTCTCCCAGCCTTTCCTGCCAGCAGAGCTGCTCCATCCCTCTGCTCATGCTGGTGCCTCCTCTGGGCTCTCTCCAGCAGCTCCAAGTACTTGCTGTGCTGGCCCAGGGCTGGGGCAGCTCTGCAGGTGAGGTCTCACCTGAGGGGGCAGAGGGACAGAATCCCCTCCTTATTCTACTTTAGATTTATCAGACACCTGTGGAAGCAGCTCCAGCACTTTTTCCCAGTGACATGACCAGAAATTTATAAGGTCCTAAAAAAGCCCTGGGTAGCAATTGCAAAGGTAGAATGTGGTAAGGTGTATCCCATACAATATGGAACTAGTTAAAGAAAAAGTCATTATTGGGTGCACAGCTGGGAGAGACTCTTGTCAAATGCAGAAGGGACTGGAGCAGATTCCAAAATCAGTCAAGCTTGGAGTGTTCAATTAGACTCTGAGTTCAAGTGTGGCTGAGCAGTGGGGAAAGGAACTTGCTGCAGGAAAATAACTGTCAGTGCATCCACAGAAAGCATTTCGGGTGATACCTGCATGTTTATCTGTATGGGTACACCTTATGACTGTCACATACAAGATTCTACACCAGATTAGAGGGCTTTTTTTCAAATGCCAAAAACTGTAAAGAAGGGAGAGTGAGAGCTCTTGTAAATGCTAGTAAATATTTCAGCAGAATAGACACATAGAGGCAAGGTTGAAAGAATAAAATGATTTAGCTTGTTTTCTCACTGTTTCTTTACAGAATGTAAAAGAAATGCAGAGGTCTATTTCCTTGAATCATTCTGCAAATCTAAATTCAAAATTACTTATTTGCTATGAAACAAATACATAGCAAAGAATTTTTCAAGGGAAAAGAAAGAAAAACCTGTCACTGTAATGCATTTTGAAGCAGAAGATCTGTGATAGGGTTCATTTTCAGAAGATAAAATAGTTTTCATTAATTCACAAAACATTTCACATCACATTTTCACTTAATAAACATTAAATAAGTAGTTTGTGTTCATAGCTATAATCTATTTTTGAATTATTTTCCATGCAAGCTGTTATACTTTGCAAAAAGAAAGCCAAATTTAAACATATTTAACCACAGGCTTAAATTTGTGTGGTACCTAATTAAGAGAGGGAAGATAAGGAGCTGTAGTTAGAAAGAACCATTGGGAAAAAAAAAAAAGTTTTCTAGATTTAAGACCTTTTCCAGCCTTCCTTTGTTAATTTTTTGTTAATAATCCAAAAGTGTTGCACAGTCAGTGCTCACTCCCTTGGCAGGAGTCAACAAGCAAAGCAGGTTCACAGCTGACCCTCACCTCCTCCTCAGAACATATATTTTTCATTTGTTTTTTGAATAATCCCTTTCATGTAAAATGCTATTTCTCTCATGGAGGATCAACCATTAATGTCAAGTGCATGCAAGTATATTGCAACAAGGTTTTCAAAACTCTGTGACAGGTAACAAAGCTTTAAGGGGCTACAGTGATGTCTTGTCTGTACATTTTTTTCCTTGAGTTCTGACAGAATGAGTGTACAAATGTGTGCTGCAGCATCATTTCTCAAAAAGGTGGTTTTTCCCTTTTTTTTCCCTGACTACAGAAACCCTCTTTGTCATTAAAAATGTAAAGGCCCTTCTGGTTTTGTCAGTTGAGGAAGAAAATGAAAGGAAAGTCATTTGTGGCAACCAGGTGTAGTAAAGAGTCTTCCAGTTAAGGAACTGCCAAAATACATGAGATTAAAGCAGATGCATCTCGACACAACTTGTCACTAAAAATATATGTGGACAATAGGAGAACACATTAAAACCTGAACATTTTTGATACATGCAACTTAGTTAAAAAGTCTCAGAACACTTGTCAAATATTCATTTTATTCTTCTTTTGATTCAATTTCAAAAATTGAAAGAGTTTCCTATTGTTTTGGAAAAGAAAATGGAAAAATAAAATAAAAGGGGAGAGAATTAAACTTGTTTTTAGGAAAAGACTTCAGAAACTTAGGATTTAAATAATTATGGTGCAAGAAGAAAAAGGAAGGGGAAGCAAAAGGAGCTATGCCAAGAGCCAATAAGGTCCCTGGTACTGCAGGGTTGGAGAGGTCTCCCATTTCGAAATATGTTGAGCTCAATCTGACACAGATCAAACCTAAATCTTCCTCTTGCTTAGAAAACACAGAATAATGAAAAAAATTTGCCCCGATGAAAACTGAAAAGAAATGGAAATCACCAAAATTTCAAGGAGCAGAAGACAATGAATTACCTGGGGTCCAGAAGTGCTCTGGGACACACTGCAAGCCTGTTACGCACTAACAGGACTGGGGAAGCAGCAACTGAGATCAGGAGAGCTGAAAATGTCCAGTTTGCCAAAGCTCAACAACTGGATCTTCCCCAAAGAAGCCAGGAAGATGCCTGGAAAAACAGCATCTGTGAATAATACACTGAGGCATTTCATGCTCTGCAAGTCATTATTTTAAAGTATAAATTTTGGGTGAAATAGCATTATTTATACTGTGATACCCCACATTTATAGAAAGAAGAGAGTTCATAAACCAGTGTGATTTCTGGATTCAGATGTCCTAAAACCCGTAAGACTGATTTTTTTAGTGGACTTGTTGGTGCCTGATTTTTGAGATCACCTCATGGAAGTCATTGTAGGGGCTATAACACACCAATGCTCCCCTGAACAGTGGCTATTTTAAAAGTGCCATGTTTATTTGTTTAAAATAAAACCACTCCCTGAGGGCATTCAAAGTCAAATCCAAATACCTCAGTGACTACAATACTTTTTATTGCCTTTCACTCCAAGAAAGAGAGTAGAATTCATGAAACAGTCAGAGAGAGAACTCCTTTATATATCACAAGCAGGAAGACCCCAGCTCTAACATATCAGAAAACTACCGGAAATAATTGAAATTAAAGGTAACAAAAGGAAAAATCCCCTCTTTATAATGACACAAAGATCCTTTTTAGTGGGAGAACTCCCAGTCAGTACAGGAAATACAAGAAAGAATTTTAATAGGCATTTGGATTTTCCTAATGGTGTTCTATATTTGCTAACATAAGATAAACATTATTACCACACAGTGTAACTTTTGTTATCCAGCATTATCAAATTATTGACTAATTTGTAATGTAAATAAGTATTATTAGTTTTAAATATGGAAGATTTACATAGCTAATGAAATGACTGTAAAAACATTGTCTTAGGGCAGTTAAAAGCTATGTTACATTTAGCAAAACTGTGAACATGAATATTTATCCTTTCACAACAGAAAGAATAACCAACTGCTCATGAATATAAAATAATAAAGCAAATAGCGAAGAACATTTATAATCAATAATCATTCTGGAATTAATTTGTGTAAAACTGCCCTTTTCACCTTCTGTTTCCAATACATTTTGAACTTAATAGATTAAGTTTACTTCATTAATCAACATCACAGTATTTGGCAAAAGGCAGAGTTCATAAAAATGTATGGCAAACAATCAAAGATTTTTTATAAGGAAGCAACTTATGTGAAGGGGCAGAGATGTAAAATAATTAATTAAGTCCTAGCCATAAGCTTAAAGCTCCTTCTAATAGCACAGAAAACCTTCAAGGAGAGAAGACACTCTTTACTTCACCAGGATGTAGAAGAGATGGTGAAGAAAATATTTCCCCAATATTTTGAAGATGTAATGACTAATCACCAGCATCATCGCTCACCTTTTTACTCTTTTAAATTCTTTTTTTTCCTCCAGTCTGTCTGCTATTTTTTGGATTAAAAATGACTACATTCTTCAGAGCTATTTATGGTGTGTTGGACTTACATCAATCTGATGAAACAGACCAACACAGAAAACTAGCTCTTACACCTGAGAAAATGTTCAGGATGAATTCACTCTTGGTGAGTGTCCTCAGACCTGAGATACTCAAGGTGTGTTGTGTCCTGAGCACTCATTGACCTTCAGAAAAATTACACTGACCAACGTTGCCAAAATCCAGTGGAATTTTGATTTTTAATTAATTACCAGAAGATAATACTCTGAGTAATTAGTTCTCAGTGCAAGCATAGGTTTTATGGTTTGCATGAGTAGCAAAAAATTTTACATTCAAAATATATTTTAAATACAAAATATGATTTGACACCAATGGACAAACTCTCCTATTTTCCTGTTTATTTTTACACATGGATTTCCATGCAATGCCACGTGCCAGATCCTGTTCACAAAGATGGGACATACTCCAATATCTTGGCTTATTAATTGCAATCTTGCATTGATTTGAATGCAGCATTCTTACCTGTGAATTATACTTCTTCCTGATTTTCTCCATTTCCACTATATCTGAACTGAAATACTTGAAATATTTCTCTATATACAAAGCTAGTTTAGATTATTCCTATCTTTTACAAACAGTTCCAGCTTCACAGGTTTTGAGCTAATATGGCAGGGGTTTGTAATAAGAAAGCCCAAGAAAACCTCACAAAGATCAAAAGGAACATTTTTTTTTTCCTCAATGATCTAACCAGTGATATTCAGCTGCCAAATTTTAATTAATTAAATGAAATTCAGACACTCAGCATTTTGGAGAATCTGAACTACTCCGCTGCTTCTCCATTATCTTTTGAGTTGGAGATAAACACCATCCATTGTTTCTCTGAGGCAGGCTGGAAGGCACAGTTTATTCCCATCTCCAAAGTATCTTGAATTCATTAGGTGGGAAGTGCTACAGAAGTGCAATTTGAATGCCCAGAGTGCCCTGAGGTGGGAGGGGTGCCAGCCTGGTGAGATGTGCCCAAATCCCTAGTGGTGAGAGGGGAGCCAGCTCAGAGTGCTTTGCTCCCCACTGCCCTAAATAAACAAACAGAAATAGTGCCAAGGTGTCCCAAGCCACACATTTTGTGATGCAAACGCTGACTTAGGAGAAAGAGAAGTGAAACCGTTGCCTTTCTGTGCTGATAATCCATCAAGCAGGCCTAATGACAGTAAGAGACTTTGGACCAGTAAGAGGGTTATTTGGAGCCAAATCTCAAGCACTGTCAGTAAGAAAAGGTCTTTCCCTGCCCTCCCCCTTCTCCCTTGCCAATCACATGAACCATCAAGCCCTCTGGCATTTTAGAATTAGCAAGTCTTGTGCAGAATTATGAAAACACATTATTCCCCCAGTCTCATTTCTCATGGACTAATTAGAAATATTTGACCCCAAAACTACATCGGTTTTGATCAGATAATGGACTTCAATTAACAGGAAATCACAGAAGTACTGCACAAAGGGAATTCATTAGCAAAATAATTTTCTGCAATCAGTTCTGTAAGTATTTTGAAACCACAGAAACCAGTTCATTCATGGTTTTCCAAGGCCAATATCAAACTGGCAGAGTGTGATTGGATGGGATACTGGGAAGGAATTGTTCTCTGGGAGGGTGGGGAGGCCCTGGAACAAGGTGCCCAAAGAAGCTGTGGCTGCCCCTGGATCCCTGGCAGTGTCCAAGGCCAGGTTGGACACTGGGGCTTGGAGCAGCCTGGGACAGTGGAAGGTGTCCCTGCCCAGGTGGAACTGGGTAAGGTCCACTCCAACACAAACCATTCTGGGATTCTATGGAGTTAATTTTAGGCAGAGACCATGGACTGCACCTACTCCCACTATCATCCATAAGGGTTTTACCCTCTTTGCTCCATGGGAGGAGCAGCAGAATTCTTCAGAGACCCTGCTGCTATGCTGTGAACAGACCAACCCATTCTGACACAGTGAAAAACAATTTTATATCAGGCTAAGCTTTTTCAAAGCACTCAGATTCATAGCTGAGATCATTTCATGTCTGACTGCATAACTGCTGAAAGGCAGAGCAGGCTGGTCATATATCTAAAGTGTCCTCCTCCAGTACCTAAAACTAGGGGCAAATTTAATGGTTTTAGGTGGAGATCTGTGTTTCTGGGGCACAAGGGAGCTTCACTCCTTAGTTCATAACTCCCCATCAAGTGCGCAATAGTGCTGGGCTTAAGGGAAGCACATCCAGTGTCTCCATGTGTGCAAGGCTTATAACTCTCAAAGAATTAGGTTTTTTTTGTTGCGGTTGACTTCAGTAGCCCAGTGCAAGGCCTGCCCCTTGTTAGGACAACAGCTGACAAACAGCTTTGTATATCAGCTCAGAAATACCATCTATAATTAATTAAGAGTTCTTCTAGGAGCCCTGATTTACCACAGTCTCACTGCTTTATTGACAGCTACTGACATAAACTTTATATTTGATTTATTTCTATATATTTCATCTTTATATATATATATAAATAACATTGAATTTTAATTCTTTTTACCTTTGTCCTGTTCCTGTTTCAGGACACTTCAAGCACAATGTAGAAGGCTAGACACTCATTGCTGCAATGCTTGGAACATTAATATCTCTGCTGTTGATTTCAATGGGGGCACTATCTGTCTGAATGAGGGAGGGGAAAAGAAACAAAAATTTTAAAAAGGAGAGAAAAAAAAGAAGATGAGAGCACTCCACAATGTTTCAAAATAATTTTGGTGTCATGACTTGTGCCATGTATCCATAAAGTTACAAAATGAATTGAGGGTAATAGTAACAGACTGGAAAAATGAAGTGTCCCTCCTGAATAAGCCAGAGACTGAAAATATTTATGCTCAATCAGCAGGTATCCTTAACATTTCTCATAAATATCAGAATTACTACAAGGCCTTCCCTAAACTATAAATATAGCAAACAACTCCTGTTACAAGCCCGAAAAATCTGAGCAATAGAACTGAAACTTTCAATTGAAGAGAGGCAGAAAGATAAATGGAAACATAAAGGAATATAGATCTGTGCTGGACCTGTTTGACCTTAAGGCATAACTCCTGCTTTTTCAGGGGAGAGTAGACAGCAACACAAAAATAAAAAAGTAAAAGCTGGCTGACATTAAGCTCACCTTAAGAGTCTCTCTGTCTTTCTCTCTGGCAGAGTTCCTTTTTTGCATATTATAATATGTGAGACAATTCCAATTGGATTTATCTGTGTATTTTTAACTCGGACATAAAATTTTGCTTCAGGCTGAAACTTGGCATACCAGCTCTCAGCCCAACAGTAACTTTAAAAAAACCCAGAAGGTGAAGGGAGGTTGAATCCTTAACCTTCAAGACTGCAAAGCAGCAGCATATTTAAAATAATACAGAATAGGAACAAACCCCAGTTTGCCCCACGAGAGCTGCAGCACATCACATGAAGTATGGACAGAAGCACATCTCTGAAGAAAATAAACATTATTTCTTGCAGTTTAGATGCAGTTTTCATTATTATCAATATTTATTGTCACAGAGGGAACACTGAAAGGTAAATTGAAACCTCTTAGGGAGGTGTTGTCCCCATCCCTGGAGGTGTCCAAGGAATGCCTGGAGGTGGCACTCAGAGCTCTGGGCTGAGTGACAGGAAGGCGATCAATGTTGGATTTATGGGAAGTCAAGGATAAGAATAAAAATAAATCAGACATTCCAGTCATAGACATTGTTGGCTGATGGAACTTTGCACTGTCTAAAATGGCTGAATATTCCGTTCAGCAGGGGTCCAAATGCTGGGAAGCTGAGCAGAATGCAGTAGGAGACCATGGAGAAGTTTAAAAAGATGTTCAAAAAGATGTTTAAAAAGATGAAAAGCCTTCTGAAGATTTATGCCGTGAGCACTGTTTTCTATTTCTTCGTTTCATTCTGAGAACATTATGAACTACTGTATTAAAATTTTAGACTCTTACTGAGATGGACTTATCAGGATTGATCAATCAACCTCGCTGGACATTTGGAAAATGGGAGATATTCTAGCAAGGGATCTTTATGGTTGTGTGCACATAAAGGAATGTCAGCATAAACTGACAAACAGTGTTACTTACTGAACAGTTGTTCTGCTGGAATGTTGACTAAAAATATCTAGAAAAAAAAATTGAGAAAAGAAGAGGTTCTGTGTAGCAGGAGAGAGAAACAGAAAAGCGTAGATGTGACTTATTAAGTATAAAATTTGTTCTATTTTCCACATCTAAGATGTAAGGAGAGCTTAGGCATGCACAGCCTGGAGTAGTAACACAGTGCATCTTGCAGGGGCATAAAGGCCAGTTCCATGTGGTTGAGGTGTATTGAACCACTCCTGCTGGGAATATTTGTCTCCCATAGGCAGACACCTGAACCAATTCAAGTTCACAAGGCGTGCAGCTCCCAGTGCTCACAGCTACACTGCAGTGAAACTGGATCAGTACAGGAAGAGCCAAGGACTTTAAATACTCATCCAGGAGAGAAAACAAACTTGGAATTGCTGAGGGCAGTGTGACCTCATGGCTTTGGCCCTGTTGCACACTCATATCCCACCACCTCAGACAGGAAACCTCTCATTCCATCTTCCCATAAAAACACCTCCTGAAAAACTCGCCTACTGCCATCCCAGATCATATGTGAAGCTGAAGTAAACTTCTGAATTAATACACACATACATGTCACATATATATAAATAAAATAAATGCAATTTACCTGAATTATAAGGTTCATAATGCTTTATTTCTGGGAGAATTCCAGAAGAGCTTTATAATTTAAATAAAAGGCTGGAAAGCATATGCATACTCCATGTTTCATGACATGTTTTGGACAAATGAAAGGCAAAATAAAATGTAACTCTGCATTATAGGGGAAAGTGAAATTTAATTATACAGCTCTATCAATACCTTTCTGAACTGTAGTTCATATTCTGGATGTTAAGTATGGAGAAAAAATATTTTTCAAAGAACAAGGGGGGAAAAAAGAATATAATAGAAGATGGAAACCAAATAAATATTTGAGAAATCCAGACAGCATTTTCATGGTAGAATTCTCCACTAATTTGCTTTTATGGTATATCATACTCAGAAATTTGAATAGATAAATCTAATCAATCTTAAGTTCACCCGTCACTGAACAAACAGAGATACACCATTGCTTTGGCCTTACACTGGTTGTAGCTTCTCAAGTTCTGTATCTCTTGCAACTGGGTCCCAGTCAGAGGACGAGGACCCTATAGCAAGATTTGATGGCTTTGGAGCCTAACAGTGGGATTTACAGACTGTTCCTTGTCACAGGAATATTGGCCAGACCATGGGCTGCAGGATGTCACCAGCAAGGGCTCAGGGTGCCCCACTGTGCTGCATCTCCCCACATTCCAGCTTATTGTCTTCTCAGCAGGGCCAGGGGGCACAGAACCCCAGGTTGGGTCAGGCTAAAGGGGCCCACAGAGGCTCCTCTGGTGCCACCTCCCTGCTCCAGCAGGGCCATCCCAGAGCACAGGGCACAGCAGTGTGTGCACAGGGCTCTGCAATATCCCCAGGGACGAGACTGCACAGCCTCTGGGCACAATCAGCTCAGGGCTGGGCACTGCCCAGGGCACAAGTTGTGCCTCCTGTGCAGGGGCAGCTCCTGGGCTCAGGCCCTGCCCGTGGCTCTGGTGCCATTGCTGGGCCTGGAGCAGAGCCTGGGCCTGCTCTGCCCCTCCCTGCACCCAGGGACAGACAGGAACACCCAGGGACACCCAGCGACACACGAGGATGCACAGGGACACACAGAGACACACAGGACACACAGGGACATATGGGCACACCCAGGGACCCCCAGGGATACTCAGGGACACACGGGGACACCCAGGGACACCCAGGGCTGAGAGCCCCTCTCAGCAGAGGCTCCTCTCCAGGCTGAGCAGCCCCAGCTCCCTCAGCCTCTCCTGGGCACGAAGATGCTCCAGGCCCTTCCTCAGCTCCAGGAGCTCCTGTCCCTGCTGTGCTGAGGATCCAGAGCTGGACACAGCACTGCAGAGGTGCCTCCAGGGCTGGGCACAGGGGCAGGATTCCTCCCTGACCTGCTGGGAATGCTCTGTCTGAGCTGACTCTGGAAGTTGATCCCTTTAAAAACCAATCCAGCAAAACGAGTGATGAGTTTTACACCAGGACCTTGAACCAGCCCAACAGCAAAGGCCTCCAGGCTGGTTCAAGGGAGAAAGAAGACAGACAGGACCATCCAGAGGGTGGGACCGTGGCAATCCTGAGTTAGATTGCTTAAACTTGTGGTAAGCCATGGCACATGCCAGATCCAATAAGCACATTCAGCTCTCTGCCTCATGCTATTGAATTCTGCTAAGACACAATGACCAGTTTTTATTAGAAATGCGAGGTAGAGAAGGACGATGGGGAAATTAAAGATGTACTTTCACAAGGGGCAGGGAATAGATTAAGACATTTACATTTCCTGGCTTTTTAATCGGGTAAACGAATTTTCTCTTAAAATCCATATGAAATAGTATCAATACTCAGGTAAATACTTTTATCAACAATATCATAGTGTATTCTTGCACTATCATGTGATCATACATGTGCGTTAATCTTAAAAAAAATTAGGAAATTTATTTTTTATTTCAGAATTAGGATGCTTGGAGAACATAACAGAATTTTTAATTATTATTTTTTATTAAATTGGATGTCCAAGATAATAAATTCCAGCTTAGTTTCGCTCAATATCACATAGGAATGAGTCAGCTCTTAAAATAATGTGCATGTTTTAACTGCCCACCAAATTTCCAGACACCAAAAATGTCCTTCAGGATTTCTCATTTCTTCTAATTTTGTCTCTGCAGGATTTTCCTCTTTAAGGTCCCTCCCAACACAAATAATTCTATGACTCTATGAAGTTCCACTAAAATAATTTTTAAAACAGTGAGATAAAATCAACTAAAAAAACAAAACAAAACAAAACAAAACAAAACAAAAAAACCACAAAACCAAAACAAAAAACCCCAAACAAACAAAAGAAGAGAGTAACTTTTATATGCTTTGATGTTTGTGGTTTACCTATAGATCCATATGTTAACTCCCACAGGTAGATAACTGTGGTAATTAAAACAAATAAATCCCCTCTTTTTGGATCACTGCAGTCACAGAATTAATATGGCAAAGTTCTCTTAAAAGGATAAGTTCACTGCAGTCTGCATTATGAAGCATCCATAGTAAACGAAAAAATGACAAAAATTTATAAGTCTTGAGCACAAAAACTGTACTTTGGTTTTTACCTAAAGCATCTTAAATTTACCAGCTTGGCGGAAAACACATGATCAATAACTACCTGGTAAGAACTCCGAAAGGTGTTTTGTGTAGTGCAGCAGGAAGCTGAGGGGAAGATCAATGGATAAATACCAACGTACCTGGAAGCAGAACTGATTTAAAGGGTCAAGAAGCAGCAGCAGCAGCCAGAGGATTTGTTGAGCTCCATCAGGAGTCCAACACATCCCAAACCTGAAAACACCTTCCTGGGACATGAGAGCAAATACCTGAGGTGAGCCTTCCTGTGGGCTCGATATTTTCTGAGCCTAAGAATTATGGAGCTCTTCAAGGGAAACTTTTCAACAGTTTTCTTTTTCCCAAAACAACCTTGTGTAAACAATATTCCTTTCCCATAACTACAGGTGTTGTTTGCTATTTCTGTTACTTAGCCAATGGGAGAGGTGTCAGTCCTATGGACCAATAACGTGTCTTTTTAGCGCAGCGTGTTATAAAAGGGTTGAATGAATTGTAAATAAAGCCTTCTGATTTCTACTGCCTCCTGACTGGAGTCAAGCATCTTTATTTCGTGTCCTATTGCGACACCATCCTGCTCTTGCTAGGGGGATAAAATGTCATAAATTACTCAACACTGACTGCAGGGAAAAATAGGGAGTTACCTTGCCAAGCAGCTGATGTGGTATGAGATCCCTCCCCAGTTCACTCCGGAACTCACACTGTGCAAAGCCACAGAACAGACCCAGCACTTTGCACAGGTATCTGCAAGATGAATCCATTCCCCTAAATCTTGTAACAGCCAATGAGAAAATAACACAATAACACTTCTTAACATGACTACAAGGTGAAAATGAAGCATGGACTTCCTGTGAAGGGAAAAGGTTGCCTTCTTCCCTGCTTCTCAGCAAGACCCTTTTAAAGGAAAATGAGCATGTTCCTTCTTGTAATACATATATAATAAACTGATACATAATGCATTTCATAAGAAAACCACATAAATAATAAATGATCAAATAAAATCAATGGCATCTAGTTTGGCCAGTGACATCCTGATCAGGGCACTGATTATATTCTGTGCTGGCACTGCTGAGGCCCTTCAAGGGCTGTGTCCAGTTCTAAGCCCTCCTGGCCAGAGAGATCTGGAGGGGCTGGAGCATGTCCAGGGCAGGGAATGGTGCTGGGAAGGGGCTGGAGCCCCAGAAGAGGCTGAGGGAGCTAGGAAAGGGGCTCAGCCTGGAGAAAAGGTGGCTCTGCACAACTCCCTGACAGGAGGGGACAGCTGGGGAGGTTGGGCTGGGCTCCCAGGGAACAGGGACAGGACAAGAGGGAACAGGCTCAGGCTGGGCCAGGGGAGGCTCAGAGTGCAATCAGGAGGAATTTCTGCATGGAAAGGGTGGTCAGGCCATGGCAGGGGCTGCCCAGGGAGGTTTGGAGTGCCCATTTCTGGAGGTGTCCAAGGAAGGCCTGGACGTGGCACTCAGTGGTCTGTGCTGGGGACAAGGTGGGGATGGGGCACAGCTGGGACTGGATGGGCTGGGAGGGTTCTCTAACCTAGATGATTTTGGGATTCTGTGAAAACTGGAACACTGCTGTCCATTGTAAATCCATCTAGCCTTCTCACCACTGCTCTTATAAATTAGGAGCAATCCCACAGATTGCCACAGAAAGACATCAAGACTGGTCAAAAAAAAGCAGTTTTAGCAAAACCATGAGCAGTTTGGCTGCCACAGTCACTGGAAGAGAGCATGGCTGCTCTATAGCTTTCATGGGGTTTGTATCAATTTACCCTGTTAGCTGAACAAAACCTCAGAGCATAGCAACTGCTAAAAATTGAACCAGTAAATTGCAGATTAAGGAACTTGCTGTTATTTTGGCATATCTATATGGGTATTATTACCAGTCCTTGTTTTCCCCCCAGTTGACAAGTCCAATATACAAATCCATATTTGAGTTCCTTTCATGTCAATAATCATTAAGGAGCATGTTACAAGTACCACAGGTTTATAGGGACTAACATGCTCAAAATCTGTCCCTGTAAAAGTGACTTACACTACTGGGTGTTACTTTTATCAACAGATTTACTGCTGCAAATTCTTAAAAATTTCCAAATTACATAAATGACAATTAGTGCTCAGAAATTACTGAAATCATAAATAAAAAGCAGTGGAAACAGCTGGTATCCTCCCATATTCCACTCCTTGCATCAAAACAACACTCAACAAATTGGTACCTGGCAATTTCTGTGTTGCTTATATGGCAATTAATAATCAACTTCAAAATTTTTAAATTATTTGGCTTATTAGTAAACATAAAGCTACTGCAAGTATCAACATGCTTTGCATTAAAATTGTGGCTGCATTTCTCTTCAGAAAATACAGAAGAAACTTTCTTCACAGATCTATACCATTTTTTACAAAGTTATATCATACCAATGGATGTGTCCACTACTCCTGTCCTTGTATTAATTTGTCTGGTAGAAATATCACATTTAGAAGTTCAAAGCTATTCAGATCTCACTTTTTGGAAAATTCCCATCACAGTTGCTACCCTTCATTTCTCAGGTAATTAAGCAAGTTACCTGACAGTATCAGGCACTCTCATTTTCTCTCAACTAAACATGCACATGCCTGAATAACCATTTATCACAACCCCTTTTTGCTGCCTCTTCTGGCATCTCCTCACTCCCGTGGGGCTGGCTGAGCTAGAGAGGCTGCTGAGCACAGAAAATGAAGTTCAGACTTCCATAAATCAGAAGGGTCAGAGGCACAGCCCAGTGTGCTGAGGGCTAGGACAGCACGTGTGAGAACACAGATGTGGAACTGGTTTATTGAAGTTTAAAAAATCACCTGTAAAGTGCTCACATGTATCTACATATTTCTGTTTTGCTTCTAATTAAATCAGAAGAACTTCAAATCGAAGGAAAAAAAAAATCAAACCCACTCTACTGCTGCCTGCAGTGTTAACTGAGCTAAAAAAATCAGAGGCTTTCAAAGAAATCAACATAAGGTAACTTTCAGTAGGCCCAGGCTTTTGTGACAGTGTGAGAAGACCTATAAGTGAAAAAAAGCGCTCCCACCAATCCACCAGGGCCTACAGGGTCAGATGAAAGAATTTTGAACCCAGTGTTCAGTGTTTTCTTGTTTAGGACATCAGTTAATGTCCTGAATTTCCCTAGCTCTCTCCTGCACCCCTCAAACCCCCAAATACAATTCCTTCTTGGTTTCCTCTTATTCTTAATTAACCTGACTGTATCCATGATCTGTCCAATGATTTGCAGGTAATATTTCTCATTATTGCTGTTTGTCGAAAAAAATAAATTTTAAACCTCCACTTCGGGGGAAAAGAAAGTCTGGCCAATTTTCTTCGGTTTCAGCATTATGAACACATATCTTCAACAATTACTTACAACATAACAAGTACAATTCAACATGAAGGCACATCTTGTAGTTCAAGATTTTTGTGGGTTTACAAGGGGGAACACAATCGAGAAAATTTCATAATCATGAAAATCAGCCTTCAGAAAAGAAATCTCATTACAATATCAAAGTTCCACATAAATCTCAGTAGCTGTATCAATCCAGAGCACTCCAACTAAAAGGAGAAATTAATTGTTTTAGAGGAGCTTTAAAAATAAGATAAATGAATGGTAATTCCATGTTTTTTCCCAGACGTTTATCTTGGGATAAGTAACCTAGTAGACAGAAGAAAGAAAAAAAAAAAATCTTCTCTCTCATTTTGCATAAATGAATGAAGAGGCAAAAAGAAATAATATTATGGTATTTCAAATATATGCCTGTAGGAGCTGATTCTACTGAAATTATTGGTACATGCTTAAAAGCAAAGAAAACTACTCATTTCAGCAGGAAACAGAAATACCTCCTGCTGGAAGTAGGAAGACTTTACTCAAGAGAGCAATCTTCTTACGCTAGGAATTATTTAAATTAAGGAAAAATATATGTAAGACAGTCCTCCTAAAAGTTACATTTTTCATTTGAAATTCCAGAGCAAAATATCCCTCAAGGAGGAGGCATCAAAAGCAGACAAGTTACAGCTCATGGAGCTCCAGTAAAGTTGTGACTACAAGGTTTCCTGAATAATTGAAAAGGCAAAAAAGAAATATAAAGTGTTTTGAAACAACATTTTAATGTCTAATCAATTCTATGTGTTTTAACTGAATTTATATTGTTTCTCAAGCCTGTTACTTTTTGGGAATAAAAGGGTTTTTCTACTAAAATGCCAGCAGTTAAAGTTATAAATGTGTCTATATCGGCATAAAGACATTCCCACACTAGGTGGAAAAAATGGAATATAGAATTGCCATTCACTTATTCCCAACAATGGAAAGAATCCCAGGAACATCTTTCAGGCTTACATGAAACTTATACACCCATTCATAAGGAATAGTTTCCCTCCCAATATCATCTAATGCACTCTCTATAAACCTCTGAGGAAAACGGTTTATGAGCAACAGGAAAATTAACAGGATTTGAAAGATCTGATATTTAAAAGAAAAAAAAAGTTAGAAAAGTGACAAGATTAATGGTCTATACTGGATGATAAATTTCAGACAATAATCCTCTAATGTCAGGATAGAGTAAAAATAACCTAATAAATCCTTTCCCAGCTATGATATAGTAGTAGAAAAGTATTTCTGAAAAAAAATATTGTTCACAGAGTTCTTAGTGTGGCAGAAGAGTCATCCTATAGGACTTTAACAAGGAGCTTCACATAACTAGCTGGGTAAACAGGATTTCTGATGAATTCTTCTGATCTGGCAGACTTTCTAAGCTAAGGATGGTTATCTGTCTTGCAGAACACAGAATGTGGCCTGATCCTACATGTATTGGCAAAAAGAAAAAAAAATACACATCTATAACCTGTAGAAAATTTCAAGCTAAACAACTCAAAATTTAAATTTTACATTTATATTTTTTTTGCATGTGAAGGACTAGAGCAAGATGTTTTAACAGCACTGTACCCTATATAATTAAAGACTGATACTTTTTAGAATGAGTGCTTTAAATATCTTGAAATTAACTTGGGACTCTAATAAAAAAATCTATATTCAGAAAAGAAATCAAAGAGAATCAATAGCTACATAAGAACTGTACATTTGATGATAAAAGGAAAACTGAGGAACAAAGTATTTACAAAAAAAAAGTACTAACTTAATATTAAATGTTACTCAAACTTATCTTTCAGCTGGAAAGCTGATAAAATTATATCAGCCAATATTATGGCCCTGCAAATTCTGTTATTAAAAAGCTCTTTGTAATAATTTTTGCAATATTTTTTGAAAGCTTTAAAAGCCCCGCCCCAGCACAATCTCTGACAAAATGTATATAGGGTGGCTAATATTACAATGTCTTAAAAATATTAGCTTGCTGGACAAATATGTACTTTTGGATAAACAGCACCTGAACTTACAGCAGACATTTTTCTAAATGTTACAGCCCTACTAATAGTTTCAATTAAATAAAAATTAAAGCTGAGAAAATATCACAAAAGGGTAATCTAATATTTGATCATTAATGTGCTTATGTAAAGTGATATTTACAACAGCATTTGGAGATCCAGGAAATTTTCCTGAAGGAAAAAAAAAAAAAAAAGAAAAAAAAAAGAGCTTTAATAACTTCTAGTACATACTGAACTTTTGTGTCCTGCACATCACATTATCCCCAGAAGCACTGGAAGAGTCATCCAAGACCAGTTGCTCAGGTTTGAAGATGAAACTTCCTTAGAGAGATGATTTATCAGAGCATGAAGTCACAGGACAAGGGGGAATGGCTCCCAGTGCCAGAGGGCAGGGTTAGATGGGATACTGGGAAGGAATTGTTCCCTGGAAGGGTGCGCAGGCCCTGGCACAGGGTGCCCAGAGAAGCTGTGGCTGCCCCTGGATCCCTGGCAGCGTCCAAGGCCAGGTTGGACATTGGGGCTTGGAGCAGCCTGGGACAGTGGAAGGTATCCCTGCCCATGGCAGGGGTGGGATGGGATTTAAGGTCCCTCCCAGCCCAATCGGTTCCAGGATCCTCACAGACCAGCCCTTCATCTTCAGGTCAAAGAATGTTGCCATTGCTGCCTTACACTGGACAGAACCGAACTTAGGACAGGATCTTAAAATCTAAAAAGACCTTGGTATTAGTGAAACAAGGAATTTCAGCATTTTTAAGGGGCCTATTTTTTTTTTTTTATTAATCAAAAAGGTTTCCCATCCCAGCATTGTTACCATTTCCCCAGTCCTAGGGTGAGCAATACTCACAACCCCTTGAAAACCTCCAGAGCCAGAAATTGCACTCATGCCTATATTCATGGCAACTGGAAATAACTTCCATGGATTAGCTGGTCATCTTCCAGCTACTGCCATTCAGCATGTCTGTGATAAAAAAGGGAAAAACTACACAGAAATCTGATAAAGCTGATTCGCACACACACAGAGCTGGTGCTGCCCTGCTCACCTCTGCTCTCCTGCATGGACCAAGGAGGGAGGACCACAGGAACAGAGAAGTCCCCTGAGGCAGAGCTGCCTGGAGGCCTGGGAGGAGAAAACAGCAAGAAGAGACACTTGAAATGTCTGAAGAACTGTAGTATTTACATGAACTCCATATTCTCTTTGCTCAAATGTACCCCAGCTTCTTTGAAGATGTTTTTGGGTAACATCTGCCCTATAAGAAAAAGAAAAATCTTATAAAACCCAACTATGTTATTTTTGTTATGTATTCCTTAGAATGTCCTTTTGATTGTAGATACAGCCCAATTTCTCAGATGACAATATTTTTACTTCAAAGTTTCCTAGAAAATATAAATTTAATAATATTCAAATTAAAAAAATGTCAAAATAAGCCCATTGTCCCACTTACATCCACATAAATTTCAGAGATGTCAACCTTGATCTCTTTGCATGTTAAAGACAATGATAAACCAACATCTATTTAATGCTTGTACCTCCTAGAGTTTCTGCTGTTTGTAATAAACTCAGCAGTTTCTCCCTATTTTATATTAATTGGTGGGCAGCCAGATGTTGTGTTCTGCTGGAAAACAGCACATGCTGGCAACATGGACATTTGTTTCAGAAATCAATATTCCAATGAGAAGGAAAAAGCTAATTAGACAGCAAGGTATTAATTAGTGACATCCAGCTGAGAAAGCAGAGGTTTCCTCACTGCCAATGTACCAATGTTACGACAGAGGATTACAGTTTCTTCATGGAGCTTTCATTACCTAAATAATGTTATAATTTAATATTGCCTTTTTGTAGATAGTAATAAAGCTGAGATAAAATCAAAAGGAGTGAGTACACTAATATTTCCTTGTTTTTCTCACAGCATTGTTGTTTATATCAAGTAAGAGCATACACTGAGTTACTAAAGATTTCCTCCATGACGTTCTCTGAACTTTCTGAAATTAATTCTCATACCGCCTGATGGAGCAAATTTTCAGAGTTGGTCACTTGCCATTTAAGTTTTAAATAAAAAGCACGTGATTTTTTCCAAGCCTTCAAAGTCTGTGATGGTAGAATATAAGAAAGTATTTCTGAGAACACTGCCCAAATTTCAGGCAGAATTCTGAAACTCAGATTTTTCCTACAATCAAATTCTTTTCCATTTGCCATGTAAGTCAGATTTATCCATGAGACCTGGACTTCCAAGATGTGTAGTTCGCATTTCAACAGAGAAAAAGATGTGATACCTCCAGGAGAGAGAAGGCTGAAATAATTTCTACTTCCTACACTGGGAGGTTTTGGGACTCAGGGGATCATTTTTCTTAATGTAGAAATGACCACTGGAAAGTTTTCCTTTCTAGGGTGTGGCAGAATTTGAGTCCTCTCACATTCCACTACCTTTGGAACAAGGAGTTTGTGAAGCTGATGAGAAACTGCATTGAGGAGCTGTGTTCCAGCCCCAAGTCATCCCAAATAAAGCTTCCGCCTCCTCTCTGGGTTAACTGGGTTTCCCAGGAACGCTTTTATGAGCGTGAAAAAAGATGGCAAGTGCTCTCTTGTGGCATTGGAACTGCATACATCAAGAATCCTTCTGCTTTATGTAGTTTATTAAATCATCAGCTGTTTGTGAAACTTCACAGAACTTCATCCCTCTCAATGCAGTGGTAACTAAGCCTATCTTTACAAAGTCTTGGAATAAAAATCTATTCCTTATGTATTGAAACTCCATCTATTCCACAGCACAGTCACATGCCTGGGGTTCTATAAAACATTAGCAACTGTGAGAGCTTTCAGTGTGTCTGTCATTGCCACCTGAGCTTCTCAGCCCACTCCTGGAAAACTACTGCAGTGACATGTCCTGAATTATACCCTTACGTTATATCATGAAGGAAGATGACAAGAAGATGACAAGAAAGATGGAGAGAGACAATTTACTGGAGTGATACAACAAGGGGGAATGGCTCCCAGTGCCAGAGGGCAGGGTTAGATGGGATACTGGGAAGGAATTGCTCCCTGGAAGGGTGCGCAGGCCCTGGCACAGGGTGCCCAGAGAAGCTGTGGCTGCCCCTGGATCCCTGGCAGTGTCCAAGGCCAGGTTGGACACTGGGGCTTGGAGCAGCCTGGGATAGTGGAAGGTGTCCTTCCAAACAAAACTATGATTCCATGATTATCCTTTCCATATATAAAAAGCTGAAATGGAGACAAAATTACTAAGACACTAAAGTGCTCAACCTTACCAGTCATTAATTAATTCATTCATTCATTCATTCACTCATTCACTCATCCCACATAATCCTGAAACTACTTTGATCTCCTTCATTTCCTGTATTCTTCACTCATTCCACTTCCATGATTTTGTCCATCAAGCCAACCAAAGTGTTTAACATGTGGCTTTAACTATTAACCTGTGGAATTCTTAATGTAGCTCTTACATACGGAACAATTCTTCTGTCCTCATATCACTGATGTAAGCAATTCTCAATGTTAGTTATCATTAAATTTTCTTGGAAAATAGTTGGCAGTTTTTGATCCTTTGACAGTCAGTGCTACAACACTAACCCTGGGCAGAAGGAGCTTAAGCTGCTTTGAACAGGCAACAGACTGTAAATATCATTGCAATAGTAAAACTTGATTGCTTAAATTATCAAAGATAATTTTGAGAACTCGGTTCTTTTTGATTTTTCCTCTTGCCTTTTCTTATTACCTGCATCTTTCCCCAATTTCCCAAATTGCTATTCCAATTTCCTAATATTTTCAGCACACTATCTTCTGCTGCTTTAAATTCTGTCTTCTTTTACACTTCTGAATTTCTCATTCTTCTTGATGACAATTTTGTCTCATTAGTTTAATTTGAGATATTAAGGCCCCACTACAATGCTGTTGGTTTACATAATATACCTGTATCTCACTACCATAAGATACATTTCCTATTAAAAAAAACCTCCTGACAAGATCCTAACACTTCTTTCTCATGAAGCACTTTCACATGAAATATTTTTCTGAGATTAACTTTATGCATCATTTTAGATGAGCTAAATCCCAAGTAAGACAGCCTGCAGCTTAATTAATCTAAATCATTCCATAACTTTTATGTAACATAATAAATGTGGACTTTATTTGCTTCTGGGGAAATAGTTAAATTTTGCATGCATGCATAACTAACCAAAGTACAAAGTAATTAAAACTTTTCAGTGCTTGCTCATAAGCATTGCCATGACATAGCAATTAAGTCCTCAAAATATCACAAAGAAGATACATTAAATTATAGTCCTTTAAAAACAGTATTAAAATAGGGAACCTGTGTAAGGTTTTGTAGTATACACAAGTATCTCAGGTGGTGCCTGGAAATCAAAATATCCATGTTCTAACAAAAGGAACTGCACCAGTCTAGCTCTAAAGAAAGACTTTCACAAGTTCAAAAACAATTTTCATCATTGGAACAGACAGAAATCTCTCCTCTTGATGGATTCCCACAGCAGCTGCCCATCCTAAACGCCCTCTTTATTGTCTTTACCCACACGAGGGCTGCAGGTGCTGCTCAGAGAATGGATAAGGAATGTCCCTGCAGCCCCTCAGACCCTGGAAGGAGCTCTGAAGTCTCCAAACAACCTTCTCCTCTCCAGTCTGAGCAGCCCCAGCTCTCCCAGCCTGGCTCCACAGGGGAGGTGCTGCAGTCCCCTCAGCACCTCCATGGCCTCCTCTGGGCTTGCTCCAACAATTACACATCCTTCTTATGTTGAGGGCACCAGAAGTGTCCATGGTGCTCCAGGTGGGGTCTCATGATGACAATAATCAATCATAAATATATTATTTCTTTATACCACTATAGATATTCTCACCATGCAGGGCTGCCAAGAGGGTGGTTCAGAGAAGTGTGCTCAGTTTGCCATCCCTCATGAAAAACAAGATGTAAACTCTCCCTGCTCCTTTTCAAGATTATGCAGACAGTGTAAGTCCTCCTTTCACCCCTTTCTGAAAGGTTTTTTTTTTCCCTCTATACCCTTCCCACTCCTTTTAACACTGAAAAATTACAATAAAAGAACAAACACAACCCCCATCAGTCTGGGCTGAAGTTCTACATACTCAGTATCATCAAAGTGCACAGCACAAGGAAAATAAGCAGATAAAATGCAATTCTTTCCCACCTTTAAGGCTAACAGACCTTTAGCATTTATACAATGTTTCCAAGTCACTAATCCTAAAGGACTACTGGGATGGAAAATATGACCCTGCTGCTCTCAGTACTGCTGAATAAGAGATGTGCACTGAGGATGGTTCTCCGTTCTCATTTCAATATTAAAAAGAGAGACATTACTACAAGTAGTACCCAGGCAGCAAAATATATATCAATTCAAAGGAGGTTTGGAGTCAAAAATTTCCCAAATTTGTCACTGATGTTGGAGACAGGAATGCCACAAGAACACACCGAGATCACGCAGCAACAGCTGAGGTTTTATTGCTGGGTGCTCTGTTTTTTAGGGGGTTTCAAATTTCCCATGCTTACAAATGTGACTGGTGAAGGGTCTTTACTCCACCCAGCTCACTGGCCAATGATATGGGCACATTCATGGTTCAAAGGGCTTGGCTGGGGTCCCTTGTTCGAGTTTGAATCCAACCCATCATTAATGTACCCGGGGACTTGTTTACTTCTGTTCCCTAAGGAGCTAGGCTGGTCGAGCTGGTGTCTGTTATGGCCAAATTATCTGTGCGGCTTACAGAACAGCTGAAGCTGTCACACAAATGAAGTGTCAGGAATGTCTTTAAATGCCTATGATACAGGAAGTTGGACCTACTGAAAATGATGTATTACACATCATTTTCTTTCCACCATCAATGAGAGCGTTTTTGAAACAAAATGCTGTTCTCTGCATGCCCTTCATCTTCACAGACCACAAAAATTTTCTGTATTACCTGTTCTAAGCAAAGAGAACATGGTATTGTTAAGTATAGTGTGCTATGAAAGTTTGATGTATCTTTTGGCCAATGGAAATATGAATCCCATTTCAACTCTTCCCCACACAATTAACAATACCGGAAAGAGAAGAGCAATAAACAAGAAAGATAAGTAAAATTTTCAGCATGCAGTTATAGAATATTGAAAAGGTCATAGTGTATAGAGTATTCCCCTAATTCTTTGAATACACGAGGCTCTAAAATTCCAAATCTCACTGAAGGTGGTAATGAGAACAGAACAGAAATGTGAAGATATTATTTTGACAGTTACTGTAATGACAGTGTGAAATGTTATAAACTTAATGTACTCCAAGGCAATCTGTCACCTTATATACTGATATTTATTCATAAAAGCAATAATAATCATCAGACACATACATGGAGGCATTAAGATCCTATAGATTTTATATATAAAAATTAGGGTTGCAGAAATGCTTTGCTTTCAAATCTAACTTGTAAGATAAAATGCAATATTACAGGTAGTCTTAAAAAAACACGGAATTGTTTCTTTCTTTCTGTTCTCTGCCACCAGCAGCAAGAACTTAGGCATTGTGAGCTTGGACAGAAGGAGCTTTCCTGTGCCTTCAGATGAATAAATTGTTTAGATGATGCTCAATTCTGCAGCAAAATTTAAAATTAGACTAATTTCATAATATTCATTAAAAATTAACTCATTCACCACTGACAATAAAATTATTGCTTTTTTATTCTGTCCATGCTCACAATGATTTTATTTTCTGACAAGGAAACCCCCAAGCTAAAATCCTGTGAAACTTGGCTTCAAGTCCAAATTAAAAGTGTAATTGAAAATCCCTAACCAAGTCACCTTCCTGTTTTTGATTTGAGCCAACTCAAATCAATCATTCCATCCCTTATGCTGTTTTCTATAAGTATGAACAATTTTTAAAAATTCCTTAATTATCTTAATAAAAATAGGCAAAAAAAATATAGCAATGGCAAACCAGCCTATTTATATTTTTTCTTACTGTTCCCTGATGCCTTCTTGCAGCTATATACATTTGAATTAGTTTTAAAGGAAGTTCAGGTGACGAATTTCCCCACATTTGTAGAATACAAAATTAGATCACAGTGTTCTCTAATTTATTCTCTTAATCTGCCTTCTTTCTGCAGCAAATTTGTGGTCCTTAAGCCAGTGTTATTTAAAGAGTCCTTTTTATTATTTCTTTTCTGATATTATAAATGTGAGTGAATTTGATCAAGCATTTGTTCATATTATATTTCTGTCTCTAAATCAATTAGAATCTTGTTTCTGCTGAGGGTATCTAATTTTCCCCTCTGCTTGCTACAATTTAAAATTCATATTCCACTTCCATTCTCAGTTTTTATCTAAAATTGCTGTTTCTGCAAACATTCTTGGCTTGTATCCTCACCTGCTCAGAATTCTACATAAATCCAACACAAATGAATTTTTAAACCAGCCAAATAAATTATTTGGATAACTCTGAATAGATATGTTAAAAAAAAATCAAGCAATATTAATTCTGTAATACTTGAAAAAATTCTAAGATCATTCATTTGTTAAACATGTTGATTCACCATATAAATATTACCAAAGATTATCTTCTATTGAGATAAGGAGCCTTTGAAACAAGGATAAAATGTGGTGAGGGTTTCATCTCCGTTTCTGTGACAAATTTCTTCCTCAATCATGAAGGAGAGCATTAATGGGCACGTGCAAGGAAGCTTTTCCAATTTCTCCCTGCATTATAGATGTCTTCAGTGTCATTAGTTCTTTTCTTAGATCAATATTAAAATTTAAACCAAAGGACTTCTTCCTTCTTTAACCTTGAAGTTCTGCATTTTCCTTGTGCCAGTGGATCAGCCTTTAGGGAAACAGCAGGGATGAACTTTGAGGCTAGAGGGGGAAGAGACAACTGCTGCAGTCCTGGTGTATTCCTGATTTCCCAGAGGACAAGGAACACCTCCTCCAGGTGCAAGCCAATCCAAAGAAAAGGGATGAGCATCACCAGGGCACAGAGTATGGCCAAGAAAACCTCCTTTTACATCCAAACTACCCCAAGTTTCTCTTTCCACCTAAGTCTAGACAGTAAGAATCTACAGTGAAAGAAAAAGAGTGGTGTGAACAGCACAGTAAAGATGTCAAATAAATTCAATTAATAAAACTGCAATCTTTTTTCTTTTTTCTTTTTTCTTTTTTCTTTTTTTTTTTAATAGAGACTTCTCAGCTGCAAAGCTTCAGTGGGGGGTTTCAGACATAAATACTCCTTAACATATGAAGTACTGGGGAAAGCAATTCATGTCAGAATAGCCACATAATTAATGTAGAAGGGTACAATAGAAAGACCTCTGTTTTTTGGGTGCTTTCTAGCAGAGAAAACACAGCCCACGTTTGTTTTAAAATGTTAACATTATGTAAATCAACTATATTAATCCTAATTTCCATGCAGTCTTGACACTCCCAAAGGGGTTTTTTTTTCCCTCTGTTTAATACTATCAGGGAGGGAACAATAGAAATTTTTTGGTATCCTGCCAAAAAATAGCAGCTCCATTCGATGTTGTCCTGATTTGCCAATGTTTTAACAGATCTACTTCCACCAGATGTCTCAGAGTATTCCTGTAGCAGAGGCAGACTTTGAAACCCAAACAAAACAATTCTTCATAAGTGAGAGCATTTCTCAATTTGTCCTCCACCTTTATTCAAAAACATCACAAAAATGCTTTCTGTTACCATTGATTTGTAAATGCTGTCCATCCTTTAGATTAAAAACTTACAGGAAAGAAGTAAAAATCATTTCACTATATAGAATAGTGGGATTTTTTGAAAGGGTTTTTGTAGTTAACTTTGTAAAGTCTCTAAAGTATCTACCTTTTACCATGGATGACATAAGGAGGCAACAACCCCATGCACAAGTGGCATCATCCAAGACAAGGCAGTTAAGACCCCATTTACTGCCATAATTTCTATCAACTGACACATAAATTCCTCTCCCCCCTCGTCATTGTACTGGAATCAAATATGAAATGTAAAAAGAAAAACTTGGGGGTTTCCTTTTGATTAAAAAAAGAAAGTTTAAAATAAATGTTTCAAACTCCTCCCACATTTCCTCTCTTTATCTCCCCCCTCCCCCCCGGCCCAGGCAACAATTTGAGATTCACAGGGACTCTGTGGATTCCATCTAGTTTCAAATAATATGAAGAGAAACTAAAAAACCCAAACCCAACAACCAAACCAACATCAGTTAATTTTCTTCCCAGTCACTAAGGAAAGCTCCCCCTTCAAGCAGGCGCCAAGGACTGCCCTGTCCTCCTGCCCCCCCAGGATCTGTTTCAATCCTTTTGACCAAGCCCCTTAGGGTGCACTTAGCACTAAAATAAGACACTGCTTAGTTATCCATTTGAGAACTCTTGCCAAACACTTTTCTCTTTTCCCAGAGGAAATAAAAAGCCCAAAGGTATATTTAGAAATGCTCGACTTAGCTTTGCTTATAAATATTTATTTTGATAGAGATCACAGTAATGTAAGTTGTTTGATTCTAGTCACAAGTCCTGAACTTAGATATCATTTGATATCTTAGATATCATTTAAAAATTTATTTAATGCACTAAGCAAATGATCTTCTCTTGCAACTGTATTATTCTGCTTTTCTTGGAAGATCTGTGTCTAAAATATGCAGACACAGCAAGAGAAAAATCATCTTCAGATACAGGAGACAGAAAACAAATATTATATTTCGTGCAATATCAACAGAAATGGTTACACTTCTGAACAGCAATGTAAGCACTGCACATTGACTGGAGAAAGTCACAATTTACCAGTGGTATTTTTAGGCCACTGTGTCTGGTCTGATTTATAGACAGATCTCTCTTTTTTCACCCCAAGTTATATATAATTATTCAAAATTAACTACAAGAAATGACTGGCATTTGAACACTGAACTGTAATAATTTACAGGTATCATAGTAGAACATTAATGAGAAATGCTGTGGCAGTGTGCTTCTTGGTTGTCTGTGTTACTCATGCAGTTTCCAGACTGTTCTTCTATTGTTTTTATAATGGTTCATTCCATGTACTCCTTTGATTAGTTTCCCTTTGGTTTGCCCATTACAGTTATCTGTCAATCTTATGTCATGTAACCACCGGGTCCTGTCTGTCACTTCAGGGCCTCTCCCTGCATCTGGAAAGTTCCAGGCAGGGCTTCGAGTGATTGGGCAGGATCCCAGTTCCCCCCTCCTATCCTCCCGTGGTTCATTATCCTACACATGAGCCTTAATAGTTCATTAGCCTGAATAAGCTGATGCACTGAAAAATAAGTGCAAGGCTGGTTTGCTTTTCACTACCTGTCACTTTTTATAACCTGCACCATGACGGAAATAAACATGAGATTTCTAGAGGGCATTAGAAAAAAAATCTCATTTGCCATAGTCTCTTAAAACTCCCCAGTAAAATTTCACTAATTAGATTTAACAACATCAACCACGCTGGAATACATGCAACTCATAATTTAAATTAGAAGATTTGCCATAAACTTTGTTGTGTGTCTGCTGAGAGAGGGATCAAACCAGCCTTCAGCAGCCTCTAAATACTGACCCCTCTTGAAATTGAAGCCCATGGAGTCACTGATGTTGCTCACTTAGAACCAGAGGAAAATTTATGCTGGAAGGAGGTTCCAGAAATCATCCAGTCCAACCTCCCACTCAAAGCAGAGGCAGCCTCAAAGCAGGATGGTGTTATCCAGGGCATTGCCCAGACAAGTTTTGAAAAGTTCTGTGGATAGAGATTTGCCTGAGCTGTCTGGGTCCTGCTCCAAGCAGCTCTCATGGTGACAAGTTTTCTTCTGTGTCCAACTGGAATTTTCTTTTCTGTGGCTGCCCCTGGATCCCTGGAAGTGTCCAAGGCCAGGTGGGATGGAGCTTGGAGCAGCCTGGGATAGTGGAAGGTGTCCCTGCCCATGGTAGCAGGCGGAACAAGATGAGCTCTAAGGTTCCTCCCAACCCAAACCATTCCCTGATTCTATCCCACAAGCAAGTTTGTCTTTGTTAAACTTCCTGAGCCCTGGACCAAAGGGGTCGGGGTGACGGGGACAAGCAACATCTGTCCCAACAGTCCTGTCCTGATGTCTGTCCACCAATAGCCCTGATTTGGGAAACTTGGCTGAAGTTGTTTCTTTTCCATCTGCCACAAATCCTTCGCCATTCACTAAACTGGATGTCTTAAAAGACTGATTAAAGGTTTGTGCAAAATCCTCTAAATCTTTAGCCATGGCAATGGGAGAGATTAGACATCTGTACTGCACACCTGAATGATAAGCAGTTTAAAATACTTCTCAGATATTGTGTTACCGGATTTGTTTGCTTCCAAATAACTTTCCTCTGGTTTATCATCTTTTCAAAGCCTAAATTACAGGTGTCCCCTAGGCTATTAACAGCTCTAACTTTTGTTCATCCAAACCATTAGGCATTGCTTTTAGCAGTACATAATAATTTGTCTCATTTCTCCTCTATTTGCTACAAAGCTGCCTTATTCCACTGGGATTTGACCAAACCATATCTATAGCAGTAAAGTATTTCAGTTCTTCAACAGTGTTTGATTCTCAAGGAAGAGAAGCCAGGAAAAGTAAGAGAAGGTGTTGCCTTCAGGAATCACTATTTATGTATTTGCCAAAAAAACATGGTATCAGGGACAAAATTCACTTAAGCATTACTTTTCTTTTCCTGAACTGCAAGAATCCAGTAGGAATTCTATGGTATAAATGTTTCTTTGGAATTATAAGGAAACTGGACTTAAACACAGACTTTCTACACGACACCAGAAACATCACACATATTTTTGAGTACTGAGATCTTCTTTAGAGCCACATTTCCAGTGAGTTCAAAACATGACACTAAATGTTTGAACATAAACCACTGGCAAAAGTTCTGCTCATATATATTAGTGACCTTCATTCTTTTTTTTTTCAACTTGACAGCAGACAAGCCCTCCCTGCCCTAATTGTCATTTAAACCTCGTCCATTTTAGTTTTTGCAAAATGGAAAGGACACAGACTGCTGTTGCGCTGATGATGGAGACAGAAATGCAACAAGCACACACCGAGGTCATGCAGCAACAGCCAACGTTTATTGAGGGGCAGCCCCTTACAGAGGAGCTTTGAATTTCCCATGCTTACAAATGCGATTGGCTGTGATCTTAGCCCCGCCCAGCTCACTTGACCAATGACATGTGTGCGTCCATGACTCATAGGGATTGGCTGAGGTCTCCTTGTTTGAGCTTGAATCCAGCCAATCACTTTCAAACCTGGGCACTTGTTTACCTTTAACTTCTAATGAACTAGGCTGGTCAGGTTGGCATCTGTTCAGTCAAATTATCTGCGCAGCCATAGACCAGCTATAGTCGTCACAGTTCCCCCTTTCTATTTTAAAAAATGCAAAGTGTTCTCTGTCATCCCCCTGCAAGGGCCTTTTGCAGGTAAGATGACAGGACAGCTTAATGACACAGGATTCTACCTAGCGACAAGTCTAGCCTCTCCCAGCCAGTGGTGCTGATATATATATCCCATATATCAGTGAAAATGTTGCATTCATGTCCAGGAGCTGTAAAATGGGATTACCAACAATACAAGTTTTCAAATTGGCATACCGAGGGCTCATTACTTGGAAGTTACAAAATTACAAATTAACTCTATAAACAAACATTTCAACAGTAGATTCCTAGGAAAACCCATCAACAGGGAAAACAATCCATCCTAGGTCAGGTCTGTGATTCATATCCTTAAATATATAAAAATCCTTAAGTCCTTTTACCTTTAAATATATAAAATCCTTCCAATAGTGTCAAGTGACCTGGAATACACATAGCACCAGGCATTTCCTCTTTTTCTGTTTAAAAGGAATACGTTTTAAAGTGCTGCGTGCAGCCTTCACGATGGCCTGTTCTATTACTGAGTGGGGAATACCAGTTTAACACACCCCATAGCTGCAGGAATCATTTTGTGTTTAGTGAGGTACACAATTGCTTTTGAAAGCACCACTCACTAAACATTGAAAATTATTAAAAGAAATCTCCTAAGTCTTAGTTAGGTTTTATAAGTCACACCTTAGAATGACATATTCTTGTGTTAGTAATGTCTTTTCTCGAGGTATTTAAGTAAAATCACAAGTGAATTGTCACTCGAAGGGTCTCAGATCTCGGTTTTAATCTACCTCACCAGATGGTATTTCATTAGACAAGTGAATCTAAAGCATTCATCCTGGTTTGGGCCCGTTTCCTCTTGAATGCTGCAGTACTTAAGTTTGGCAAATCAGCACTTCCATGAGCACTCACCCTGCAAAAGTCATTCTTGGATAATAGTCAAGGACTTAAAACAACAACATTCCCCTTCATAAATCAAATCATATTTCAAAGAAATTAATAGCTTAGGAGTTTTGTACAAAAGAAACTAGCAAACATTGTTAAAAGAAACTGTAAAATGTCACTGACACACAAAATACTTCTGCTAATACTGCTGTCTGAAATACCTTTGGAGTAAATTTAACAAAACCTTTAGAACATAACAAATCATGTCAAAGAAAATTCTCTAAAGCAATGAAAAGCATATGTGTATTTTCCTTATAACCCTGGAATTTTATTCATTAAAAGCTGTTAAGTTTCTCTGTTAAGTCTATTTGCAAGGTACCTGTTTGTATTTTACCTAATACATTTCCCTTTTGATTGCAAATAAAGCATTGCACCTTCCTTTAAATCAAGGCATATAATCTTAAAATATAGTGCCAGTTATACACAGGTTACATTGTACTCATTGTCTCTAAACAAGGTACCCCATGACATATAAACTTGCAAGCTGTTATCTAACTGTACAAACACTTTCTTTGCTAAACCAAATTAGTGCCTTTATATTTGCTTTCCTGATATTAAAATATTCTTTTCAGGGCCTTTAAAACAAATAGTGCCTTGGAATTCTAAAATGTTACAAATATTAAGAAAGTCCATGTTTCAGTGAAGTTGCTTTCTATCTGAAAGGGACTGCCCACACCATGTATGCCACACCCCCCCCCCCACCCAACTGGGCCATTCACAAGGTATTAAAGTATTAGAGATATCACCTTTATTTCTTAGTAAGAAAATGTCCCTTAAAGCTACTTTCTACACTGCAATCTAGAGATGGTAACACTGTAATAAATCTAATTTGATCTATTTTTAAACTCTTAATGACTTTCAGTCCTTTGTGCCAAATATTTATGCCATGCAGATAGAGAGCAGAATTCAACAATTCCATATTTTCAGTATAACTATCTCATGTTCCAATTAATGACTCCGGGATACTAAGAACTTTAAAGACTTTTAGGGATAATAACCATGCAAATTGTACAAATACAATAGAAAAGGTCAAATTCCAAAACAAAACATTATTTTCTCCTCTGGACTTTTTTTAAACTTTCATTCTAGGTCTTCATACTTCCACAGAATCTGTTTGTTTTCTACGATTTATGGTTTGGAGACTCCAAACAAGGTTATCCTTGCTGGGTGACACTAATTACAGGGGATATATATGGCAAGGTACAGGGAGTTAGAACTCTGCGCCTTGGGTTTTGCTATACTTTTTCATTTGAAGGATTTATGAATAATCATCAAATCAAAGATGACAAAATTAAATGTTATACTGCCATTATTCAGAGTTATTACAAAGTATGTCCAGTCAAAAATAAGGTGATAAAGTCCAGTCAAATAGTGTATAATAAAACTTTCCCCTTACAAGCATATTTAATAGGTAATTGCATTTATGATAACTTTTTGTCGCGTCTGATGTTTAAAGATTTTATTAAAGGAGTTTCTAATGTGTCAACCCTGTGGCAGTCAGGGTTCGCCCCTGCATGCTGGGCACCCGAGCTGCCAATAAGCGGCCACGGTGGGCTGCAGTGGCTGTAGCGGCCGGGCAGCGCTGTCTGCCGCCTCCAAGCAGCAGCGGCCGGAGTGGAGCATCCCGGCCTGCCGCCCCCTGCGCAGCCCCGCATGCCGGCGCCGGCACCAGCCCGCTCCGCTCCTGTAGCAGGGGCGGCTCAGCACCGGCCCTCATTGCGGCCCCACTCCGTTCAAAGGCCCTGGCTATTGGAGCACCACTTTGGCTCTGCGGAGCCACCACTGTGGTGCCGGCTCGTTAGCGGCGGTCCCCTTCCCAAGCGGTGGTGACTGACGGAGGGGGGTGGGCTGTTTGAGGCTCCTCAAGATGGTAGTTTTAGGCACAGCTAAACCCGCCAGGATCGAATGGAAAACTACAGTGCCGCTCTGAATCGATAGCGGTGAGGGCATCTTTTCCAGTATATGCTGAGTCTTGAATCGGTGTGCGCCCTAAGGGCTGGTCAATCTCCGGCAGCGGAGACGCACTCGCAGCAGCGGTGATTCTGGGGTGCCCGGGTCCACCGTTACTTCTGGGTATGATGTTTATCTCTGGCGTACGCAGACAGAATGGCTGCGCAGGTATGGTTGAGGCAGCTGTAGGGTGCCCTGTTTCCAGGGAAACTGTGCGGCTAGCACAGCTAGGCACGGTCGCAGAGTGCTCGCTTGTCACTGCTGCAGACACTTTCACAGCAGTTAGCAGCAAGCACAATTTCGCAGTGGCTAGGGGCAAGCGCTGCTTCTCGGCGGCTAGCGGCAGGGCACAGAGGAACTGCAGGATGCTCGTTTAACATAGCGCAGCTGCACCTGGAGTCCCTATTTCCCAGCTCGGCGGCAGCATTCCCCGGTGGCAGCCCGTGCCGGTGCGGGCTACTTTCACGGCTCCACGCAGCAGCGGGATGTTCTGGATCATCCCTGCCTGGGGTAGCGGCACAGTTCTGGACAGCAGCAGTGTTCCGCGGGCAGCTCTCCCACGCTCGGGGAGGCTTCGTGACTCTGCGCGATGGTTTCACGGTGCGCTGTGTCGGCTCCACCCGACCTCCTCCCCCGCTTGCCCAGTACTGTGTCTGCACTTCCCGCCACCTCGCCTGGCACCCTGTTCTCACCGCGCACTTTGGTGGGCGGTGCCTACTGCATCCCCTCCACTGTCCTCGCATCCTGCTCATTTTTAACTGTTTTAATAAATCCAGGACGAGCCTCCATGACTTTGTAACATTGATGGCACTATCATCGCCATTGGACGCTACTGCAAGTATATACTGGCCAGCCTGCTCCCAAGTTTTTAAGTCCAGGGTGGCCTCTTTGAGAGCCACATTTAGTTTGTGGCTCTCACACCATGTTATCAGGGCTAGTAGAGCCCGCTTGTAACAACTTGTTCCTTTTTTTTAAGAAAAGAAGTCAATACCTGAAGAGCTGGGTCTTCTGCTGCTGAAGCCCATGCTCCCATCCCGGTGACGTCTTCTAATTCTCAAGGGGTCCAGACCCAACCACGGCCCTCCATACCATTATTAGCAGCTCTCCACACTGTTTTCAGCTCTTCACGCTGCCTCACTGGAGTCCTGTGGCTGTCCATGCCACTTATAGCAGCTCTCCACGCTGTCTCCCTTTCTCCCCACTCTACATGCACCAACTTGTTATGATCACGTTGGCTGGTCACCAGTTGTCACATGATGATGGAGACAGAAATGCAACAAGCACACACCGAGGTCATGCAGCAACAGCCAACGTTTATTGAGGGGCAGCCCCTTACAGAGGAGCTTTGAATTTCCCATGCTTACAAATGCGATTGGCTGTGATCTTAGCCCCGCCCAGCTCACTTGACCAATGACATGCGTGCGTCCATGATTCATAGGGATTGGCTGAGGTCTCCTTGTTTGAGCTTGAATCCAGCCAATCACTTTCAAACCTGGGCACTTGTTTACCTTTAACTTCTAATGAACTAGGCTGGTCAGGTTGGCATCTGTTCAGTCAAATTATCTGTGCAGCCATAGACCAGCTATAGTCATCACAGACTGCAGCTGTTTTCTTTTTTTCTTTTTGATTTTCATCACAACTCCTTATACCATCAATATTCTTCATTTCTTTGGCATACCAGTTTCCTGGAATTTGCTACTCCATTTTTGACTCCTGAGTTTCGTATGCTTATACAATACTGTCACATTTTTCTGTGGAAAAAATCAATAGCCTTGTAAGGATTTTACATAAAACATCTAGATTTCTCAAGTGAAAGATGTTGTGATACAAATCCTTCTGGGCCTCATTCACACAGGCTCAGAAGCACTCAGAAATGTGAGGGCTGAATTAAAACCTTCAGAGAAACTAAAATATATAAATCCATGTAGACAGGAGATAGAAATGTAAGTTTAGTTTTAAATAAGTAGAGAATATTTTAAGTGCCTTAAGCAAATCAGAGACTGTATTAGTTAGTAAGAAAAAGCCCTAAAGCCTAGTTTAAAATTCAGTAGCATTACCTTTTACAAAGTTAACTAAGTCCTAGACATAACGAAAATATAATGTAGCATTGTTAGCCATCCTAGATGGAACAGATAGAACTATGTACATAGAATTTGTGTAAGAAATTGTGACCACTTTTGCACATCAGGCTTAGGTTTGGATAGGTCCAGCAAAACAGTAGTAGAATCGTGTTTGTACCTTATTGGGTAAAAATAGAATAAAAATGCACTGCTTTGAGAATGTGAGAGAGCACACAGATCATGGATGGACGCTGCTGTTGCTGCTGTTGCTGCTGATTATACACTGCTGCTGCTTCTGCTTGGGACTTGGGGACTCTATGCTAGAAGGCTTTCTGCATAATGGCACGAATTGTAACAACTCTGCCTTCATGAGACTGATTTAGCCATGCAATAAATGACTTTTGCAATTACCCACCTTCTTTAGTCTTCTATGAAGACTCCCTTCATCTCCACAAAAAGACAAATATTTTTTCAAGTATAGTAACAAGGACTTAACAAGAGCAAGTCCAACCCCAAGGACTCCTGGGGCTTTCAGTGAAGGGTAAACATGAGCTAAATTTATGAAGTTAAGTGTTTGTGTTCACAGACCTTACAGAAGGTTATGATGATCCTAATCTGCTTTATTTGGGACTGAATGCATGGGTTTGAATATGATTTCCCATCCCGTTGTCACAGCAGAGCTTACCAAAACCCAGGTTTAGTGGTTAATGTCTGCTTTGCTCAAGGTTCATTAGGTGACAGTACAGTAATAGTAAAGTGCACTGTGGGTTACCCATGGACTTCCCAGGGAAGCCAGTTTCTTGGACAACTGCTCCTTGTGGAGTTAGAAAACCCTCCCAGAACACAGCCAGAGCAACGGCCAGAGTCTGGTTCATTCCCTCATCTGGGAAATCCTAATCTCAGTCTTGGGATAGCACATTAAGAAGTGGATTTTTGTGGGATATGGGGTTGTAATTGTTAAAGTTATTCAAGATTTTGTTTACCAGAAAGCCTAGTAGGAGGGCACAGCTGCAGGCTTGACAACTGAAGGTTGGTTGTGTGGTGAGAGGCAGTTATGAGGAGGGGCGCATGAACAGCATGTGAGTGGGAGGCTGATTGGGTTATAAGGCACGTGGACAGCAGGCTCCAGCCGATCCAGCCAATGGGTGCCCTTCGTCTGTTGAATTTTGGTTATGTCCAGTGAAAACAGAAAGTATAAAAGGGGAGTGTTTTCTATAATAAAGTGATTTCCTTTGCATGTACAAGGGATTCCATGTGTCTTTGTTCCACCATTGCTACAAATCACTTGCCTGAACTGGGACATATAAAGTCGTACAATATAGGTACCACTCCAGTAGCAACTCCCATTGCGTCAAGGAATCGGCTGGGAAGAGGATCTGGGGAGGGATCTGGGAAGAGTTCAGGAAAGAACTCAAGGAATTCAAGTGCGCATCCCATCTAGAAGGTGGGTAACTAGTGGAAGCAAATATGGGAGGTGGAAAATCCCTGGAATAGTCACTTGGACCAGGTAAAGCAGTTCCTGCATTACCAATATATTAATATGGCTGATGTGAAACTGAGCACCCTGCTGTACTGGGTGTCTAGTCACGTGAAAGATTTTCCCTTTAATGAACTCCTTCTGTTGGAAGCTTGGCAAGCGGTGTGGCAGAGACTTTTTAATACTGCTAGGGATGGTGATGCTGAAGCCTATGGGCATCTCACCACATGGGGGACAATAATGGTGGCCATGAGAGAAAGTCACACAAACGGTGGCCATTTTGTACCTTCATACCCCAAGCCCTCAGCGCCACCAGAAATCCAAAATTAACTCATGCCCTGCAGGATTGCCTTACCCTGATGAAAATCCCTCCATGGTTGCTACTTTCAGTGTGAAATTCCCACTCCACAAGATGGGGGCTCGCCTCCATCCCAAAATGGTAGAGCCCGGCACCATGGAGGCAGCCCACCAAAACAGCCCAAAATACTGTAATCCAGCTGTCCCACCAAGCGGGCACTTCACTTGCCAGCCGGAATGTTGCTTGTGGCCATCAGGTTCCTGCTCGCCATAGCTGCAGGCAGGTGGAGTTCACTAGCCAGAGAGCAGGAGAGCCCTCCAGGTAGCTGCTTCGTGTGCGCCTTTACTGCCACTGGACACTGCAGGCACAGGCTGTCTGCTGCCTTTGGTGCCCACCACCCCTGGTGCCCACCACAGCTGAACATGAGTGAGGGGTGGCAGTGGCTCCCAACACCAGTCCTGCCACAGCTCTGGATGCGAGCGGGGCGATAGGAGCAATCCCGCCTGCCATGCTGGCAGTTTTAATGCCAGCAGCATGGCTGTCGCTGGATGGCCCAGGCAGAGTGGCAGGGATGCTCCCAGCATGGGAGCAGCTGAGCTGCAGCAATCATGGGGCAGCCCAGGCAGAGCGGCAGGAATGGTGGGTGAGCTGAGCGCTGACGGGGCATGGGAGATCTTCCAACTCCAAAAATCCAAGGAAAAATCCTGGCACCTCAGGAACGCCCGGCAGCACCCCAGGATAAAGTGAGGGGGATCAAAGAGCAGCAAGAGGGGAACAGGTCATGGGCAGCACCCGGCACAGATTACAGTGGGCAATTCATTACACGAAGCGTGGGAAGGGGCCACGAAGCTCTTCAGGGACAGCCCCTGCCTGTGTCTGGGGCTGACCCTTTCATATGGCCCAGTTTTGTCTTTCTGCCCATGCTGGGGAGTGCCTGGGCTCCCCCACCCTTCCCTAGTGTGGGAGGGGCCATGCCACTGCTAGAAAAGTCAAAAAGTCAACCATGCAGCCCTTACACCAAGCCCCGGTGTTGCTGCTGGCTCTGGCTGCCAGGACCTCGTGCCTCTGCCTTGCCTCCTCAGAGGACCCAACCGCGAATGGCCACACATCAACTTCCCTGCTGGAATTTGCTGTGATGTCCCACCTAGAGTGAGATGAATAAGCATTACCAGAAAAATGATCGAAATTGTGGTTGTTTGATGTTCCATGTTGATGTTCAGTGTTCTATGTTGTTGTGTTCCAGGTTATCAGCTCAATGTTCTGTGTTAACAGTTCAGTGTTCCCTGTGACCGCCTGTTCTGTTTCCCTTTCCATGGGGTCACTGTCAGACCCTGCTGCTCCCCAAAATGGCGACCGGAAGTACATGCAAATTAGCTGCTGGTAAAACACCATCCTGACAAAGAAATCCCGAGAGACAATGAGCCAATGTTTGAAACAGAAAACCATGGGGAACATGTTACAGTCAGGAGAAAGGGGCATCGTTCCCCAGCTTCGCCCTTCTCACCATGACCAGCATAGAACTGGTGCAGAGTGACACCTCTGGACTTTCAAGCCGACTAGGACTTTTGGGTATATCCCGGGAGGGCGGAAGTCCCAGCTTGGCCTACATTGCACTTTCGTGGGAAGAGCTGCACACCTCCTCTTCCGAGTCGCCTCAGGGAGCAGCGGTGGCATGCACGCAACCCGTCAGGCCCCCACCCTAAGCTGATCCTAATAAAGGCTTTAAAAAGGAGCAAAATCTCCTGCGCCCTGTTTTTGTCATAGAGGCCATGAATTCTCACGAGCAAACCAGCCTAGATGCTGCAGAGCAGAATCTTGCCCTGGCTTTCAGCATACTGCTCTAGGGTCAAGCTTTGTCAGCAAGGAGAATGAGGAGTTCAAGATTTGCAGCCCAACAATACTTCTTGGAAGATGAGGGAGAGATCAATGACTCCAGCTTAGAGTTGAGACCAGCAATAGATTATCTCTTTCCTGCTTCATCTCCTGCTGCTTGCTTCCGGGTTTCAGACACGCGGGCAGGAGAATGTTTTAACTGTAATTCCATTGCGATTGTTCTAAATTGGCACATGCTTGTTACAGGTATAATTTTTTTCTAATTTTCATTACTTTAAGTCATACCCAATATTATGTCACTTTTTTGCTGCTTTTGCTTTTTATGAGCAGTGCCCAAGCATTAATCAAGAAGAACTTAAAAGGTTTTTTTCCCATTTATATATTGGAGTAAATTCCTTTTACTAGGGTGAATTCCTTTTACTGGAGGAGTTGCCTAATTTTTTAAAAGCGTATTGTAACCATTTTTTGTTTGCAGAGTTAAGACTCCCACACAGGTTTACCTTGAAGGGAACAATTCTGCAGAAAGGGTTGTGTTCAAGCTGCTTAGTGTTCTAAATAATCATTTATCTCCAATTTGTGTTTATGATGCTTCATGGTATTTTCACATTTTGCAAATTTTGTCAAATATGCATTTTGGTGCCTATAGTATTGTGTCTCATAGTTATACAAACTTTCATTTAAAGATTGTGCAGCCCCTTACACAAAATACATGGAGTCATAGACCCCAGAGTTCCCTTGTGTAGTCTTTGCAAGTTTGGAGTAGAAGGCTAAGAAGGATAGCAATTTTGGATGCCCAGGGGAATGGTATTATGGATGGTATTATGGATGGTGGGCGGTATTTAAAAACTAAGTAGTGATTAGATCAACATTGCATTCCACTGAAAAGACTACCTAATAACTACCATGTTATTAATGACGTCTTCAGTGCACTTAATTCCTACTGGAGTGTGGAGAAGAAACCCCCACCTGCATTCACCAGAAGCTAAAATTGCCCTTGCACATTGTGCTCAAGCCCTCAGAACAAGAATAGCTTTCTGTGACAAAACGCCCTTTTCTATCTAGAAGCATATTTGGTTTCTTCTTTCCCCCCAAATTATATTAGGAGCCACAAGACTGAGAATAAAGCCACCTCTTAAAATCAGCACATTTACAAAATATGCTCCTTCATTCTGATAGTTAATGTATGTACTTGAACACCCACACTGCATCCTTTTTATAAATTATCAGATCTAGCTAGGTATGGAGAATATTTTTGTTGCCTCTAGTTAACAGACACCATGCTCTTCAGTCTTTATAAAAGTCATTTAATTCACAATTGATACAGAAAGAAATCAGAAACATGTTGTAAGATTCTATGCCTTTGCAGTACTCGTAAGAATCCTGTAGCTGTTCTCAAATACAATTATGCTGATATCACTGTGATAACAGGTGTGGTACCAATTATTTTTCATCTCACAACTTCTAATACAAATGAAGGGACTTTAGTTCCTTTCTGAAAAAAGCTGTTGTGTTAAAAGGGTTAAGGGCTTCTTTTCATGCAAATGAAGTTTTTTTCCAGTGTATTGGCAACACTGATGTTACCCATGTCCCAGAGTTTGATAGTTTAAAATGTGTTCATGCATTTTTACACCTATTCTCATTTTCTAATGGCAATTATATTTTTCTGAAATTTGACTTGTGACCCTGCAAATATGTTTTAAGGGTCTTGTTAAATTTACTTCAAAGGTATTTCAAACAGCAAAATTTGCAGTGACATATTGCATTTCATTTCAATGGTGCTTGCTAGTTTCTTTTGTACATAACTTCTAAGATACTCATTTCCTTGAAATATGATTTAATTTATACAGAAGAATGTAAAGTGCTAATTTGACAATCTTAAGTACTGCAGCATTTAAATACCAGATTATGACCTGTAAAACCTGAGACAGAGATGCTTCCTTTGATAGTTTTGAATCGGTTTATTTGTGACAAAAAGTAAATTATACTTTCAAAGGAGTTGCATATATATGTTATTTATGTATAGTTATATATATATATTTACAAGTTATGTATAATACCATTGCTTATGTGGCTAAGCATAGATAACAAAGCCAGCTGTTTTATAAGTTATTACTGAAAGATTCCTTTTAAGGATATGATAGAGAAGCCTTCCCAGTCTAGGTCTTAGCTCTGGCCAGGCTATGGCCTTGACTGGCAAGGGAAAGTATGCTATCAAACCCAGGTGTTTCTGTACTAAAAAAGAAAGCAAGTCACTTTGACTAGCTAATTTGGCTTTGCAGAAGCTGGACCATTTTCCTTTGAGACAGACATGGGACCCTTATCCAGAGAAGGCTCTGTTGCCGACCGCCCAGGCCCTGGCGGGGGTCTTCTGGGTGCCGCAACCTTCCTGGTGAGTCGCCCTGAGAAGGACGGCTTAATCCCAGGGGCACAGGCACTGCGGCCCAGTGATTAGCTCTTTTGTGACAGGTTGCCTAGGCAACCTAGCCTGCCAGTTCTCTAGGCTCACACTGCCGATACAGTGTCTACTAGGCGGGGCTCCTCCCAGGCGGCACAGGAGAGAATACAGGAGTCAGGATGTCCTCTGGGAATAAAGTCCTCTTTATTCCCAGGAACCAACGACTTTGAAGACCTCGAAGCTCCTGCGAGCCGAGGTTATATGCACATAAAAGGGGGCGGGGTTTACCAAAACCACCAATAGGGACAAGGATTGAAAAACTGACCAAACGGGGGAAGGATCCAAAATGGACCAATTAGGGGAGAGAACTTGGACCAGTCAGGGGGGAGGACTAGGGAGTACTACAACAACCAACCACAGACTGAACTGTTTGCATATTATTAGGGGCTCAGGTGGCTTGGTAGCTAACCTGCTCACACTGAGCAACCGGGGGGCGGGCAACAGCATTAGGGACCAGCTGCCCTCCATGGAAGTGCTGGGAGTGCTGCTCCTTCTGTGTTGCCCTCAGGGGTCTCCACATGGCTCTCCAAGTCTTCATTATGAAAAGAAGGCTCCTTGGCAGACCCTGGGTGATAGCAAAGCATATAGGAGGTTGTAAGTTTCAACTTGTCAATTTAATTCAAAATTAAATTATGTTCCTCTTAAGTTATTATCACTCACACCAGAGAGAAGACCCATGATGCTATCCAGCATTGGCTTACCTGTTTTACCACTCTAGGCATTCCCAACACCATCAACACAGAAAATGGACCTGCCTACCCCTCAGAGCGAGTCCATAACATCTTGCAGCAATGGGATATGTCTCACAGTATGGGCATTCTCCACTCTCCCTCAGGGCAAGCTATTGTAAAAACAAAAAAGAGGGAGAGTTGGGGTGCCCACATGGCAAACTAGCTAAAAGCCCTATATGTCCTCAATTTTTAAATTGGGATGAGATTGGACACACTGCACGTGAGAGACAGTGGGTTCCATCACAGTGTGAGTGACCTTTTGTCACAGCATCCTGATGGTAGTTGCTATGTTATAGGCACATTTTACAGTTTTTGAAAAGTTGTTATGGTCATTATTGTTGACACTGTTATTAAAAAAAGAGGGGGGAGATGTGGGATACGGGGTAGTAATTGTTATTCAAGATTTTGTTTACCAGAAAGCCCAGTAGGAGGGCACAGCTGCAGGCTTGACAATTGAAGGTTGGTTGTGTGGTGAGAGGCAGTTATGGGGAGGGGTGCATGAACAGCATGTGAGTGGGAGGCTGATTGCGTTATAAGACACGTGGACAGCAGGCACCAGCTGATCCAGCCAATGGGTGCCCTTCGTCTGTTGAATTTTGGTTATGTCCGGTGAAAACAAAAAGTATAAAAGGGGAGTGTTTTCTATAATAAAGTGATTTCCTTTGCACGTACAAGGGACTCCATGTGCCTTTGTTCTACGATTGCTACAGATTTGAGTTTGGACCTTCAGAGGATACAACTGCACTGACTAGTGCAGAGAGGCCAGAGGTCCTCCTGGATAATTCCCTAATTCCAGGCTACTGCTCCCTGTCACAATGCAAAGATTGTGTGCATGATCCATGGCATATAAGACACACAAAAAGCAATTCCTGGGTGTGCCTGGTGAAAAAACCTTGAGTCTGCAGCCACCATTAATGGTGACAGGCACCACATGGAGGTGCCCAGGGCAGTCCCCACAAAGGTCATTCATAAAGCACATTCCAACTCATTGCTTTGCCTTTGAGCACAAATTCAATTACTTCTGTTTTGCAAGTCAGGATCTTCAGCAGCACACAGCAGAAAGCAAAACATACTTCGGTGACAGTTCCTTGACTGTAGGCAGATCTGATTAATGAGGCAGGGCTGGAATTAACTTTTTTCTTCATGTCAAGAAAATTTCCCGAGTTGTGCAAAATTCCCCTTCTGATGCTGTTCATTCCCATTTAACTCCTGCCAAGCACGCTGAAAGCTAACACACTTCTCAAGTTGCACCAGCCAGCCATCCGTGTCTTATTATCCCTGCGAATATAATGAGATATGATTTGATATTAATGGCTGCAGATTTATCTCTTTAGGTTGGAAATGCAACTCTCGCTGCAGTTCCAAGTAACTGAAAACATACCCAGAGACTTCAGCTGATGGAAATCAGAGGAATGTGGATATCTTAAAGACAGCTTCATAACTATAAACATGACATTTAAAAATGTTTAGTGCTTGGATTAATACTGGAAGCACTGCTTCTTCCTCCTAGCAATGTTCCTCACACACACAGCCACAAAGAATTAAACCAGCTATCAGTATAAGTAACTGGTTAAAAAAATAAAAGTCTACTCAAAATTAGGCAAACTCTTTCCAAGAACATTTAAATTACTATCAGTGTTTAAAGATTCCAAGGCCAGTTAGTGACATTCTGTGCTTTTCCCTGCTCCATGGACAGTCCTGGCTATGCAGCGTCACATTACTGGACTACTGCACAATCAGAATTGTGAATGCCAATACTCACAACCTGTTATAACAAAATTAAATATGTTTTTCCTGAATTGGATCCTACTGATTTTCTTCCCTATTTTGAAATTATTTAAGAAGAGCAAATGTGTCTTTCATCTATCTTTAGATTATTTCTCTTGACTGAACCTCCCAGGCCTAGGTATATTCAATTAATACACTCACACCTCATTCCTGCTTTTCCCTCAAAGATATTAACTTCCCGTTCCAAGTGATGCTCTCAGTTAAGAGCTCAGGTCGTCAGCAGTACCCAAGCCAAGACAAATTAAAAACCCAAATCTGTTAATGCAGTAATAACTGCTCCCAAAGTAATTTAATTATGTTAAAACCTGCTCAACCAGAACACCTGAAGGACTGTGTTACCAAGGTATTTCCCAAACAGTATTAGATTTGTATATTTTAAAAATATATACATTTCCCACAGGAACATACCCCTGCTGGAGTTCGGGTGTCAAGGGAGGAGTTCTGAAAACACTTTTGGATTTCAACACTACTAGAAATACTAAGAGTATAACAAGAAACTCCTTTATCTTTTTCTAGCTGGAAATTCTTATTTCCCCTATGCAGCTTCAATGAGCCATTGGGAAAGGAAAAAGAAAAAGCATTTCCTTAAAATTCTATTAAATATATCTGGTTGTTATATGCTGAAATGCATCATTATAATAATGGACTTTTTCTTTGAGCCATATGGAAAAGTGAATTGGAAACCTACTCAAAGATTAGTATTTTATTCATTAAGGTAATAAGTTGCATTTTTTCATCTAATTTTTTTAAAAACTGCTTACAAATCTTCCCCTAACGTACTGAAAATTATTTTTATAAGCTTAATACAGACTTATGTTAAAGTTTGCATTAACAGAGCCAACAAATAATGTGTTTTCCCTTGGAAAATGTTGCTACAATAAGTGTGCTTTATCAATAATATATCACAAGAACTCCACTGTGTCTTGATTTGAATTCTAAAACTCATTCATTATTGACCAGAGCTGTGAGAAAAAAGAAATATTATATTTGAAGCTGCATATGGCTGCATTTAAACAAAATTTTAGATTTCTACATATTCAAATTAAATTGTTCATTGTTCAATGCATTGCAGTATTTTGAAGAGCAGGTCAGAATTCTTGACTTCAGAAATTCAATGTCTTAAATATCAGGGAGCATAAATAATAATAATAAAAAAATAACCTGTACAATCTATGATTTTTATACTTCAATGAACAACCTGCAATTCAAACCAGATAAATTATTTATATATTAGAAATCGCATTTAATTTTTGTTTCTTCTTTTTTGGGACAAGAGGGGTGAAAAAAATCTTTTTCTGTAGCACAAAACATTAAAAGTACCTGCTGATTTTGCATATGGCTATGACTTTTTTTTTTTTTTTTTTTTTTTTTTTTTTTTTCCCAGAATGTGACTTTCTCAATTCTTCAGAATTTTATTCACCTGTCAGGAAGCACATGGATGTTTTACTGGAATAAACTATGACTCAAATGTGGATGACTCCTCATTTTTCTCACTCAAACAGGTCCCATCAGGGTGCTGGGGAATCTGTTTTTCTCATTATTCTGAAGTTATTTCACTCAAAACTCAACACATGAAATCAGTGACTTTCCAGAAGTTCACATTTTGCTGTTTTTCTTCTTTAACTTCATGATTCATCTCTTATTATTTATAATTTATTTTTATAGAAATATATATATATTTATCATTTTTTAATATATATTTTGCTGTTGATATTCAGCAAACAATACCTCTACACAAAATAGAATTTTTTTTCTAAATAATTTTTAAGTACAAAAAGGAATTTTTATTCCAATATTGATAAGCAGGAAGGGGAATGAATAGATTCTGTCCCACACACTGAGCACCTTTTAAAGCAGACTGAATATTCAGCGATTTTATATTACCAGCTTGGTATGTCAGACCCAGACCATTTATTCAATGGCTCCATTTGAAGTGCATGTGTTGGTTTGACTGTTAAAAAGTCAAACCATGGGATCAAACCCATCTTTAATTTGTTGTGCTGTTCTGTCCCAAAGGAAATGAAAACAGGTGCTTCACAGAGAAGGGATGCAGGTCTTGGAGGAACTGATATGACCCCATTTGTTCTCTGTGAGTATTGTGTACCACTAACTGGCTCATATTTTACTTCAGAGGTGAAGACCAATGTTAATTACAGAACTAATTTTGGAAAAGTTTTTAAACTTTACTGTTCTGGGTAAATTTTAACTCCTCTCCCACTACGGTTCCTCCTGAGAAACACCTGCATTTTATTTTTTATTACTTAATGAATATAAATATCAGCACTGGATCTAAAGATAAATTAAATTCTGTTTATCTCAAGCTAAAATGCAGTCTTAGAATATCAATGATTAACAGCAATTAAGTAATCAATAGAAAGTAAATAAATAGAAAGAAGAACTAACTAAACATGAACAGAAAAAGTTAAAAAAATCCCCATAACATTTCCTTCTATTGCTGCTAATGTTGTTTTCCCCAAGTTCAGTAATTTTATAGGAAAAGAAAGTACTAGGTAATATATAATTATATTTTGTGCATCTGTAACTGATGCACAAATCTGTGATATTTTGTTATATTACATCGTTAGGAGGTATGTAATTCAATTCACTGGAGCAATTGAAATTAAAAATGTATATGCAAGGCATAAGCACTCAAAGGAGAGCCTTAACTAAAACAAATCATGGTGCTGAAAATTTAAGGAGTTGCAATTACAATGCCTTTGTGCTCCTTGGATAAGCCAGGTTTGTGCAGCTGAGCCTCTGCCATCAGTGTTAGACAGGGCTTCAGCACTTCAGTGAGTGTTCTGAGAGTGCAAATTGTAAATAAGTGCTGTTATTTAGTCCTATTAAAAATAAGGAAGTCCTGCTGCAACTCCTTCTGCTGAATGAGCTATGCCTCTTCCATCTGGAGATACCTGCCCAGCTCTTTACCTTGGCTCAGCTCCTGCCTCCCATTCCTCTGCTTCCACAGCCTCTGCTGGGAGCTGATATTCTGCTGGGAGCATCAACACAGCCTCACTCGTGCTTGTTACTGCTGTGAAATTCCTGGTTTGCCCCACCTCTGCTCTTCCCCTGCTCCTGTTGTACACTGTAGTAAAGCATCCCCCACCCCCAAGTGGGTATTGCTGTATAAGGAAAGAGTTTCAGTTTACCTTTAGACACTTTAGGAAGTTTAACTAGAAAGTTCTGTGCCCTTCTCATAGTAATAGGCTCAGTGCCAGCACAGAGGTATGGATTGGACTTGGAAAGTGTAACTCAAAGCCTGTTGCTGATCTCATTGAGCCAAAAGCCAAATAGCCCACCTGAACTATTGAGTACTCAAGAGAAACAACAAAGAAGCTCCATGCTTTTCGAGGTGTTGTAGCAAGTATGGGACCTGTCTCTATACTGTTTGGCTTTGCCTTTGTGTTTGTATTGTTTTCTTCTCTTATTAAAACCTTTCTGATTTTTCAAGACACTCTCAATCATGCTGTCTAATTGATTTAAGCCACTTCTCTGCAAGGGCTGGACCCTCAGATGTATTGGGAACCCTGGTTGTACGGGGATGGTATCTGGTGTTGCTCCTAATTGGAGGAGCAATACACCTCCACTGTGATGTTTATCTTCCCACAGACCACATTCACAGGCAGGTTAAACAGAAAAACTAAGTTCTGTCAACTCTCCAAACCAATACTTGGAATTTGACTGTTAGGATACACACATCCATGGCTTCTCCTTTATCAGTACGATTCAGGACGGCTCATGTAGTGACACATAGAACCCCGATTTCTTCAGAGGGCTTATAGCAAAGTTTATTGAAAGACAGATTCTTTTTATACACTGTTTTGGTACAATGAATAGGATTGGTCCTTTAGGGCACCACCTTTTTGTAAACATCTCTGCCAGTAAACAAGCCAGAAAAACACCAGGTGTCAGGAGGACGATATCTACAAGATTGTTTTGGATTCCTCCTTATGATTTCCCAGGCCAGACTGAGAGAGTTCTGCACTTGGCTTTCCCATAGGCTTCAAGGCACCGCCTGAAGCCTAACAATCCATGTTCTGACCACTGTCAGTTCCCACACTCCTTCACTGCTTTAAAGTCAGAGACTTTAGAGTTGGAATCTAAAGAAGAGAAATCTACTCCTTCCACATGATCCATGTCACCCTGCCAGTAGCGTGTCTTATGGTCACACAAGTTATGCTACAGAATTTCCTCCTGCTTCACTATAAAGGCAGCCTCAAGGATTATTCCAATGACACCCATCCCTCAGGTGAAATCCAATTCATTAACATCTCTAGTTACATGAGATTACTGCCATTCCACAAAACCAAAATCTTCTGGTCATCCAGACTGGTAATTTCCACCTTCCAGAGAAAGGCATTAGAGTGGTAAGTTTGAAGACTGAAGCCCCCTTTATGCATCAGAAGGGACTACAGGGAAGATGGAAAGGGACAATTCTTCAGGAACTGGAATGACAGGACAAAGGGAATGGCTCCCACTTCCAGAGGGCAGGGATGGATGGGATATTGGGAAGGAATTGTTTCCTGATAGGGTGAGCAGGCCCTGGCACAGGGTGCCCAGAGAAGCTGTGGCTGCCCCTGGATCCCTGGCAGTGTCCAAGGCCAGGTTGGACACTGGGACTTGGAGCAGCCTGGGACAGTGAAGGTGTCCCTGCCCATGGCAGGGGTGGAATGAGATGAACTTTAATGACCCAAATCATTCTGGGATTCTGTACAGCTGTACAAAACCAGATCTATAGCTGTGCATATTCCTTCATCTGTCTTTCGATTACAACTATAAATACATTCCAGTATTTGAGCTCTTTTCTCCTCCCTGATGCACTAATTAATACTGTCAGTATATAAAATAACCATAATAAAATCAGAAATATATTTCTTTACCAGAAAAAACCCAAACAAAATCAAACAGCATCCTGCAGATGCTGACAGTGTTTGAACACCAAGGAGGAGAGCACAGCATCATTAATATTTTCAGTTCCTGGTACTTTTTTTGTGCACAGAACATGGTTACCAACAGTCAGGATGCATCAGCTGAAAGAAACTTTGTCAAAGAGCATTCCAAGCTGCTTAAATCTGATCTACCGTCATTATTCCTTTGAAACTGTATCATAAGAAGCTCAGTAAGACACGTGAAAAAGAAGTTATTGCACAGAAAAGTTTTGCTTTTTATAGCACTGCCATCGAAATTTACTGGTGTATTAAAGGTCCTAATTTGAAAATAACTTTTCGGCCTTTTTTATGATATGTGATTTTTTTAGAGATTACACTCATGGAGGAACCTGGAAACACAGTAATTAACAACTTGAAGATCTTTTAAATGCCAAAGCTATTCCATGGGCTGACCGAGAACATTAAAAGGTCATGAATGATGTCAGAGAACATATTCCCCAAGATTAAATTATTCTTGAAGGCAAGATTAAAGTAGTTTACAGGCCTGTATCTAGGACCAATTAGAGTAATGAAAAAAAAAAAACAACATAAGTAATCAGAATAAAAATAAAATAAAAATAAAAATGTACACAGGCAGAAAATAGTTTTCAATATATTCCACCTTTATTGGCTGATATGGAAAATTATAATAAGTGGCAGTACAAGTGTTGGTTTTTCAATGTGTGAAAAAAGAAGCCAATGTTGTACATCTTTTGCTGTCTCCTCAGACCACATGTTAGACCATTATGTGAAAGAAAATAAAGGAAGGGAAAAGAAGAAGGGGGAAAGAAGAAGAAAAACAGAAGCTCCATGAGCTTCTCTTGGAGCCATTCAGAGCCTTCCTGGAACAAACTCCACGTTCCCTGGCCAAATCCAGCAGCAGCCCAATACAGCCAGTGGGTTCCAAGATCATTGGCATCCAATAGTCTGGCAATTAAAGGGGCAATAACTCATCCCGAAAGCACACAAAGCCTTCAGTAAAAGAAGTACAGACACAGGACTGTATGAGGGACCAAAACTATCTCATATTTGCTTTCTCTACACATGTAATTATTGTCTTTGTCCAGGTGTTCCTTTTGCTGACTTGTGAAATATTTCCCCCCTGCAGCCCCCAGGGCTATTTGGCTAGCTCAGTCCTTGGGAGGAATATATCAGGGACAAGACGAAAGATTCAAAAAAGGCTCTTACCCCATGTCTTTTCCAGGCTTCATTCTTGATGGATGTCCAGGGATGGTAAGAGGGTAAGAGGGAGAACAAAGAAGACCAGGGCCTTTTCTAGTGTCCTGGCCGGAAGATAGCTGGGGCTCAGCCTACTAGGTCAAGAAAGGAATGAAGGGTCAAGCCCTATAGGTTTAGACTTCAAGTTTCAGGGGGTCCTTGAGGGGAAAAACCCTAACCCAGAGAAATACAACAGACTTGACTTTAACAAATCACTCTGTTGGTGGATGCTCACATGAATCAAAATCTCTGCTTTACTCCAGCAGAATCTTACTTGGGCAACAGTAAATATTTACTGTTACAGAATGCTGTGCAGTTCTTACAAATGAACATGGATTTATTTCAAATTTGAGAGCCGTTTCCTACAGTCTCCTCATTAGTTGAGAAACTAAGAAAACCATGTCAAAAGTGAAATGCTTTCATGAAAATGAAAGGCTGGCTGACCCTTCTTGAATAAATAAAAGAGTGAAGAAGGAATTAATAGTATTATGAATAATGAAAGTCTTAAAAGGAAAAAAAATCCTAAAAATGTGGAAAAACCACATTTTACCTAAAACTTGACAGGAATAAGTTATGCTCATTTGAGAGGGGAGGGAGGGGGAGTTTGCCAATGAAGTGATTTAGTACAGAGAAAGAGAGAAACAGAGAGAGTGAGAAGGAAAAGAGCGAGCAATTCACACCTCCCTTCCTCATTTCCCCAGGTGAATTTATCTCTGCATCCCCTCTGTGTGGAATACTAAAGACATCCCTGGGGAATACCTCGTGAACCTCTTATACAATAAAGCACCTTCACAGCCATAGTCACACCACTGGAGGGAACAGCTTGTCTTAGAGGAACCCTCCCGCCTGTCCCTGCACCTCTAAAGCACCTGAAGAGGGTTTGAATTATCCTTCACCTGATAGCAAAGAGAGCCCCGATTTCCTCAAACAGCAAACTGAAACTTAGAAAATAGGTGGCTGCTTATTTCTTCTCAGGAGTCTTGCACACCCATTTTGTTTCCTCACCTGTCTCCTACTCTGGAATACAGTTTTTTAAAAATCTCCCCTCTACTGTAATACCCTCAGATTTAAATGGGAATTTTAAGACTTATTTAATATAGGAGGGTAAAATCTTCTGGTTCAAGAGCTGGTTCATGAAATAATCTCACCCAGCTGAGGAGGGAAATTATCATTCACCAGGAGAGCAAGGCAGACAGCTAGGCTGGGAGCAACTGCAGCCACACAATGCCAGCCTGTTCTGGCATCCAGTTTTAATCTGCATTTGTCCAGTCCCTTGGAAGGACACAGCATGGCCACCAGTCAGTTTGGAGTGGTTACTGACCAATTCTCTCCCTTAACAAGAAAAAGGTAGAGGGGGAAACAACTACAGGAGAACATCTTGCACTCCTCTATTTCTGCTGCATGTTATATATAATTCAAGCATTGGCTATGTTAGAAAGGATTCTCCATCTTTCAAAAAAAAATTTGCATGACAATATTTGGTGTTTCTGCACCCCTTTACTTCCATGAAAAGTGCTGTTTCTGTGCCCATTTGGAATGAGCTGTATAAAAATTTTCCCTCCCCTCTGGTTTAATTACCCAAATTAAAGCAGGAATTTCCAATCTTTTAATATAAAAAGGGTAAAATATTGGAGACTACTTTGAAATACATCTTTCTTGATTGCCATAGAGCATTACTAGGTGGGCTACATTTTTATTTGGTCCAGGAAGTGCAGAAGCTGAGATTTTGTTTAAATGCTGCAGAGGATGTAAGATTAGAATTATTTATCTTCTTCTACCTCTTTTGTAGAGTTGGATTTAATTTTGCCTTTTTTGCCCCTAGAGTTTATGTAAGAGGCAAATACCCTGAAATCCCAGCCAGGACTTCTTTTACTTGGGTCACTGCTTCTCTCTGGGGATGGTCAAAACTTTGTTCTCCCATCAATCGATCTTTTGTTTCCTCTCTGCCACCTTTCATATAATATAATATAATATAATATAATATAATATAATATAATATAATATAATATAATATTGTCCTGGTTTAGGACAAATTAGGGGAAGGTCTCCAGAAGGAGCCCCCCCAGAAAACAAACCTCCACCACCCCTTCCCCCCCCAGCTCTGGGTTTGAGAAGGAATTCCTCTGAGGAGAAGTGGAAAAAACCTATTTATTGACAAATAAACAAAGACACTCCCCAACACAAGGGAAAAGAAAAATACTCAAGCAGTTGCTGTGAGGGGAGGGCGCAGAGCTTCTGTCTTCAGGCGTCGAGGACCCCCAGAAATTCCCAGGTCAGGTCCGGAGCTGGTCCAGTGATCTTCGGGGGGGGGGGGAGAAGGGAGAGGGAAAAAAAAGGGGACAAAAACAAAAGCAAAAGCAAAAAAACAAAGCCAGAAGCAAAGTAAAGCAAAGCTAGCAGTAAAGCAAAGCAAAAGCAAAGCCTGCAGCCAAGCCGAGCTAGCAACAAAAGCAAAAGCAAAAGTAACCCCACTGCAGCAAAACACCCCCCCGAGGGGGGAGGGGGGGGGGGCAGCCGTCAGACATAACAGTGCAGTATATAGAGATAAAGCTGCACGTTTGGGATAGGAGGCACCGTCAACCCAGGACAAGGACCCTAATACTTGTTATGTTAAAAGGGTTTATGGTCTATCATTAATAAAATGCCCAAACACCTTCTAGTGTTCCAGAAATCCCAAAAATGTTGTGGTTCCAGGCTGCCAGGAGTAACAGGGAGTCTGTGTTTGTGGCAACAAACATCAGCAACAGTCCATTGGTAGCAATTCAAATTCAGTTTGTTGACCTTGACCAGCTGCCAAACACCCACCCAGCCACTCATTCACCCTTCTCAGCAAGATGGGGGGTGGGGAAGTGTGAGGATGTGGAAATAAGATGAAAGGGCTCTTGAATCACAACAAAGATATGGACATCATCAGAATTTGTCATGACAAATAAGCTGGTATGAGGTAAAAAGCATAGTAGGATCTAATTTACCTAAATTAATAAATGCAGTTTTCTGTTTAGGTCTATTTAAAATCAAGACAAGAGAAATAATAAAATATTGAAAGGAAAAATCAGATCCCTTCACCTCCTGCATGTGAGAAAAAAGTATTCATATTCATTTGCATATGAAATAAGTTTTGAATGCTACATCATGAAATTCCATTGTTAAGGTATGAACATCCTAAGTTTAAGACCATAGGAAAGTCAAGTCTCTTACCTGCTTCCAATAGAAATTATTTAAAAGAATGAAGTTAATACCAAGAAATGATGAAAATCAGATAACAATAATACTCTTAGAATCTGGAAGATCACTCAATGCATTAACCACATGAATTGATTTTATGTATGAGCACTTCATGCAGCAAAACAAACATATTTTAGATCCAGAAGAAGCCCAGAAAACCCACACCACTTCCAGTGGGTTGAAATACATGCCTAAAGATTTTTTGTTAGAAGAAGGACTGGTCATACCTGCTTTGCTGAAGAAGGAATTTTGGACACAGTTTGACACCTTCTCTTCAAAATTACTCAAGTTTCACTGAGATGAGACTTTCCCTCTACAGGATAAACAGCTAAAGTTTCATTTTAAGGTTGATGAAAGGGACCTGCACCTTATAAATCAAGTGTTTATTTTGTGTGGTGAAAATCCAACGTGGAAGTCTGAAAAACAAACGTGATTAAAGAATACCAGGGAGTAAAAGTGTCTATAAGGCCAGATAAGCATCTAGATCAGATAAGAACTCACAAAGAAACCTCTGAAAAAGCAATAACAAGTTCAGCGGTGAAGAAGCAAATACTAATTTCAAAAACTAGAATTTTAAAAATATTATCATCCCCGTGCTCTTAAAGCTGCAGTTCTTTAATATCATGTGTTCAAACCTAGTTCAATATATGAAATTTTAGAAACTCTGGTGACCAACCACGTAGGGGTTAGAGACTCTTGAATGCAAGGGACAGCTAGAGGGTTTCCCATAAAAATTGATGTTCCCAAAGTTCAGAGAACGTTAAAAGACAGCCTAACACTTGTTGCATTGTTTTTTCCCCTCAAACTTTCTGGAACAGTGAACTGGAGTATCTTGGAGCTGTCCTAGGCCACTGGAATTTTGCAGCAGTGAAATGCACCAGTGTTGGGAGCCTGTTAGGTCATTGTGCAACTTCCCTCAGGGAATGTGCTGTGCTTTCATAAGGCTGGAATGGACAGGGTAGTTTCTGGTGTGTCCCGGTCCTGCAGCATCCTGAGCCGGGCCCTCGCTGTCTCATCGCTGTCCCCCCACTCTGTCCTACTGGGGGCAGCAGCCACAGGGCAGAACTGATGGCCCCCAGCAGCCCCCCAGGACATCTCCTGTCCCTAGATCCCAGAGCTTGGCCCTGCCCGACGTGTCCGGTAGCTCTGGGGGAGCGCTGAGGAATTGCTGGTAGTGTGCTGGGGATAAGCTGGGGATGAGCTGGGGATGAGCTGGGGATGTGCTGGGAGTGCTCTAGGGATGAGCTGGGGATGTGCTGGGGATGCCCTAGGGATGAGCTGGGGATCCTCTGGGGTTGTGTTGGGGATACACCAGGCAGCACTGGGAATACACAGGGGATGCGGTGGGAATGATCTGGGGATACTCTGGCGATACGCTGAGGATGCTCTGGGGAAGCTTTGGGGATGTGCTAGGGATAAGCTGGGGATGCACTCAGGTTATGCTGGAGATGCTTTGAGGATGCTCTGGGGATGTCCTGGGGATGTGCTGTGGATGAGCTGGGGATGTGCTGGGGATGCTCGGGTGTGTAGTGGTTTGAGTGTCTACTAGAATTATTTACTGTTTTCCTGCTGTGAGATAGGATTAGGGAAAAGGGAAAAAAGCAAAGCAGGCTCAAACTTTAAAAGGTATATAGACAGGTTTACTTACACAACTACAAAAGAGAAAAAATTAGTAAGAATCAGAATACAACCTTCAAAATACCTCTCCTCTCCCAGACCGACTCCTCTTTAATGCCTTTATTAAGATCAGCTCTAGGTGGGGGCTCAAGGGGTTGCGCTCACCACCACTGCTCCCAGTTGATGACACAGGCGAGAAGGTGTTCAGCTCTGCCACACAGCAGAGCTGAGGCTTTCTCCTCACGGGAGTTCCTGGGAAGCCCCAGGGAAGACACTGCTGGGGTCGTGTCTAGGGGTGTCTGTCTGATTGACTGCTGTTTAAGCTATGGTGGCAAGGTGGAACCCAGCTCTGGTTGGTTTGAGGTTCTCTATGGTTCTGCTGACCCAGAGTGGTTATTCTTAGTCCTTGATTTTGGGTTGGCTCGTTTTTAGGGGATTTATGTCCAAACAGTGTCCCATGAGTACTTGAGGCCTCCTTGTTTGCATGTCGGGTGGTGTCATCGGTTGCCATGGAGAGCAGCAGGGGCAATACTGGACGGGTAGGATACAGTTTCAAAGGGGTCCAAGATAAGTATCATTTAACAGAGATAACATTTAGGAAAGGCTTTTGCAATTACAATCACAATAGGTCTGAGATAAACGGTATTCAACAAGGAAAGCCTTACAACAGGCAAGGTAAACAGTATTCAACTGAGAAGGCACTCCATAGTAACAACACTCAGCTCAGGAATTTGTATTTTATTTCTTACAACCCGGCCCAGCTAGGCCTCCTGGGGCTGCGTGGTGGGGTGGCATAGCAGCAGATGTTAGCAGCTGCTTGAGCCAGGACAAGGTATACTCTCCTCCCCTTCCCCTGCACGGGAGCCATTGGGCCGGCCCCGACCCGGGGTCCAGCGGGAAGGGGCCTGGCCACGGGCTGGGCCCGGCCAACCTGGTTCCCACAGCAAGGAGGGAGCTGGGGCTGCTCGTTACCTGTTTCCCTGGCAGGAAGGGAAAAGGGCTTTTCCTGAGATTCCTCTGATTTTTAACCTGTGTAGCCCCGAAGCATTTCTAGCTCTCTAATTGGCTCCACAGGTTGTCAGTATTCAAAGCTAGTCACTAATTGGTTTTTTGCCACACCTCTCTTCAATCAATGCAAAACCAGCACAGGATGAGCTGGGGATGCTCTAGGAATGAGCTGGGGATGTGCTGAGGGTGTGCTGAGGGTGTGCTGAGGGATGTGCTGGGGATGTGCTGGGGCTGTGCTGGGGATGCTCTAGGAATGATCTGGGGATTCTCTGGGAATATGAGGATGAGCTAGGGATGCTGTGGGGAAGCTTTGGGAATGTGCTAAGGCTGTGCTAGGGATGAGCTGGGGATGAGCTGGGGCTGCATTTGGATTGTGCTGGAGATGCTCTGGGGCTGTGCTGGGGATGCGCTGGGGATGTGCTGGAGATAAACTGGGGTTGTGCCAGGCAGCACTGAGAATGCACTGGGGATGCGCTGGGGATGAGCTAGGGATGTGCTGCGGATGACTTGGGGATGACCTGGGGATGACCTGGGGATGCATTGTGGGCCCGGAGCTCGGCCTGGCCAGGCCAGTGCGCCAATACCCATTGCCAGGATTCCTGCAGCACCCTGGGAACACTATCACACCCCTGCTGCCGGGCCAGAGGCTTTGCCAGGGCCGGAATCACAGAATATCCTGAGCTGGAAGGGATCCACAAGGATCCTACTCACTTCCATTACGCTAATTCTAGTTATTTCATTTAGATGAATTATCACGGAATCATGGAATGCTTTGGGTTGGAAGGGACCTTAAAGCTCATCTCATTCCAACCTCCTGTCCTGGACAGGGACACCCTTAACTATCCCAGGCTGCTCCAAGCCCCAGTGTCCAACCTGGCCTTGAACACTGCCAAGGATCCAGGGGCAGCCACAGCTTCTTTGGGCACCCTGTGCCAGGGCCTCTCCACCCTCACCAGGAACAGTATCTCATCTAATCCTGCCCTCTGTCAGTGTTACTCAGAAAATAGTCACAACACCAGAGGTTTAACGTCCAAAAAGAGACAGAGAAATCATGAAACTTCATTCAAATAAAGGGAGACAGGCCAGTGGGGTACACACCTGCCGGGGTTTCTCTGTTGAGCTTTTGGAGGGTGCAGCCTCCTTTTGTCCTAAATTCCCAGCTACATGTTGCTGTCTTCCTTCCCCCATCAGCTGAGGTACTATGAAGGTACAGCATTCCCAAACTGCCTACCCCATATGCCCCCTTGAACCTGGCATTTTACCCCAAAGTTCAGAAGTTCAACCTTGTGCAGACCCATTTTTCTGTTTCAGTATCCAAACTGTTTGGACTCTGCAACCAACCTGCCGCTTGAAGTTGAGAGAGACATTAAGACCCATTTCAAAGCTGTTAACACCTCACCCTCACCCATGAGATTGTTTGTGAAAACGTTAGCATTGATCTTTCCTATCAGTGAGAGCCATTCGCTGCGTTCTGTCCCTCCAGCCCTTGTGCATTGTCTCTTTCCATCCTTTCTGCAGCTCCTCTAGGCTCTGCAAGGGCACACTGAGGCCCCAGCGCACACGGCTGGGGCAAGGCCAGCTCTGCCCCACAGCTCCCCCAGGGCCTTCTCCCAGGGCTGCTCCAGCTGCTCAGCCCAGCCTGGATGGTGCCCTGACCAGGTGCAGCCCCAGCACTTGTCCTGTTAAACCTCCTATTCCCAGGGGCCACTTCTGGATCCTTTCCAGATGCCTCCGGACCACGTCGCAAACAAGTATGAGATGAACAAAGCATATTTTGCGTTGTAAGCTCTTCTTCAGGCTTTCAGAGCTCCGGCTAGCTGTGGGGTGGGAGCTCTACAACGAGCATGGGGAACTACAGGGACAGAGATGGTGTCTGCTGCAGAACCTCTGGGGTGTGCAACCCCAAGCCAGGCAAAGGAGGCGACAACAAGGACCCGGGTAAAGCAGTAGAGAGAGGCTCTTTCTATGAGATTCCAGCAGGTTTATTGCCGAGGAGAGATCAGGAAGAGAAGAGCAACAGTTGCTGCTGGACAGCAGCTTTTAAACAAGGGGTGGTACAATGGGTAGAACACAACAGCAACCAATGGGGTCCTTGTGGGTGGGGAATACAAGGGGAGGTACAGAAAATCATAACCAATGGGGTACACAAAGGGGAGGATACAGAACTGAAATGCCAATCAAACACTGAGGAACAGGGAACATTCTGGACCAAAGGGTATGGGCAAACTTTGACTGATAGGTGAGGGGTTGGCAAGTCTAGGGATTGACAGGGAAGGGTCTGGAACAAAGGGTTGGGTTAACTTGATGGACAGGAGGGGTGGTGAGAACATTGAGGGCTAAACCAATGGTGAGAGAAATAAAGGGGAATCAGGAGCACACTGTTGCCCTGATGCAGAAGTCTTTTTGTTGTTTATACTCTTGAACTGGAGTTTCTCACGCAGCTTCACAAAAATAATGTATATTTTTAGCACTTATCTATTGTTTGCATTCTTGTCCTCTGGGAGGAGAAATGTGATGGACGGTGATGTTCACCATCCAGGTCAAGAGGTGGCAACCTGTGTAGCCAATCTCTGGCCTTTTGTAAAAATGTATATATGGAGTCAGATTTTTAGAATAAAGTAGTAGAAGCTTCCCCTTGAGCTGCTGCGTCTGCTTCATTCCTTGGCTGCCCTGAGACAGACACAAGTGGTGACCCCGAACGTGTGCACCTGACACAGCACACCACAACAATTTTGTACCTCCAATTCCCTTCTGATTCAAGAAAGATCTATCTGGGTGGGAATCAGTCTGCCTGAGAGCAATGATCAAAAGAGATTGTATGTGGAAAATATTTCTAGGTTTGATTTCAAAAGTCCCTTAAAATTATGAATCATATTATAACAATACTGCATAGCACTGAAAGTGTTTCCTGGTGGAAATGATTGAATGTTAAGCAGTGCCATAAAATCGGACAATATTTGTTCTCTCTGTGAATGAAATTAGCACTAAAGAATATGAACTATACCTATTTATCAAACTTACTATTTTTATTTAAACAATATTATGTATTTGGAAGAATATGAAACCAAGCTTTATAGTATTAAAATTAGCTATATAAAATTAGTTCATCAGAATACATGATCATTGTATCTTTTTATGCACTTTAGCTGTAAATCACAAGTTTATTTCTGAAGTTTTCCTATGTTTCTTAAATGAGGACACAGATTAAAAATTAAAAAAAAGAAACCAACAAAAATCAACCCACAAACAAACAAAAAAGCCAAACACAACAACCCTCTCTAAGTCTAGAGAGAATATACAATAAGATTAAAGATCCCCCATCATATGCCAGACTCAAATGTTGTTATATACACATTTGAACTGACCCAGAACAAATTCTGTTCTGCACAGCTGGTGCAATGTAATATTCTTTTACTGCCAAGAATATGTGTGAGTGCAAAGAGATCTGGATGACTTATTAATATTGTTCCTCTAACATTTAGGCTTTTATGAGGACATCTAGAAATTTCAATAAAGTATAATAAAAAGTTTTATTTTTGGCATATCACAGAATAGTAAATGTAACAGGCTAACCTTAAGGAAAGAAAAAAGATGCAGATATTCCCACAGCTCAGATTTCCTACTGCTGTTATTCACAGCTATTTACTCCAGGTGAGGATGCAGCCTAAAAAATGTCTAATTCCTCTACAGTAAGTTTTAATTTTGATTCTTTTTTTCTAAACTCAAAGCTAATGAAAATTTAGAAGTATCTTCTGCCCACCCCATGCCCCACTGCTAAAATACAAAAATAGAGTTAAAGGGAATGTAGGACATAACAAAAAGGTTTGATTTTTCCCAATTGTAACTGGTCCAACTCCAATCCAGGAAAGGAAAATTAAATATGGCATTTACAGCACCCTGTGCATTATATTCAGGTTGTTTTAGAGTTGCTTTACAAGGTTTAAGAAATCTCTGAATAAGAGAAGTTAGGATAAGCGTATTTATCATTATTTACAGTTTTGAAAGTCTCTCTTTGTTTCTTTTCTTGTCAACTGGAAATATCATAGAATCATATGCTATCCTTTGTTGGAAGGATATCCCACCAGGATCATTGACTCCAATTCCTGGCCCCACTAAGAACACTCCAAAATCCCACTCTGTGCCTGAGATCCAACTGGTGGGTTTTTTAATGAATTTTGACTCTAGATTTACTCTCAGAGTGATTTTCTCATGGTCGATCATAGAATTCAGAATGGTTTGGGTTGGAAGGGACATTAAAGGCTGTTATAAATTAATATCAGCCAATCGGATAAAAAATTACAAGACTTTATTTTTCCATTTTCAAAAATCTATCTGGGACGGCCACAAGCAACATTGATCGAAGGCTGGGTGAACAGGCGATCAGCAGCAAGGGTGCTATACCGCCCTGTCCACAATTTCTGAGTTTTTGGGTTCGGTTTTTATACTGTTATTTGTGCCCAGCGGCTAGTCCATGATGTATCTGTTCAATTTTCATATTCATGCGCTGCCGTTCACTTGTTGATGGGCTTTGAACAGATTTCCCGGCACTGGTGTAGGTCTTGAAAAGGAGTTCCTGGAACCCGGCTTTCGGATGGTGATTCCAGGTCCTCCATCAAGATTGTGCACCTGGACCATCAAGCAACCGATGCCAGAGTCTGATTCGATCTATGAGCCATCTCCTGTTCAGCCACTCTTTTTCAACTGTAAATCCAGGTCTCATCCTGCTGTCCTTACAGTTGCAAAGTAAGTCCCAGTATTCGGGAACATCTTCCCTTTACAGGAACTGGGACTTACTTCACAGTGTTCCAAGATTTAAAATATATTTGATACATTATTTCATTTACTACATCTACAGCATCTACTACATTTCTAATATTTTGATACACGAGTTTATCCATCATATCTATCACAAAGGCCATTTAATTCTACCATAGGGATACCTCTCACTATTCCAGGCTGCTCCAAGCCCGGTCCAGCCTGGCCTTGGACACTTCCAGGGATTCAGGGGCAGCCAGAGCTTCTCTGGGCACCCTCAGAAACAACCCCCTGGGCGGCCCCCTAGTGGGGGTGCCAGGGCCTCCCCACCCTCACAAGGAGGAATTTCTCCCTTAAATCCAATCTGAACCTACTTCCTTTCAATGGGGATTCATTCCCTCTTGTCTTGTCACTTGTAAAACTTAAGTGACACATCTATTAGAGGAATTTAGCATTTTTCAAGAAAAAAATGAAAGAAAAAATCTTTATGATCCCCCCAGCAACTAAGACTCCTTAATTTGCCAGTCTACCACCACTGGCCATGAGGTATAAACTGGAGTGTGCTCAGGGAGATGCCAAAGTCATGTGATTTGTTGAGTGCTACATATCTTAAAACTAGGGCTTGGGCCAAGTCCTATTTAAGTGAATGAGTTCTTCTTAAATTATCTACTGCAATATCTACATTGACTGTACATGCTACGTTTTGTGTTTGGAAAAAAATAAATTAATATGCTATGAAAAAAAGCTTCTGAATTATATTTGAGAGAGAACATAAGGTTATGTAAAAAAGCTCAGTGAGCTTTTGGATAATGTTGTTACTTTAAATTTAAAAAAGAAGGAATAAAATAAGAAAAGTCAAAAGCATCTGTAATTGTTCAAGTATGTAACAATTGAAATGTTGTAAAACTAAATATATAACAACTTCTATTTCCCTGGTTTTCTCTCTTGGACAAATTAATTTACTTCCTGTATAATTTGTATAGAACAATTGATTTATGAGTCTGGCTCCCAGTCTGGACAGGTTCTGCTGAGTCACAAAATAGATTGGTCTGAAATGTAAAAGTGATGCTTATAATTCTGTGGATGTGAACACATCACACACAGAAACCCAGGTTCTCTCTGCAATGCCACAAGGAAATAAACAAAAATCTGAAGGAAAACTTCACCTCTAAATCATTTTTTTTTTCCCTCCAGTTTTCAGTCCCAGACGGCAACCCCTTCCCAGGACAGATGGGTCCTGCAGAGTTGTTACCAATTTCTGCAGGGCTCCACACATGCTCAAGCACTTAGGGATGTGCATCCTTCTCCTGGATCTTGGACAGAGCAGCACTAAGTGCAAATCTTTTACTTTACTCTGCATTTCTACAGCTGAAAGTGCAAGAGGAGGAACATTGCATTTGTGTCTCTAGAGTGGTGGTGGCACCCCTCAGAAAAATTCTCCCTGTTCTCTTGGTCTTTGAAATGTGCATATGTGCTGGAATTCAGATTTTGTGCATGAAAAATGAAAATATCTCTGCAAAATCTGAAGCAATAACAGAAGCATTTACATTAGGCATTAGTTAATGATTTAAGTAAGTAATGAGCCTAAAATAAAACTGGTAAATCTCTCTAAGATGTGCTTGGTTTCGGAGCTGTAAATGCTTGTGCACCTTGTAAGGAGCAGGGAACACAAGGAAGCAACATAAAAATTGAGAAGACTGTTGGATCCCAGTTACGAGCCTTATGCTGTATATTGTAAATTATGCCATGTAACAGCATATTTAAACTCCATTTTCCTCTGACTTCAGAGATACTCTTTTCACAGTTCTTCTGGAGAGTACCTGAGACACTCGCATACTAAAATGAGACTGTTGCAAGCTCACCTTTCTCACCTTGGGAAGTAGGTGAGCAAATATTATTCATGATTCTCTGTAACATCTGTACTGTGTCAACAAAAATAACACTCCAATAAGAAAGGAGTTTGTGAGAAATGATGCTCACTTTTAGAATTTAAAAGGTTTATTAAACCTTAACAAAATACAACAAAAGACTGAATGAGGAGAAAGAGCAGTGCTGGAAGTCTTCATGACCAGCAGCCACATGCTCGTCTACAAAAATGGATGTTCTGCTTTATATACCTTTGGCCCCTCCCAAAGTCTTGTCAGTCAGCTACTTCTCTGCCATCTATTGGTAGAGATCACTTTCTTACAACTTGATTGGAGGTCAGGTGTTGCCATGCTGCACCTCCTAGTAAGGAGCCTGTCCTCTCTCAAATGCCCTGACCAGTGACAATGATAGGAGAGGGAAGGGAAAGAGGACTATGGGGAGAACACACAAAAATAACATAACTATACACATATAAAACTTCTCTTAACATACACATAATATTCATCCCTTAATTGTG
>JANPWX010000643.1:0-33576 GCA_024734555.1 Trochalopteron elliotii
GACTCCAAACTACGTCAGTGAGCAGGGAAAACATCAGGCTACCTGCTGGGGCTCCGTGTCTTGTCACCGTGAGTTGAACAGCACCCTCTCTGCATGACTACCTTAGACTTTTCAACGACCTGTTGTCTTCCCAGGGACTCTCGCAAGGAGGAAGCCCCAGCTCTGCCGTGCGGCAGAGCTGATCACCTCCTCCCCTGCGTCGTCCATCAGGAGCAGCGGCGGTGTGCGCGATCCCTCGGGCCCCCACCTAGAGCTGACCTTCATAAAGGCATCGAAAAGGAGCAGATCTCCTTGCCCATTCATTTCAATTGGAGCCACATTCGGCCAGTGCAGCCAAAAGTGGAGGAGGGATTAGCTCCTCTCCTCTCGCTCCAGCAGCTTCGGCAGCGTCAGCAGCTGTTAAAAGATCACTGAGCGCGGCTCAGCCAGAGGTGGGGACGATCCCGGTTGGGGGGGATGCCCTGGCCCTGCAGAGGCACTTCCTAAAGATAGGGGACCCCCTGGGTTGCAGGGGCCCGGACCGGGACTGGGCAAACCCCTCTGTGCATTGCAATCGGCAACTGCACAAACTGAGCATGTGCAACACAGCCGTCTGTACAACAAAATGGCGTCGCCCTGTAAACAATTCCGTAAACAATGCCTACGTACTTCCGCCGATGCCATTTTGTGAGCAACAAGACGTTCAGCCTCCTGCTGCAGCGTCACCACTGGCTGCTTCTATTATTGCACCCTCCAATACTTATAAGTTACAGGTTTCCTGGATTCAGGAGTGGAGGTAACAGTGATTTTTCTCGTCAAAGGACTGGACTTTAGAGACACCTTTTAAATCCCTCCAGTAAATTTATGTTGCTGCCATTTTATTATAGATTGTTCAAATCTTCAGTAACTTTTTGTGATAATAGTCTGAAGAAGTTAAATTTTGTTGTATCTAGAACCATTAAAGATATTATTAGTTCTGTAATTTTTTAATTTAATACAAATTCAGTGTTGATTAGATTAAGCAAACTTAAGCTTTAGTATTCTTAGATATGAGTAATGTTAAGTTATATTCTATTGATTTGAAATCCTGTTAAGGCTGAGTTCTATTGAGTTAATTTTGTTAAGGTTTATTTTTGTCAAAATTAATTTCTACCAAGTTTAAGTTTTATAAAGTTTAAGTGATAATAGATTTATATCTTATTAATTTAAAATTTTTACATGTAGGTTTTATTAAGTTAATACAATTTAAGATTCTTTTACCAGAATTTATTCATATTGAGTTTAAGTATTGTCCAATTTAAAAATTATCTTAGGGTTTTTTTAAAATATGCTTATCTAATTTGCAAAGTTTAGTTATTTTTTTCTTAGAAATAAGATGGCTTTGACTGAAACAGCTGTGATGAAGCACTGACAAAAGCTTGTTTGTGGATGGAAGAAGATGCAATTTGCTGCACCCTTGATTTCCTGAAAGGTTTTAGTATTCGTTACAATCTCTGCTGTTTTATCTTCCATAGATAACACAGAAGAGTCAGTAATGATTCCACATTATGGCTGTTATTGGTTGTAAGCTGTTTCAGTTTTTTTGTGTTTTAGCTCAAAGTTATAGGTACATAATAGTTTAGAAAGGTGTTATTTCAAATTCCTTAGATGATATATTAATTGTATAGTGTGGATTTACTGATTTTATGATGACTATTATTTTATAAGATATTATTAGTGTATTTATAGCTGGCTTCTTATATGCTTTAACATCTCTTTTTGCAATTATCTAAAAGATACGTATCATTTCAGGATCCTTCTTTTTTGTTCTCTAACTGCTTAAGCGTCTCTTAAATACTATTGTTAAGAACTTTGTTTTAAAATATATTAAGGGACATCACTCCAGCTCAGAGCTTGGGTCCTGGACAGGCCCTTGACTCTATCTGGACGGATGTTTTGCCAACAAGCTCGGATGTTTCCGCATCAAAACTAGATACAAGTCACTTTGACTTGGCAATTTGACCCTATAAATATGGCAGCTGAATCTATTTTTAGACTGAGTTTGGGAATCATTATCCGGAGATGATTGTCCAATTCCTCACTGATTTAAGGTTTATTAGCTGTTTGCAGACTCTGGGATGATGGTAAAGTATTTTAGTGATTGATAATCATTCAACTTCATATGTGTTATTGTTAATAGTCATTAATTATGCTTGTCATCTGAAATACTCTTAGTTGTTGTATCTGAATTTTTTTCCTGATTGCTGCCAGTTTTTAACAAGAGTTATGCATCTTTCCATCAAGGTACACTTCCTCTATTAACCTGGGGCAAAGGGCTTGCCTGTGTTTCTGCAGATACAGAACCCAAGTGAATTGCTGCAATGAATGTGAAGTCATATCAAGCATAGAAACACACTGACAACTCCGAGAACAGAGAAGCAAGCACACAGACGTGAACTGCACTAAGACTGTAGCTGATGGCAGACATCTTTTGCCCCACTTGCAAGAACTGTGAACCTTGGATTTTGTGTCAATGTAAAAAGTGTGGGAATCATTGGTATCGTAGAGCTCTATTGGCAGAAGCGTGGTGTACATCATGTTATGATTTAGAAGCCCAAATAAAGTACAAAGCCATCTAATTTTTAGTTGCAGTGGGTCACGAAGAAGAAAATAGCCCCCATCTTCCTGCTCTTAGGGAGGGATGTAGAAGAGAATTTTCAAGAGAATCAGGGGAGATTCAAATTTGCAGAGTTGAATGCAAACAAAACAATTTAGTGCCATATCTTTAGGGGGTTCCAGAACAAATTTGGGAAAAAACAAAAAAGGAATGTGCTAAAAGATTTGCTTGGAAATTAAGAACGAAAAAGAAAGTGCCTTGGATCAAAAAATAACCAAAGAAAAAACATGAAGTTAAATCAGGTATCATGTTCGTATCTTGTTTTGTTTGCCTTCAGCAATGCAACCTTACCTGTCAATCAACCGAAGACCAATGCTTGGGGATCAGTAGTATTGTAGAATTCTTTTGTTAGATGATAGTTTAAGGGAAATATGGAGTTCAATCAAATGTTATGCCTATGCTTTTTTGCTTGCCTGTTTTTAGTAACTTGCTTGCTTTTAGTAGTGCAAATTTGCTGGTTGGACAACCTAAAACTTTTCTCCAAGGAAATCTTTTCCCAAACCAGTTGGGGGAGGGGCTGCTTGAATTTGCTGTTCTGGAGGGACCCCATTCGGAGGTTTTCTCCCAAATTTGCCCTAAACCAGGACACCCCCCCCATATCTCAAAGAATAAGACTGGTAATTTCCAACTTTTTATTAATGCTAGTGTTGCCAAAATGATTTTTGCTTTTATATTTTCTTCATCTATATATATATATATATTTGTAGCTCTGTAGACTATTGTTGTACAGGTATATAGTTCCTAGGTTGCTCCAGTACTTTTCCCTACCCTGACAGGCAGAAAGACAAAACCCATTCCAGAGGCTCCAAACCCCAGGGGTCCAAGGCCCCTAACCTATCTCGGTTCTTTCTGGGAGCCAAGGTTGAAATCAAGTCTTCGAGACACATTTTCATAAACAAAGTTTAGTTCCTATCTAAAGGGGGGGCAACAGAAGAGGTGGAGCCAAAAGGGGGGAATTACTTCATCACTTGTGCTTCTAACCGGGGATTCTTGTCAATTATGCTAATCTGCCAAGCTTATAAAACTGTATTCACCCCATGTGGGTTGGGCATTTTTCCATATCTGCCCCTGGAGCCCTCCAATAAAGACCAGCCTTTATATTACCTCCTATATGAATATTGTCTCAAAAGCATGTTGTTTTATTTCTAGGTCTTTAAGGCATCACTAGCAATAAACCTAAAGGTAGGAAAAAATCATGAGCAGTGGTTGTGGTCTAAAAATGTAATTTCAAGAAAATGTTGCATAAAAATGCTCAAAGTGTTCTTTAAATGACACTGATGATAATTTAAATTCTGACATTGCCACATAGCATTAGAAACTTTAGTTATTAAAAAGGGTTGTGCTGTTATTAGAAAAAACTGTTCTAATCATTGTCACTCAGCTATAAAGGAGTTCTGAGTCTACAATCATAATGAGAGACAACCTTATTTTTTATACTTCCTATTGGTTTCAATCAAAACTCAAGCACAAATGATTCACAGTGTTATTAATGGGGAAAAACCCCTAAAAGATCTTTCTGGATTCTCCCTAGTTGGCAGTTACAAAGTCAAAATTAAATAAAAATGCTTTATTTGACACAATAATTCACACATTTAGGAAGTCTACTGTTTGCATTATACAAGGAGTTAGATCCAATGTTTGGGTTGTCTATGTTAGTAGCATACACCATAAAACCTCCTGTAACAATACCGTGATAATTTATTGGTCTTTGGTACCTTTAACATCAACAGTCAGGAACAGCATTTATTGGACTCCTGAATCCCGGCTGCTAGCCTAGTGAACCTTGCCTTAGGTCAAAAGACACTGATACCAAGCAATGATGATAGTCCATTCTTTCAGAGGTTCAGCTGTGTGCAATATACAGAAACAAGATGCTATGGCAGTGCTTCATTTCTGGAATGTTGAGGAGCTGTATTAATATCTTGCAAAGCTCTACTGACCAAAACACAAATCACAGATAGTGATTTCCAACATCTGGTAACATTAGACTTCTAAGTAAACAGCAAGACATACCTTATTGACCCCAGTTCAACAAACCAACCTTCATATCACAACTGCAAATCACTGAGTTATCTGGCTTTTAAAGTTATTCCGCTTCCCCAGTTTCCTCCCACCCCTACAAAAATGTGCAATCCCCGCCCCCACCATATGTACTGGAAAACACTAAATAACTTGAACAGAGGCCATGAGTTACAGCAATTTTTAAGCAGTGTCCTGAAAAAAACATTCATATCCTGTAAGCTGTTGGTATTTTCTAAGTTTAGGAGATTGTATTATAGCTTCCCAGCTGAAACCTAGCCCTAAGAAACCATTGATATAAACAAGACAAAGGAACTGAAGGTGCTGAAACTCAGCTCTTGTACTAATCAGTGGTGTAGCTCCAGAAATAGTTTTTCCCTATGTAGTTGATACATAGCATATGCATTTCTGATAGTAATTTAATCCTTATGGCTGTTATTTTACACAAAGACACATATTAAATGTTTAAGTCACAACAATCTTAGAGATTACAATTAAAGCATTTAAACAAAATTTTAAAGTTTCTTTTTCACAAGGAAGAACAACAGAAAAAATTCAATTGTTTTCCACATAGTTCTCTTAAAACAAAGTCCATAAGGACATATTCAGCACCAAAAGTTAATTTCAAAAAGAAACACAACCAAAAATCCAAACAAAAAAACCCAACCAAAACCCAGCCATAGAATAGAATCTATAAAGCAAACATTTAATATTGCACTTTGTTTCTCTAATGCTTGGATTTTACTTTTTCCTAATTCAGATCAAGATTCTATATCAAATACTGGGCTACAACTATGAACCTCTAGTGCCTCTGAACAACTAATAAAAAAGTTTAAGTGGAAAATCTTTTTATTTGATAAGGTTTTAGAATTTTTCACTCTGATCACAGCCTGTGATGCAACATCAATTATGACAACACTGGTCAATTTTGTTTCATATATAGTTTTTCCAATATACTGGGATAAGTGCTTCAATGCTATGTATATCAACAATTGTTCCCTAGTCTGTTAACAAAAAAGAAAAAAAGTAAAATCATCAAATGCCTTTTTATGCCAACAATTTTAACTTGTAAAATTTTGTCTGGTTAGAAAGGATTGAAGGAAAGGACTCACAAAAATGGCAGCATAAGACATCACCCAATTTCCAATTCTTGCTTATCAAAGCCCAAACATTTCAACTGAATCACTTAAGACGTGACTCTCATTTAATCACCCTGTCATCATTTTTGGAACATAAAATATCTTTCATGTTCTCATAAAGGCCACTTATGGGAAAGCCTATTTTATTATATTTATGAAGCCTTAAAAATAAGGCATAACTTTATAAGAATGAGCACAATACAGAAACACCAGCTTTCCCTCCCCTCCCTTCTGAGCTGTTTCATTGCACAAGGATTCACACGATGAATTAGTTTTTAAATAGTCAACATCAGACATGTCTCAGACAATAGTTTTTGTTGTTGGTTTTGGGTGGGGTTTTTTGTTGTTGGTGGTTGTTTGTTGTTTTTTTTTTACATGATTTCTGAAAAGAAAATTTACATTTACAAATCTCTAGCATAAAAACACTGATCAGATCTAATAGCTTCTTTAGAATACGTTCAAAGAGTCAGTGCTTTTTCTATATGATTTCTTGCATTCTAGATGAATGTATGATTAAAGCTGTTGGATTTTTTGTTTGTTTCAGAGAATCATAGAATATCTTGAGTTGGAAGGGACCCACAATGATCATCGAAGTCCAACTCCTGGCCCTGCACAGGACAGTCCCAAGAATCACAACCTGCACCTGAGAGCATCGTCCAAACACTTCTTGAGATCTGTCAGGCTTGGTGCTGTGACCACTCCTCTGGGGAGCCCCTTCCGGTGCCCAACCACCCTCTGGGTGAAGAACCTTTTCCTAATATCCAGCCTAAACCTCACGTGATACAACTTCAGGCCATTCCCTCGGGTCCTGTCACAAGTCACCAGAGAGAAGAGATCAGTATCAGTGCCTGCCCCACCACTTGCCCGCATGAGGAAGCTGTAGACTGCAATGAGGTCTCCCTTCAGTCTCCTCTTCTCCAGGCTGAACAAACCAAGTGACCTCAGCCACTCCTCATACAGCTTCCCCTCTAGACCTTTCACTATCTTTGCAGCCCTCCTTTGGATGCTCTCTAATAGATTTATATCTTTCTTATACTGTGGCACCCAAAACTGCACCCAGGACTTGAGGTGAGGCCTCACCAGTGCGGAGCAGAGCAGGACAAGCACCTCCCTTGACTGGTTGGCAATGCTGTGCCTGATGCACTCCAGGACACAGTTGGTCCTCCTGGCTGCCAGGGCACTGCTGACTCATATTTAACTTGGCATTGACCAGGACCCCCAGTTCCCTTTCTGCAGAGCTGCTCTCCAGCCTCTTGTTCCCCAGTCTGTCCGAACATCCAGGGTTGCCCCATCCCAGGTGCAGAATCTGGCACTTGCCTTTGTTGAACTTCATATGGTTGGTGATTGCCCAGCCCTCTCATTTGTCAAGGTCTCTCTGCAGGGCCTCTCTGCCTTTGAGGGAGTCAACAGCTCTTCCCATTTTATTATCGCCAGCAAACTTAGTGTACCTTCGAGTCCTGCATCCAAGTCGTTTATGAAGATGTTGAAGAGAACCGGCCCTAAAATGGAAATTTTTTGTTATAAATTGTTTGTTTTAAAGCTCTCAGGACTAGCCCAGGAGCGATCAGAGCAATTCTCAGCAAACTAATTTGAGTATGGCTGGTAACACTGATACTCTGGCTCAGTTTTATAATAGTTTTAGTCTACCAACCTCCAAACCAAGATGATAAGGCCAATGGAGCAATATTTGGGTCACTTAAACAAGCTTCAGGTCAACAGAACCTGGTTCTCATGGATGACTTCAACTACCCAGACATTTGTTGGAAGAACAGTACAGCAGCTCATATATCAGCCATCAAGTTCCTGGAATACGTAGAGGACTGCTTCCTCATACAAATGTTAGATGTGCCAAGCAGAAATGGGGCACTGCTGGACTTGCTTCTCACAAACCAAGAAAACCTGCTTTGTAATATCTGTTAGTGATAACCTTGGCTGCAGTGATCACAATACTGTGGAATTGGAGAGCCAGCTGAGTATGCTATAGTATTAAGACAAAGGTTTTAGATTTTAGAAGAGCAAACTTCAGCTTGCTCAGAGCTCAGTTGGGAGGGATTCCGTGGGAAGCTTCCACAGAGGATAAAGGTGCTAGTGAGGGCTGGGAGTTTTTCCAAGAACGCTTTCCTGGAAGCACAAAAGCAATTCATCGTCTTTAAAGGTAAAAGAAATAGGCAGAGCAAGAGACCCCCCTGGCTTAACTGCAAGCCTCCGAGTTTGCTCTAAACCAGAAGAAGCATACCAGAGATGGAAAAGCAGACAAATATCTATTGAATACTACAAAGGCACTGCCAGGGCATGCAGAGAAGCAGTTAGAAAAGCAAAAGTTCAGCCCAAATTGAAATTGTCCAGAGATGTCAAAAACCCGAAGAAAGGGTTCTTTGTGTATGTAAACAGTAAGAAACAGAAGGAAAATATGGACCTGATGTTAAACAGGAGAGATGAATTAGTCAACAACAATGCTGAAAAGGCTAGAGGTTCTCAACACTTTCTTCTCCTCTGTCTTCTTCACCCAGCACTGTTGGACCCCAGGCCTTGGGAACAAAAATCCAGGTTGATGCAAACACAGACCTACTGTCAATGAAGAAAGGATTGCCATGTGAACTCTTACAGGAGCTTGACCCCAACAAATCGATGGACCCTAACACTATCCACCCAAGGGTGTTAAGAGAGTTGGCTGACATCATTGCAAGGCTGCTCTCCATAACCTTTGAGAAGTCACAGAGACTGGGGGACTGCCCAGGAGATTGGAAGAAGGCTAATATCACCCCCATCTACAAGAAAGGATTAAAAGAGGATCACAGAGATTATAGGTCCATCAGTCTTATTCAGTCCATGGGAAAGTTATTGAACAAATCTTCCTTGGGGCTACCAGAAGTCAAATGAAGCATGGGATTGGGAAAAGCCAGCATGGACTCACCAAGGGCAAATTATGCTTAACAAACCTCATCACCTTCTATGACTAAGTAACTGGCTTGGATATGTGGGGTAAGCAGTGGACACTGTCTACATGGATTTCTCCAAGGCTTTCAATGCTGTTTCCCACAGCCTCCTCCTACAGAGACTAATGTGTTATGGTCTAGACAAGTGGTCTGTGCAGTGGGCGGGGAACTGGATGACAGGCCACAGCTAGAAGGTGGTGGTAAATAGCTCCTTTTCAAACTGGAAATCTGTCACAAGTGGGCCCCCCCAGGGATCAATATTGGGCCCAATGCTGTTTACTATCTTCATAAGTAATCTGAAGGATGGAATCAAGTGTACCTCGATGAAGTGTGCTGATGATACCAAGCTGAGTGGGGAAGCGGACACTTTGGAAGCAAGATCCACCCTGCAGGAAGACCTGTATAGGCTGGAAGAGTGGGCTAACAAGAACCTGATGAATTTCAACAAAGACAAACATCTTGCACCTGGAAAACATCATCCAGGAATGCAGCATAGGCTGGGATCTATCCCTCTGGGGAGGTGTTCTGTGGAAAGGGCCCTAGGGATCCTAGTGGACAACAAGCTGAATATGAGTGAACAGTGAGCTGCTGTGGCAGAGAGCCAGCAGGATGCTGGGTTGCATCAACAAGGGCACCAGCAGCAGAGATAAAGAAGTCATTCTCCTACTCTACTCAGTGCCTTGTCAGGCCACACTTGGAATACTGTGTTCACTTTTGGTCCCTGATATACAAAAGAAGTTGTGGGCAGGCTGGAGAGGGTCCAGAGAAGGGCCACAAAGATGATTCGAGGACTGGGAAGGTGCCATGTGAAGAAAGGCTAAGAGAACTGAGTTTGTTCAGCCTTGAGAAAAGAAGGCTAAGGGGAGACCTTATCACCGTGTTCCAGTATTTAAAGGGTGGCTACAAAGAAGATGGAGACTTTCTTTTTACAAGGAGTCACATGGAAAAGACAAGGGGTAATAGGCACAAGTTACTCCTCAGGAGATTCCAATTGGACATGAGGTAATTTTTCACAATGAGAACAATCAGCCATTGGAATAATCTCCCCAGAGGAGTGGCAGATTCCCCAACATTGGACACTTTTTAGGTTTACTAGGTCATCTTGTCTAGACCATGCTTTTGCCAAGAAAGGTTGGACCAGATAATCCTTGAGCTCCCTTCCAATCTGGTATTCTATGATTCTGTGACAGAGTATCATAAACCCTGAAGATAATACCAAATGGGCAAACTGAGCTGCTGCTTAGTTGCCATAGTTCAATTTTTTCTTGCAATCTGAAATACACTTTCTACTGGAGACTCATTTTATATATAATTTTTGATGATTAGGTAACTACATATTATTTAAATAAAACCAAACACAAACCAACCAACAAACCTTCTCTTTCCCATCCCTAATTGTTAAGATATCGCTGCCCGTGAACCCTGGACAGCATATGATCATCCCCTTTTCACACTTTCTTTTCACACTTTGCTAGCGTCTGCTGGTGCTGCTTTCACTTTGTAAGTTTTGCGCATGTCCCTGTTCAAAATCCCCCTCGAAGAACAAAACCAAAACACAAATATAAATAACAGTGCAACATAACAAAACGAATAGCATTCTAACAGTTTGGCAAGTGATGAATTCACCTGAGATTAAGTGATCTTTAGGCAGTCTGTAAGAAGACACTGCTTTGCAATAAAAGCAGAAAGGCAACAAATTCTTTTAAGAAATAAAGTAGGTATACAACCTTGATCACGCCTCTTATTAGTTTCCTTCTGTTATCTCTTCCCCCACCTATCTGTTGCTTGTCTACTACAGTTGGCTGCAAAACATACAGCAAGGATTGACTTTGAAGGTGTGTAATGTTTGTAAATAAATCCACAATAGGATCCAAGCTGAAGAGGTGATACAGGATCAGCCTACTAGGACAATGCTGAGCATGTGCATATGCAGGTAAAGTCCAGGCTACATCAAATTAAAAGAAAAGAAAAAGTCAGGGCATTTGTCAGCCTTCATCTCTTCTTTTTTTTTTTTTTTTGGCAAAGCTGTCTTTTGTTCCTTGTTGTGCAGATCACAAACAGTGGGGGGGGGGGGGTAGCAACAGTCCATCACAAATGAGAATAAGTTGTAGGGACACGTAACTGCATAACATAAGTAATAAGCATGTGCAAATTTTCATAGAATCATAGAAAGAAGCCATTCCTCTCTTACAACATGGTTTGAGTGGTTTTGAACACCTGACTGCATGCTAATAAGGCTGCTCCTAGTATGTGCCACTATTTAATGGAGGGGGACGCAGGTTTTCCAGCATGTGGAGAAGTCCTATGATGTGCTGTAGGTGTCAAAGCATGATCACAGGTTCTTTTAATTTATTCACCATACAGGCAAGAGCAATATCATTTCCTTTAAAAGCAAGTCTCCACTATGACACCTTGATCACCTTGATCTTCAGCACAGAAGGTGTGATTCAAAACCCAAGTCAAGTCAGCTTTTTATGGATTCCTTCATCGAGAGGGGCAAGATGGTATCTCATCTGTGGGCTGATCTGGGTTTGGATCAATCTAACCAAAAGAAAAAGAAAAAAAAAAAAAACAAAACAACAAAAAAACCCAACCAAACAATTGACCAAATGAGCCCAGAACAAAAAAAAACCACCAAAAAAACCCCAAAAAAACCCAACAAAAACCCCAAAATAAAAGCCACAACAACCCAGTGCATTTTTCAGCATCAATTGCTAGGAATAAAATACAAAATTCACAAGTTTGACAATTATAATGATATGTGGCATTTCCAGTCCAGGGGTTATTGAAATAATTGAAAAAGTTCTAGTTAGACAAAACTTTGGATAAACAGTAATAGAAATATTAGATCCAGTGGAAGACTTTAAACTACAAGTTGATGGCAATTTAAGGATAAGCATGAATAACTGCTACAAAAAAAAATTTCTCCTTTACTCACACAGAAGTCTTTTGAATTATCTGATATATACAAAAAAGATGACTTGACACATATCACTGTAAACATAATTTAAGATATATTTAATTGAGAGAAGTCAAGAAGATTTTCTTGAAATGGCAGAAATTTATCAGTTAAAAAATCATTCTACTTTTAACTTAAAGTAGTTAATCCTCAAATATCCTATGGGATGTTTCAAAAAGTTCATGTGTTCGAAACCTTACCTCTTCTTCCTCTCTACAGGAGAAATAAAGGGTACAAGCCTGCTAACTTAGGTCAGAAAAACTAGATGTAAGAATAGTTTAAGCGTACATTGCATCTTTTAGACAACATTGAATCAGTTAACTTCATACAGCCCTTTTTTCTGCATTTCAAGCCGGGGGGGGGGGGAAGTTGTGCTACATAATGCTATTTTCCTAAAGTGGATCAATTCAGACAAAATTTGGCCAGAGGACACTTTCTTTCATTTGTCCTATATCACTTCTTTTTCTTGAAAAAGAAAAAAACAACATGAAAAGCTTTGAAATTTGCATCTCATTCATGGTTATTCGGTGGCTGCATTTTTAGTTCTGTGAAGGCCAAAAGTGTTGAAGAACTGTGTACTTCAGAAAACCTAAGTCATAAATTAATACCAATACATTGCTTTTCTACATGAAACTGCTGAAAGGCCTACATTCACAGAATTTAAACACACATGTAGGCAAAACAGTTTAGTGGTTGCTATAAATTGTTAGGAAGCAGCAGAGGTGAAAGAGTTGAAACCTTATTTTTAATACACACATTTTTAAAAATTATGTTTCTAAAATGGCAAACAACACTTGGAAAAACTCCAGAAAGTATTAGCAGTCTAAGAGTGCTGCCAAGAAAAATTACCTCCCAGGTCGGCAGCTCCAGGAAATAGCATGATGGAGAAGCCAAGGCACCTCATGGAGCACCTTTTAAATTTAAGGTTGCAGAGTTCATGAAAAAAAAAAAAATTATAAAAAGGGTAACCCATGCTGTAAATCAGGCATGGAAAACTCTTGATGCAATTCATCTGCATCTTGCAAACAAAAATCCTCCTCAAAACCAACGTATTCCATGTTCATAATTTTAATGGTTTCTTCCAATTTTATGAAGGAGAAACAGGTTTCTAAACTTATTCCATCAGACAAAAAAAAATCAGTCACAAACAATATATAAATCATCATAGTCTGACAGATATACCTACTTCTGAATATAGGGGAGGAGGCAGAAAACGAAACTCCTGAATATATGCAAATAATGGTCCTTGCAGTACTCTCTGAAAATCATCAAAAGCAGCTACAGGTGCAAGGCCAGACTGTCTGTTTTCCTCTGTGACCACTTCTGCATAGCTAGGAGGTGCTGGAGGGAGAAGGTACATACAGTTCAAACAACAAGGTCTTATGCATGACAAAATATACACCATGATAAATATTAAACTTCAACCACTGAAAGATTCACCAGCAGATAAACAATGACTTAAAAATTGTTAAACAAAAAAGTGAGACTATTTTGTTTTATTCTGATATTAAGCTTATGTTCAAAGACAGACTGACCACTGTTTATTGTGGCTTAATTATCTCCTTAAAATTTAAATCAGACCAAAAATAATTTAATCTCTGTACAGGTAGAAATGACAGAACATTGCACTCCTCTGTACTCTAGAAGTCTCTAGGTCTGGGATTTGTACTTAAAAAAGCCCAAGATATTAGATCTGCAAAAAGAGAAGGAAGGAAATGCATAATTCCTTCTTTGGCCATGAGAGATCTTTCATAGAAAAGAATATTATCTTTTCACAAAGCCTTGGCTACTAAGGCTGATGAGAAAGCCCAGAAACTGCTATTATGGGTTGCAATGCCTTATAACCAAGGATGTAATTGGGATACTGGAAGTGGAAGCAATGAAGTTATGCACAGATACAATGGTATCCTGTGCTTTTATTTCCGCCAATTTCCAAAGAAGCTAGATTTCACTGCCTGCCCTAGAGACAGAAAGGCAGGGAGGGAAAAAAAAAATCTCTTGCTGTACACAGAACAAGCAAGTGGCAAGAAAACATCCACAACGGATTTCCTGCAGGCTTTATTATAAAAGGATGTAATTTGACTCTGTTAACAAGACTGCAATGAATAAAGCAGACAAAAATCAAAAGAGAGTAGCAAATTGATTGGGATTTGTATTATCGAGTTACCTTCTAGTCTTTCAGGCAGAGTCAGACCAAGCCAATTTGTGTTCATGCTACCCTGGCTGCTTACGCTTGATGTTCTGCTACCAAACGGATGTAGAGGAATGGTACCAATGACCAGTGGTAAGTTAAGGAATAAATCCACAGCTCCTGGAATATCAACATATACCTGAAGAAAAATGAAACAAGTATATGATTAAAATGTGGGGTTTTATCAACATTTCATAAGTATTAGTCTAAGTTATCTTTCTATGAAAGTTTTCATGAGGAGCTTGTTTCTAATAGCCCCTTTTAGGGCCCATGCCCCTATGGAGACATGAGCTCTTCAAGTTAAGAAGAGTCTTAACATGAGCCCTCACATAGAAATGCAGTCTACTCATTAAATGCTTGCTTAGTTGACAGACAGCTGCTTTAAGAACTTGCATGATTTAAACTAAATTTACTTACCAGACCTCCTGTCATGACACTAATACCAGAACATGTATTTTTTTCATAACTAATGATCACAAAATGCTGTGCTAGAAATTTGTATGGCATGTTGGAAGCTACTCACTCTCACGAGTGAAACAAACTGCCCAACATACCATCAGTGAATACTCCACACGGATTATACTACAGTCAAGGATTGAAGGGGAAACAGGTGGAATTTTCAACTGTTTGCCATTCCAGGTTTCTGTTTTCCCAGATGACAAGGATTCCCCACGGAGGTTGGCAACAAGCTGTCTGACTTCCTTCATTTTCCCTTTGGCATAGAATGCCTGGGTTTGGTAAATGGTTGCCTTTGGCACCACCATACGGGAAGAGCAATTCTCAATCTCAGCAAAGATCTGAATTGATTCACCTGAAACAAACAAACAAAAAAAACAAACAAAAAAACCAAACAAAAAAACCTCAACAAAACACACCAGAATTTCAGTTTCTCTTTACATTTACAAGGCAGCTTAAGCAAACTTTCACATTCTTTATACTGTTATAATGATGCTGCTATCACTGCTCTACCTGAAAAAACCATCCACTGATGCTAATAGAAACAAGATCCCCATGAGCTGTTCTAAAAGGAAAAAGAAAACAACACATCCAAAAAAACCACAAAACAGTCTAACACCCAAAACATGCCAGTCTAACAGATGAGGTCATTGAACCATCTAGAGATACAAGTAGTCCTTAGTTAACAGGGTATACAGAGAAGATTGCTAAATGCAGACGGATGTGATACAAATATCCTTAATGTTTCATTTATGTAAAAACAGTAGTACAGACTCCAGCTTTAAAAAGGAAGGAAAACCACACAGAATTAATTATAGGATCACATACCTGGGGTGTAGCCCTTTCTTTCAATTTTGGCACTTAAAGATATTGGGCCTGAGGTACAAAGCCAACAACATAGAGTCTTTTCTTTTGTGCCTGCTTGAGGTGACTGCAAGAAGAAAAGTATTGTCCATCAAATTAGGAGCTCCATGAATCTCATCAGGTATTTAAATCATCACAGGAAAATAATAATTTTCATAATGTGCTTATTATTACGTATTTTGATAAACAAAGCTGCTTTCATAGTAAAAGTCTCAAGCAGTTTAAACAGCATTATACAGATACAATGTTTGTCCTAATTCCACTGGTATATTCGTATTGCTTTTTCTTCGATCCTCCATACTACAGCCACAATCAAAACAATACTAAAAGAAAATACTGTATAGCTTAAAACAAAAGGCTTCATAGCCTACACATCCCAACATAATGCTGCAGAGCTTTTCATTTAACTAACAGCAAATTAGAACATCTTCACACTTTCCATTAAGCTGCATTTCCAAAGCAAAACAACTAAGATCAGCTACTGTAATCTTTACTCCTGCTATTTCCTCAGCTTCTGAATAATCCTGTTTCATCTATGTTAAAAAGACTTATTTTAGACAACACCAGGATTTAGGGCTTGATCCAAAGCCCACTAAAGACAAATGAGAGACCTTCGATTTTCATGGAGTTTGTGCAAGGTCCCTTTGCAAGCTGATTTTTCACCCATACACACAAGAAATCTGTTTCAATGGTCTTCTAATTTTCTTTCCCCTCTAGATCAAAATTTGAGAAGGGGATAAAATAAAGGATTTTTTAGGCCAGACTGAAATCAAATCCTCACTGAAAGCAGTTGTGATAATAAAGTTATTTTAATAAAATGATATTTCAGAAAAGGATTATACAGAATTGCGATCATTTCCTCCCCATCAGTAGAAAACTATCCATATGGAAATTATCAATTATGCACTGCAGTAAATTTTTGACTTTGCATTTTTAAGTTAGCAGTCCCTTACTAAAATATTAAGCATTGCATTGTTCCTTCATAGATTATTCTTTATTTATAATTTAAGAGGACTGGTTAACCAGATTTTCTTCCTTAATGAGAGTCTACAATTTGGTAGCATCAGTTTAGACCGACAAATACTTAAAATAAGAGCTGTACTTAAACTAGCAAATAAATATTAGGTAAAGTTACATGCTGATGTTGTTTCAGTTATTATACTTCATTATTTTCATGCCAGAAAAGGAATGAGTAGTTCTGTCAGTTCTTACCAGTAACGAAGGAGTGTTGATATCTATATGTTCAAAGACTGTAAATTCCTTCTTTAATTTTACTGGTAGAAGCCAAGGCCTATGCAATTCAGCTTTCACCCAATACCGCACACTGCCGTGTCTGCCTTCGAATGAGGTAGCAAGTGGTCTGTGCAGGACAAAGGTCAAAGTTGAGTAAAGTTTTTCTCTCATTCCAGTAACGATGCAATAGATCAGATTTGGAATTAGTATGTTGTTGGGGTTTAGGATTTTTCCTTTTGTATCTTTCTCTTATGGAATTTTCTCCCATTTTGTTGCTAAGAAACAATAACGACCGGTACTTCAGAGAGACAAAAGAAGCAACCAACAGAGAAGGGGGAGGAGTGCAGCTGGCTTTACTATCGTAGCTGAGGGGGCATTCTCCTGGGAAGGGCAGAGATATCGCGAGACGGGCTGGGGGAAGGGGCTGGGTGCAGCTCCTAGCTCACTCTTACTCTCTCGACGTCGGGGGAAAGGGGGGGGGGGATATTCGCTGCCGCCGCCGGAGCCCAGCCCTGTCCTGCTGCTTCTGCCGCGGGTGAGCCTTGCCTTTGCTCGTGAGAGCAGCCACTGAACTGGGACCTTATTAATGAAATAAATGGGCAAGGAGACTCGCTCCTTTTTAATGCCTTTATTAAGATCAGCTCTAGGTAGGGGGCTCGGGGGCTGCGCACACCGCCACTGCTCCCCATGGACGACGCAGAGGAGGAGACAATCAGCTCTTCCACACGGCAGAGCTGGGGGTTCCCTCTCGCAGGAGTCCCTGGAAGTCCCACTGATTCGTTGGAAAGCTTGGGGGAGTCCTGTGTATGGGATACTTCTGAAGTTATGGTGACAAGCTGGAACTCAGGTCTGGTTGGTGTGAGGCTCTCCATGGTTCTGCTGACTTAGAGTGGTTATTTTTAGTTTTTGGTTTGTGTTGGCTCGTTGTTTTTTAGGGGTTTTAAGTTCGAATTTTGTCCCACAAACACCTGAGGTCTTTTCATCTGCATGTAGGGCGGTGCCAGGTTTGTTTCAGTGGTTGCTATGGCCGGAGCCATGGTTGCTATGGCAGGGGTGGCAGCAAGGACAGGTACAAAGAAAGGGGTTTCAGGTAATTAACATTTGACAGACAACATTTAGGGAAGGTATTTCTAATTACCATAACAATCAGTCTGAGCTAAACGGCAGAGAAAAGCCCCACCATAGGCAAGGCAAACAGTATCAAACTGAATTTAGAAATTGGCATTTTGTTTCTTACAATTAACACCCTACCTCACTAAAAAAAAAAAAAAAAAAAAAAAGACTCTCACCATCTGCTCGGGTACCTCAGGGGAAACTCAGGGATCCCGAGCCCTTCCCCCCTCCCAGGAAGCCTCTCCCTGCCGTGTTCGGGAGCCGGGCTGCCACTACCCGGTCCCCGCCGTTTCTCTGCCACTGCTCCGGGATTTTTGCTACACTGTAGCCCGCACGCCCTGCCTGCCGGGACGCCCCGCGGTTCCAGCTACAGGTGCGGAGTTTCTGATACATCTCGTCTACCACTCCGGGATTTTGCTCGTCCCTGCTGTTCCAGCTTGCTGCTTCCGAGGTCCCTGCTACAGCTCCTTTTGCTATCCAGAGGGGGCAGCGGGATTGGCTGCCCCGGGAGTTCGTAAAGGAAGCCCCTTTTCCATCCCTTCTGCCGGCTGTGCCCGCCATTGTCCACGTGCAGAGAGACGACCGAACTTGCACCAGAGCGCCCCCTGCAGCCACGGGGGGATCGTTGCACCTGCCCTGCCCAGCCAGGAGCCACCAGCGCCCCTGCCGGCTGTGACCAGAACTCCACCGAAGGGGAAGGTGCCTGACAGCCGAGAGAAGGCTGTTACTGGGTTTCTGGTTTTGTTTGTTGTTGCTGCCATAGTTGTTGTTTGTTTGCCCTGTTATACATATACATACTAGTAAAGAACTGTTATTCCTTTTCCCATATCTTTGCCTGAAAGCCCCTTAATTTCAAAGTTAAAATAATTCGGAGGGAAGGGGGGCATATTCTACATTCCAAGAGAGGTTCCTGTCTTCCTTGGCAGACACCTGTCTTTCAAACCAAGACATATGTAGAACTGTATTTTTAATGTATCATAATAAGCATAACTTATTTGCAACATTTCTATATCTCAGAAAAACGTAATGTTAAAGCTGGGGAAATATATCATCTCTGATTCATTCAACAGTAGTTTTGTAGAAGTTTTAAGAATTAATTAAAGAATTGTGCAAGAAAAGTGCCAGAAGAGTAGACATCTCCTTTAGAGGCCATTTTCAAGTGTAGAATAAAGCATGCCTTTTTAAGGTCAAATTAAGACCACCAAGAAAAATTAGCATTAGTACCATCCCATTATTATTATGGACATTGTATTCTGTAAATAACTGTGTATTATTTACTTGGCTGGTATCTCAGTGGTTTAACTATAACTAAATGCTTTTGTAGTTTGTTTTGCCTTAAGTACAGTAGTTAAATATTTCAATGTAGAGTTCTGAAGAAAGAGCTTTTGAGCATCATCTAATTTTCCTTTACCCTGATGAGATCATCTTAATATATATACACACACATATAAAAGAGATAAAGACTATTCTGCTCTGAACGCTGAAAGACAAAGTCCTTTTGGGGAGTTGGAGAGGGAAAAAAATACGTGGATAGGGATGTCAAACCTTTCAGCATTACCCTTTTATCCTCTTCTCCCTCCTTTCCCCCCCCCCACCATCATAAGATGAAGGACATAAGATTTTTATACTCCAGTCACGTCCAGTTAACTGTAACTTGTCTTTTCCTAACACTTTCATCCTTTAATCTCCAGGAAGAATTTTTATATTGTACTATATTTAAAATGCATCATAATAAAAGATAAGTTATGGGCAAAGCTTCCCTCCCTAAATTCTATATCAAATAATACTAGCTGTGCTATTACTTTACTAGAAAGAATCATTCTGCTACAAGTGACATCTCTATTTGCACATTTGAAATGTTTACTTTTTTTTCTTAATAATGCAAATGAAAGGATTTTCTAATCAGCCTTCAATGTTTCATCCTGCTGCAGCATCCTTTAAGAAAAAAAATTCAGTAAGGCCAGTCAGCATATTGGTTCTTTTCACTATTGCTTTGTATTTGGTTGCACTGGGTCTGGCTGGGATGGAGTTAACTTTCCTCATAACGGTCCATATAGTGGGACACACACACACACACACACACACACACAGACACACAGGACGACCAGACAGGCAGGGCTGACACAGACATTCATGGCTATGGTGTTTGTCTTCTCGAGCAACCACTACGCATACTGAGGCCCTGCTTTTCAGGAAGTGGCTGGACATTTCCCTGCTGATGGGAAGTAGTGAATTAATTCTTATTTTTGCTTTGCTTCTGCATACAGGTTTTGCTTTTTCTTATTAAAACTGCCTTTATCTTGACCCACAAGCTTGTCCATCTTATTTTCTCTCCCTGACCTGTTGATGCGGAGGAATGAGAGAGCAACTGCATGGAGGGCTGGCAGGCAGCCAAGGTCAACCCACCACATTGGTTTTGTTTTAAATAAATTTTAGAAATATTCCATGGATACAAAATAGCAAGAAATGGTAAGGAGGCAGTATCAAACTAGTGTTCTTCAGGCCTTTTACTACCAGCCTTCATTTTTTCCAGTATTATCAAAGATGGCTTCATAGTTATTCTTTCAAGTCACTTGACAAGACCTTTAGTGTTCTAATCAATTCCTGTGCTATTTTAGTGGTCAGATTTGAACATTCCTTCCAACTCAAGGGAATATCAGTATCATCCTTATCACTTCTTATAGAAGAGTTTTTCATCTGAACCTTAAATTGACTTCTAAAAGTTTCCATATATATGCATCTTCTTCAGCATTCTAATAATATTGACTGTAAAGCCCTGCGCTATTTGCAGAAACTGATCTGTAAAAGCATTTATCATCCGCAGGTTCTGTTAAAGCCAGTCCCTCTAATTAGCAGATGTTTTATTAGCTTTAATATTAGGTATCAGTCTAATATTCTGCCAACTTTTTTTAACCTTAATGACTTTGGCACTTGGCTTTTACAGTAAAAGGCTCATCCTACCTCCTTTCTTTCATCTATTTCCAGACTCTCTGTTCCTTCATATTTAATTTTCCTGCAACTTGTGTTTGAGCTAATTTCCATGTTGGTAACTCCTCTATGTATAAATCTCCCCTTCACAATGTATACATTAGACACCTCAAATGCATATGTGTGTGTGTGTGTGTGTGTGTGTGTGTGTGTGTATGGCAATTTTATCTTAAGACTTCTGCTATCATTCTTGCTTCACCTTTGCTTTCTGAGACAAGCAGGATTAGGTATGGGAATGTTTCTTGCTTCATCCACCCATCCATTTGGGGTTTTTTCCATCCTGGCTTTTTTGTCTAGAGGTCAGCCTGAGTACATACATCCTATTTGAAGTAGAAAAAAAAAAGCCAAACAAACTCTTATTTAGTTCAAATGCAGTTAAGCCTGCCACATCTGTTTCAGACTGAGCCTGAACAGTTAAGCTGTTATCACTAGGTTCTGATGGCCTGCATGGCTCCAGTAAAATCTTGTTTCATGTAGAAGATACCTCAGCCCCTCTGCAGGACTCAAATGACACAAGTTCCCCTCCCTTCTTCTGTGAAGGGGTCCAATCCTCCATAAGGATCCAACATACCTCAGTCAAAAGAAAGAGTAACCAACTGAGCAACAACGAGCTCCTGTTTTGTGAGCAACTCTTAACCAGTTTAAAAGCAACTTCTTCAGTTTAATGAGATTATGTCCTGTATTGCATGTCTGAGCACAACTACTACCACTGAAAAGGTTTCCCTTTCCCCACAAGAATTTTTCTTAAGCAGGTATGTATCTTAGCCTTCTCTCACAAGCTGTGTACTGCATGTAAGTACTTACATCTGTGGAAGCTCAAAGCTGAATGCATATTCATGCCTTCCTGGATGAATGGTGTGAAGGGCTTCTTCAGAATTGTCATCATCTAGGAGGGAAAAACCCAATATGCTATTCCACCTGTGAACATTTTACATAGCATAATATATTATATAGGTCTCTTTTCCAGAATAAGAGGGATTTATACATTCTTTACAATACTAAGAATACAGCGTCTCAGAAACAAGACTCTCCAATCTGTTTGTATTAACTGCTAGATGTATAGCTGCAGAATTTTTAAGGTTAGGTGAGATTCCAAGACTCGCCTGACATAAAAGCAGAAGTTACCTTGGTTTAATTTATGATCTTGATTCCAAGTACTGACATAGTTGTAACTGCTGCCATTTCAAGGTCTGCCTGAAAGATCCATAATGGAAACTGTTTTCCGATATGACTCCTAGTTAAAACTTAAAATGAAATAGAGCTCTCTAATAGTATTAAGTGATCTTAGTATTGTCTGCTACATTAATCGATTACATGTAGTAATTCAGCTTCCTCCTATCACCTGCCTAGCAAGTGTCTAAAAATTGATTTTTTAAAAAAGTGCGCAAGCACCACCTAGAAAGTACTGAACAAATTCAGGGGCACAAGAAGTGGCAAGCTGTCCAATTAATGTTGTTAAGAGCTAATGTATCAAAAATTGAAAGTTTAGCTTGATCTTGCTTGGATAGCAAAGACCCAAACATTTCCTAATTTCAACGAGAAAGCTGATCTTGTTTTATAGTCATGATTCCTTGTATTGCTTTAAATGCCTCAATAAATTTGCAGTTTGTTCCGATATAATTATCATGAACCCAGAAAAAAACCCTGCTGATTCCAACAGAATAGAAAGTTATTTAGATAAAACAATTGAGCATTTCACATACAAAAGGGTTGGCATAATTAAGGCACATATAGTGGGATTACACAAAAGACCCTGTTGTTAATAGTCTGAAGCATCATGAAGGAACACTGCTACATTTTAAGATTTTTTTAGTTCCCACTGTTCTACAAAAGTGCTGATGCTCCAATTTCTTTAGTGCACCAGAAATGCTGAAACAAACCTGTGCAAAAATATAAAACCCCTAGAACACTATTTACACAAATGCACCTGCAGCATGTAATGTCACGAAATAACAATCTTCAATACACTGAAAAAGCAAAGCAATGTGTATAATGCGTTGTTGTTGTTAAAAAACGCTTGGAGGGCTTTGTTTGTTTTTAATTAAAAATAATAGTGTTTTCCTTGCACATACGTTTTTTCATCCCTTCTTCACTTCCTGTCAGATCAGCAGTCCCATTGAGCCTGAACAGCAGCAGCAGAATTATGGTAAGCAAGTACTGAGGTGTCAATCACAGACTAGGCTGGAGCAGGAGAGGACTGGCCTAAACAGGCACGAGCACATCCCCTGCCAACCACTCATATACATACAGTATACATTACACCCCACTACATTTGCTCAGCAACTCTGCTCACAGTCTGGCCTGACTACCGCAGAGGTAAGGAGAGAGGGGGAGGGCATCACCCACGCCTCACCATCTGCTCTCCTCATATCACAGGGCCATGCTGCTGGCTTGCCCCGTGCAGACACCCCAATCCTGCACTTCTCTCAAGAGCATGTGCTGACCATTACTGAAAGGCGATTACAGATAATGCTGGCCAAGGGCGTGGGACAGGAGAGAGAACCGAATGAGCGATGCAAGAGGCTGCAGGGCCATGTGTCCCAACGGCCGCCCCTGCTCACAACTCCTCGCTGGCCCAGCGGATGTGCATGGCAGGAGCTTGAATACTTCTGTCTGTCCCCAGAGGTGAGCATTCCCAAGAAAGGCAGTGTGCCCTCTGGAGCCACTTCGCTCTGCCCCTCAGCACACACTAGAGAGCGGGCAAAGGAACTTCCCCCACGTCCCAGCCCCCTACAATCAGCGGCTGGCATCACCTTAGCAACAGGCTAACAAACCCCAGCAGGCCAATAACAAGGCAGGGACAGGGAGTGGTCTTCCAGACTGTGGTAGGGTACAAGGTGTAGAGTTAAACTCCACTCTGTGCAGCGAGTGTTCACAGTCCTGCCGCTGCAGCCAAGGGAAGGACAGTGGTGTCCTGGGACAGCTGCTTAAGACTGTACGTGCTGCACATGCAGCACCAGTCTTGCTTCTGGTGTCGGAACGTGTCAGATCTGTCCCTTCCCTGCCACCTTTTGTTCCCTTTCCAGACAAAACCAAGCACCTACTATCGAGGTCAGCATTTGGATCTACAGGCCACATACAAAGTCATTGCTGCTGCTTAAGCTGACAGAAGCATAAGATCGCCTTCTTACTCGTAAGGATACATCCTGCTATGAATGACTCATGCATGCTTGCATGTTTCTGTCATCTGCAAGCCAGAGGTGAATTAATTTTTCACATGAGAGAATTATTTCCAAGGCAGCAGTATAAAGGACATTTGAGCTAGAAAGACACTTCATGAGTGACCTGAGCTTGCTTGCATCGCGGTAACAATTAAAATTGATAGCAACTGCTATTTCCAGAAGATCTCTGCAGTAAATATACTTCAAATTATCAAAACAAAACAAAACCACGCACACACAAAAACCACCCCCTCCCCCCAAACAAAGCCAAAACAACACACCAAAACACCCAACCAAATTATGTACTCAGTTTTAACATTTTCTTGTTCTAGGAATTGAGTCATCACCACCACCTGACGTGTGCAACCAATCTGCGGAGAGAAGGAATACTCCCTCCCTTCTTCCCGGGACTGGCCCCAAACAGGATTGAACCGCTTCTAACAAAGGGTGTAAACTTCAGAAATAACAAGCTTAGAGTCCCTTGTACTTTCACAATGTAACTATGCAAAGAATAGATTAGCAAATTTAAGACCCACAATCCCACTCACAATGTAATATCCCATTTCCATACTCAAAAATAAGGGAATTTGCAGGGCACTTTCCATTTCTATAGGGGCTTAGCAGACCAGGTTTTCATTGAATGCAGGTTCCAGAACTCCTCAACTCAGAAGCGATGCTCCAATTATACAACCATGACCTCTTATTTGGCCTTTCGGACAGATTTTTACATCTGGGTCCCCCATAGAGGAGTTCAATAAAAGAAATTAAAGTAATTTACGAGTATACTAGTTTAGAACAAAGGAAGAAATGGAAAATTACGGGTGCGGTGGTGATAGCACACCAAAGTAATCCACAGGAAATCTTTTATCTGCCAACAATGAATCAACCTTAAAAATAATTCTCCAAGTCAGACCTGTATCTGTTATGTGTCAAAAAGTCTAATGTTACATTTTAATTACACTTATGATTCGATGGGATGCTACCAAGAAAGTAATTTACTACATATCTGGTTTTGATTTAACAGCTATTTTCCCCATAGAGAAACAAATCACGCTAATATCGCTAAGAAAAAAAAAAAAGGCATTGTATATTAAAAAACACATTAAAAACAATGCAAATCCTTATGAAAAGACTGTTAAAATGCAGGTATTTTTAAAAAAGTCCTGTTTTCAGGTACTTTGAAAATGCACCTCAACATGCTTTTAAGTAAACGTTCAAATAATCAGAAATACAATCTAAGAATGCAACCAGCATTTCCTCATCTTTAGAAATAGTGAACGCTCTGAGACTGCATATTAAAAAGGGATAAACCAAGCAAAGATGCATCTTTTTCTGGAAATATGTCTGCACGTAGTGAATGAATAAGCAAAAAGCTTACCTCTTGCATGCCCGACTAGAACGTCCTTATGGTTAAAATACTCAACTTCTTCGGTGTAATTTTGTGTATAGGCAGTGTTGGATCCAGCATTTCTGGATTCGCTCCAACGTACTTTTGCATGCCCTCTTGCACGAATTTTAAGAGCTTTCACTCTAATTTCCCCAGTAACTTCCAAACTGATCCTTCCTGAGACTGTGTCCTATCTCAGCAACGTAGGCCGAATCTGTGATCAATTAAATGGCTCTTCAAATTTGAAAAAGGCTTTGACCACTGCTGCCAATTCAGTGATCTGGGGAGATACCTGGACAATCTTAATGTCCGGCTCCCGTTGATGAGTAGTTGGGTTTTTCCACATGATGACTGATTTGTGGGAACTCCTGGATCCGTCTGTGAAAGCGGTCAGAGCAAGTTCAAAATGGTGGTTCCCCTCACAGGGTGGACACCATTTAGTATGGGGTAGGACTGGGGAATAGGACCAGAGGGTGGAAGAAGGTGGGTTGGGGCACATTCCAGGGCGGCATGGCCAGTGCCATCCTGAATAGGGGAAAGAAAGGGAGGGGAGGTGGCAGGCGGCAGGTAGCTCGCTTGTATGTGAATGCTGGCTCCATCTCCCGTCCTGTTCTTGGGGGCTGAGGGATCAGGGATATGGGGGGCAGGATATGAAAACTGGGAATCAGGGTCAGAACTACAAACCTGTGAAACAGCCCCATATATTAAATGGAAGATGGGGTAAAACTTAGCAACCTTTAAAAATCCCTGTTTGCAAAAAATAAAGCCTTTCCTGAATGGAATCCCAAAACTCCACTTGGTAAACTGAATTAGAAACATTAGGAAACTGCTTTAAAAGCCAGTGAATTAAACGTTTTAAACTTCCCTTAACAAACGGTTTTCCCTTTAGAATGAGAACTTCCCTAACTCACACATATACATCCCTCTCAGCCTGGGACAGCACATTTCCCATGACTCCCTCTATATAAAGGGATGGCCCCTTCACAAGATTTAATCCAAAAGGGACTTGGATCCCAGGCAGCTCCCTGCCAATAACTCACTCCTCCGGCAGCTCTGAGTGCAAGTCCTGAGAAAATCTTTGTGGGTGTCATCAGTGGAGCTGATTCTCCAGCCACTTGGCGGGTGCCAGCTCTCCCCTCAGCAAAAAGCTCAATAAAACTCGAGCCCCGCTTTGGGGGGTGGCTTGATCCGAACGTGTCTTGTGTCCAAAGACGGCTATCCAACAGGTTTTTCGTCTTCGGAGTCGCTCTTCAGAGATAGGGAAAAAAAGTCCTGTCTCTATTCGGGAACACCACTATGTTACAGCACATGTGCGGTAACATAGTCCTAGAGAGCGACTCCACGTCTCTAAGCCCAAAGCGCAGGACTATAGTGGCACTGACTATACAGCAAAGGGATGGGTTCTCGTTTGGATATCTGAAGACTGTTTATTCAGGGACACAAACAGGAATAGTGAAGGGGTCCAGGGACACAGAATAGAGGTTCAGGGATGAGAACAGCTTTGAATAGAATCAGGGACAAGAACCAGGATCAGGCCAAGGGCACAGGGTTGTATACGAGACAAAAGGGGCAGATCTGAGGGTCAAGGGCCAATAGGGATAAAGGGAAGTGGTGCAGGGGGGTAAATAGGAACTGGGGGTAACCAGCAGGGTAACAGAGGTGGAGTACTGTGGCAAAATTAATCCAATGGGTGTTAAAGGAGGGAAGAGCAATCTGGAAAGGGTACATACATGGTGAACAGGGGCTGAGCAGGGGTGACATCAACTAACTAACCAATAATGTAACAGAACTTAAAATATGTTATCATGTGGCTGCAAAGGCCCGTGGGAGGGAGGCTTTTCTCACCATAACCTAGAGGGGTGTTTCTGCCTGTTTGCATCGGCCTCCCCCAGGGTTGAGGCATAGCTGCCCTGGTGGCAGGACCCTGGGCCTCCATGCCCGGGCCATCTCTGCTAATGGGCCATCAAGGACTCTCCAGATTGGCTCATAGAACTACATTACCTGATTGTGAAATTCCCCGCCCAGGGGGAGGTACCAAACATTCCCTCCTGTACATAATCTGGGGCTTGGGACACCACAATACCACCAGTGGATGCCCAGAGGACAAGAGTTCTTGACAACCACAACTGGACTACCAGATAAGGACCAGAGCTTTCTACAGGATCACTGCTTCAGAAAGACCACATCCATCACTGCAACAGGACTGCAGCCACCATTTAATCACACTGCTACCACCACCCTGACCAATAGGGTGTCAGGTTGTATTCTGGTTTTGTTGGTTAAAGCCAGTGTTTCTGTACTTTCGCCTTTATTGTAATTTTCCTATTAAAGTGTAGCTCTGACTTGAAATCTCTTGAAGGTATTTGTGTAAGATAATTCCTCCCACTGGTTTATCTTCAAACCAGCACAATTCCCCATGGTAGTAAATGAACATGCATAGAAGTGCCCATTCTGTGTGGTGGGTTGACCTTGGACTGCAGCAATATGCCCACCCAGCTGCTCATTCACTCCCCATCCTCAACAGGTCAGGGGGTAAAAATAGGATGAAAAAGCCTGTGGACTGAGATAAAGACGGGAAGATTGCTTACCAGTTACCATCACAGGTGTTGTGGGTTAAACCTGATAGGCAGCAAAGCACAAAACAGCCACTCCCTCACTCTCTCCCAGTGGGATGGAGAAGAGAATCAGAAGGGTAAAAGTGAGAAAACTTCTGAGTTGAGATAAAGTTAGTTTAATAAGTAAAGCAGAAGCTGTACATGCAAGCAAAGCAAAATAAGGAATTCATTCACTCCGTCTCATCAACAGGCAGATGTTTAGCCATTTCCAGGAAAGCACAGCTCCATCACACATAAGGATTTCTTGGGAAGACAAGCACCATAACCCCAAAATCCTTCCTCTTTCTTCCCCCAGCTTATATTGCTGAGCACGATTTCATATGGTATGGAATATTCCAATGGTCAGTTGGGGCCAGCTGTCCTGGCTGTCTCCCCTCAGAACTTTTTGTGCACCCCAAGCCTACTTGCTTGTAGGGCAGAGGGATAAACAGAGAAAGCCTCCATACTCTGTAAGCAATGGCCAGTGTCATGGTTTAACCCCAGCCAGGAACTAAGCATCACACAGTTGCTCACTCACTCTCCCTGCAGTGGGCTGGGGAGTAGAGTAGGGAGACTAAAAATAAGAAAACATATTGGTTGAATTAAAAAAACCCAGATTAATAACTAAAAAAAAAAAAAAAAAGTAGGAAAAGCCCCCAAAACCAACAGAGAGAGAAGAAAATAAAAAATAGGAAACAAGTGATGCAAGAGAATTGCTTACTGCCTACTGATCAATGCACAACCAGTCCCCAATCAATGGCAGCCCCTCCCAACCTTCATCCTCTCAGTTTGTTTCTGAGCGCAATGTCATAGGGGATGGAATATTCCTTTGGTTGCTTGGGGTCAGCTGTCCCACCTGTGTCCCCTCTCAACTTCTTGTGCACCCCCAGCCTCCTCAGTGGCAGGGCAATGTGAGAAGCAGAAAAGGCCTTGACTCTGTTTAAGCACCACTCAGCAATAACTAAAACTTCCCTCTGTTATCAACATTGGTTTTGTCGCAAATCCAAAATATAGCCCCATACAAGCCCCTTCCCATCCTTTGCTATAATACACAGATATAATTCCCTTAGTCATTGGACTACTCCTGTTAAATGTCTGAAAATGTCCACTGAGTTCATTTAGTCCATGACTTTAGGCTCCATGTGTTATGGTGGTCACTCAGGACAGGAGAGGTGGTGTGTTGCATGGAGCCAGCTCAGGTCACATCACATCACTGCTGCACTTGTGCTGCTTCTTGAGACACTTCATCCATTGGTTTGGGTGGTTCCTGCTATAGTAATTCCTATAACATTGTCCTGGGTTGTGGTGTAGAACGTGCACGGAGTATTCTACCACCATCTTCATGAACTGTTGAAACCAATTGCTGAAGCAGCATTCTTCCAGACTCTCCCCTCCCTCTTTCTGTTAGGGTGTCTTTTGTTAAGGTGTCCTCTGCTAATGGGTCTTTTGATAACGTGTTTTCTGTTAATGGCCTGCTGATGACTTACAGATAACTCCCACCAGGAGTTATCTCCCGTTAATGGGCCATCAAGGACTCCCCTGTATGACTCATTATCCCATTGTGAGATGCTCCACCCAGGGGGAGGAGCCAAGCATTCTCACCTGCATATAATCTGGGATCTGGGACAATACGGGGTACCTTACCCACTGGATCTACAGAGGATCAGAGCTACCAGACCTTTCTACGGGATTGCTGCTTCCATCCTCTTGCTCAGGTTGTATTCTGACTCTGTCAGGGGTCTTTTGTATTATTGCATTTATTTTATTTCCTTTTTTTCTTTTCCTATTAAATTGTATTTCTGACTTGGAGCCTCTCACTAGTTTTGTTTTCAAACCATCACAAACATGCAACTCAAATCGTGGGTTACAACAATTTAAAGGTATATATCCATTACATTCCCTATCCTGGTCCCTTTGTGCTAGGTTATAGTGTTTTGCATTGCAATGAATTCTTCCTCTTCCCTCTAGCTTGGCTAGCGATTTGGAATTCCTTCTACCTTTGACATATGACAGTCACAGCAGTGGTGACACAGCATCATGTAACTGGCATCATACAATTCAAATCACAGATTATTTTCACCCAGGATTAAATCACCTTGATGTACACATTGGACTTCCTCATCCATCTACATTACCCACCAAGTGCACTCACTACAGTCCTTTTTGGCATGCATTGTGGAGTGAGACAAAGGCAGTTTTTTATATATATATATTTTTTTTTAGCATGCTATAGTAAGTAGTAGTTATCGAGTAGCAAGCTCTTGTGTGGAACATGGAGTTTGTGAGCTGCACTGCCGATGTCTTTATTTTGCTGAGTTTGGGAACATGTTAATACAAACAGTGGTTCTGTGCTTTGCCCTTACACTGGTGACCTTGTTATGCTGGGGTGTTGTGGTTTGATACTGGCCAAATGCCAGGCACCCATGAAAGCTGCTCACTCACCCTCCCCTACCACAGCTGGGCAGAGGAGAGAAAAATTTAATGAAGGCTTCATGAGTTAAGATAAAGACTGGAAGAAAACACTCCAAGGGCAAAACAGGCTCAACTTAGAGGTACAAAGTGAATTTATTGCTAACAAAGTCAGAGGAGGATAATGAGAAGTAAAATAAGCTCTTAAAAACACATTTTCTTCCCCCGACTCCTCCCTCCTTCCCACTGACAGTGCAGGGAGACAGGCGTGGGGATTTTGGTCAGTTTGTCACCCAGGGTTTTCTTCCACTGTTCAGGGAGAGGAGTCCTTCCCCTGCTCCACCGTGGGGTCCCTTCCATGGGAGACAGTTCTCCACAAACCTCTCCAGTGTGGTTGAACTCTCATGAGCAGCAGTCCTCCAAAAACTGCTGCAATGTGAGTTGCTTTTCCATGGGGTGCAGTCCTCCAAGGACAGGCTGCTCCAGCCTGGAAGCAGGGGATCCCTCTCTCCACTGGGTCTCCTACTGGATCACAGCCTCCTCCACCTGCTCTCACATGGGCACCTCCCTCACAGGCTGCAGGTGCATATCTGCATCCCCTGTGGATCCCCATGGGCTGCAGAGGGACAGCCTGCTTCACCATGGTCATCACCGTGGCCTGCAGAGGAATCTCAGCTTTGGCACCTGGAGTAACTCCTCCCCCTCCTCCACTGACCTTGCTGTTGCCATGTTGTTTCCCTCACATGTTCTCACCTCCTCCTCTGGCTAGATAAAACCTGTGCCTCCCTTTGTTTTGATTTTCTTCTTAAATATGTTATCACAGAGGCATTACCAACATTTCTAATTGGCCCAGCCTTGGCCAGCAGCATGTCCATCTTCAGAGCCATCAGGGATTGGCTCTGCCAGACATGGTGGAAGCTTCTAGCAGCTTCTCACAGAAGCCACCTCTGTGGCCCCCCTTGTAGTGACGCGAGATTCAGGTTTTTGAATTTGTATTTTGTATTTGTATTTGTCTGTACTTGGTATGTCCCTTCCCGAATCCTCTCACCCATCCCCTGATCCCCTTGGTATTCCCCAGAGGGGAGCCCCTTGTCAGTCACCCTGGAAACCTGAAGAGAAATCATCTCCCATTTGGCCAGGTGCTCAAGCACCTGCCCTCTTCAATTGTCCTGCTAAGTGTCCCCTTCTAGAACCTCCCTCCCTTCCCATCCATTGGCCCGAATTCTCCTGTGGCCTCTGGCTATGTCCTGGGGTACATAAGGGAGAAGGACAGGCTGAGCCTTGCCTTTTGCATGTGGAGCTGCAACAATAAACACCTTTCAAACCCACGGCAGAAGCCCTCTCTTCATTCCAAAGCCTCACCCAAGCTTCCAGCTAGCAGATGTGAGGGACCCACATGAACTATTGTGGTTGGTCTGGGGTAAGCAGCCTGCCAGTAGCAGCCCCCCAGAAGGAAACCGCTGCATTTTGGCTCCCAACGTGGGGCATTCTGGTGCCCACCATTCGGCAGAGCCTCAGCTGCAGCTGCGCGAAGGAGCCCACAGGACAGCGCGTCCGACAAGGACACCTGTGACCCCACGGGTGTCGGAAAAAAACGTTAGGAAGCAGGGCCACCACCGATTGTTGCTGTGGAAGCAACACACGCGGGCACAGGGAGCTTCGAGGACCTCAGAGTGGGCTTTGGAAGCACATTCCCTTGGCGACAGTTCTGCAATGGAAAGGGCAGCTTTCCTACCCCGGAAAGTCCTTTTCAGGGCTTTGGAAATCACCACTGCAGATTTCTTCAGGACGGAAGGTGAGTTTTTAACATTTTGTGGTTCCTAAGGGAACCGGGCTTTAAGTGCCCACTGTTTTTTTCCTCTGAGGGAGGAAAGAATTGGGAATTGGGTTGCGCAACCAGGGAAAGGACTCACAGAAAATTGCAGTCCTGTTTGTTGAAAAAAAGTCTGAAAAATCTTTTTCTATCCTTTTTTTTCTCTCTTTCTTGTGCGACCGCGTGGCTCTGGGCTGCCCGCCAGTCTTGCAAGCTTTTCTTTGTTCTACAGCGCCTCCTCGTGACTGCGGCAAGCGTGGTCACCCTTCCCCCACTCCATGTGGCGAGGGAGAGGCTCGAATTCTTTGTATCTCTTTTTTCCTCTTTTTCCCAGTGTGTGTTCAGATTTAGCAGAATTTAACATCTAATCATGGGGTCCAATGTATCTGCTAATCAAAAGAGTGTTTTCCTTGCAATTTCATTAGAATTCATTGCAGCACAAGTTAAATTTTCTGAGAGAGATCTGAGAAAGTTCTTGGAATTGTTTTTTACAAATTTTCCTGATACTAATGTAGACCAATGCAAAGATTTGCATTTCTGGGACATGATTTGTGAACATTTTGCAAATTTATCCAGAAAAGGAGATTTTAAAATTGCCAAATATGCAAACTGGACTGAGCAAATCAGAGCAGTCATCGCCCACAACAAAAAGCAATTAAAAGAGCAATCTTAGAGAAATTCTCAGATCTCAAAACCCCAAAATCCCATCCCCACAGCCCCGAAAGCGGGCGCCTCCAAAGAGAAAAAGAATCGGTTTTGCTTTCCCTTCTCAGAGAAAAACCGGCTCTCTGAGGGACAAAAAGCAGAAACTCCGAATTCTGATAGCCCGGTCTCCAAAGAGGCGCCCTCCCCTCTCTGTTCGGGAGAGCCCCACGGGCACGCCAGAGATGTTCGTCATAGTCCCGACCAGGCTAAACGAAAACCTCCCCGACCCTCTTCCCCTGAATGTAATCTTGTTTCTGAGTGTTTTGAATACAGGAGAAGGTGTTCGTACTCCGGATTCATGCCAGGGCCGGCCGGGGAGAGGTGGGAGCGGCAGCGAAAAGAGGAGGAGCCGAGACAGCCCGTGCGGCAGCGGCAAAGATCGCTGCCGCCATTTCAAGGAACCGTGGTCCAGCCGCAGCTGCTGGGACAGGCAATGGTCCCTTTCAAACAGCAGTGGGACGTCTGGGAGCCGCAGTCCGCCCCAGCGGCTCGAGTGGAGCCGCAGACGGCAGGAGCAGCCACTTCCCGGGTTCCAAGACTGAGCTGCGCATGTGCAAGCGAGCCGGTGACTGGGATCAGGCCAAGAGCGGCGGAGGGAGTGGCACACAGCCCCCGCAGATGAGCGGCGATTCCCCAGTGTGGCGCGCAGCAGGGAAGCATCCCCGCAAACCTCCGAGCGGAGGCACGGCGTGAGAGGGGATGAACCCCTTCCGGCAAGCTCCGAAAGAGCATGCGCGCGGCAGACAGCGAGTGAGTGTTTCCCACAGTCGGCAGCCATCCCATTCCCCCCTCCCCAGTGGCGGGGAAGATGCTGAAAGCTGCAGTTCGCAGGAGCGAAATCCTGGGCGGCAGAGCTCCTGCCGAGCTCCCTCCTGGTCTCTGCGGCCGGCTGATTCTCCCCGCCACCCCAAATCTGCGGCACCACATGGCAGGGGCTCTCTCCGAGCTTCTACCATGCCACGCCGCCCCGGGAC
>JANPWX010000644.1:0-85063 GCA_024734555.1 Trochalopteron elliotii
CCCCTCTTTTCAATTTATTGAAAGGGGGAGAGGGGTTGAGTTCCCCTAGGTCACTCACCCCAGAGGCAGAGAAAGACCTTGAGAAGGTCCAAACAGCAATGTTCACCAAGCAGGCAAACAGGTGTAACCCTGACCTGCCATTCCAATTTATCATTCTTGGACAGTTGCCACACCTACATGGGGTGATTTTTCAATGGGACAAGGGAATTGCTACCATTCCCAAGAAGGACTGAGGCAGAGAGGATCCTATTCTAATCATAGAGTGGGTCTTTCTCAGCCACCAGAAGTCCAAGAGAATGAGGCAGCCACAGGTGCTGATGGCAGATCTAATCCGGAAGAGTCCAAATTAGGGGACTGGCCAACTACGATTTTGAATGCATCCACGTTCCAATTAGGTTTCAATCAGGCCAAATTACAAAAGTGATGTTGGAGCACTTGCTTCAAGAAAATGAAGCACTGCAATTCACTTTGGACAACTACTCAGGCCAAATTTCAATTCATCGGCGTGCCCCCAAAATTTTTAATCAAGATGCTCAATTCCAATTGGCATTGAAAAATTTTCAGAACAAGGAGCCCCTTGATGCCCTGACCATTTTCACAGAAGCGTCCGGGAAATCCCACAAGTCAGTCATAGCTTGGAAGGATTTCCGAACTCAGCGGTGGGAATCAGATGTTGCTGAGGTGGAAGGTTGACCTCAGGTCGCTGAGTTGGCCGCAGTCATTAGGGCCTTCGAGAGGTTCTCTGAATCCTTCAATTTAGTAACTGATTCAGCCTATGTCGCCGGAGTAGTGTCCAGAGCAGAACAATCCATCTTGCAGGAAGTGTCCAACACTGCATTGTTTGATCTGCTCTCAAAATTGGTCAAATTGATTTCCCACCGAGAGCAGCCATTTTATGTGATGCACACAAGATCACACATGAACTTGCCAGGGTTCATCGCAGAGGGAAACAGAAGGGCTGATGCTGTCGCTGCCCCTGTTGAGATGGCCCCACTGCCGAACATTTTCAAGCAGGCAAAGATCAGTCACCAGCTTTTCCACCAGAACACGCCAGGTCTGGTTCAGCGTTTCCATCTCACCCGAGACCAGGCCAAGGCGATCGTGGCCACCTGTCCCAGCTGCCAAAAACATGCCCTCCCCACCATGGGTGCGGGTGTGAACCCCTGTGGACTTAACAGCTGTGAGGTGTGGCAAACAGACGTCACACACTTCTCCCAATTTGGGAGGCTCAAGTATGTGCATGTCTCAGTGGACACCTTCTCGGGAGCAGTTTATGCCTCTGCCCACACAGGGGAGAAGTCTGGTGATGCAATAAAACACCTAATTCAGGCTTTCTCCTTCCTGGGCATCCCAAAGTCTCTCAAAACTGATAATGGCTATGCCTACAAGTCCAGGGAATTTTGCAGCTTCCTGCAGCAATGGAGAGTGGAACATAAAACAGGCATCCCTTACTCCCCGACAGGTCAGGCGATTGTGGAAAGGACTCACCAAAATCTGAAAAGAGTCTTCTGCCAACAGCAACAGGTTCTAAAAAGTGAACCCCCCTCGATGTGGTTAGCCAGGGCCTTGTTCACCCTGAACTTTTTAAACTGCTCTTTTGAGTCCCTGAACCCCCCAATCACTAGACATTTTGGGGGGAGCAGTCAACTGGCTCTCAAAGAAAAGCCAAAAGTCCTTGTCAAAAACCCGGAGACCTGGAGGATGGAGGGACCTCACAATTTAGTCACCTGGGGGCGTGGGTACGCCTGCGTCTCCACTCCCAACGGTTTGCGGTGAATCCCCTCCAAATGGGTGAAACCCTACATCCCCAAGGCCTCAGGGCAGCAGGTGCCTCAAGTCTCGGTGGCTTCCTGGAGAAGGAAGAAAAAGGAGACAGACCCTGGTGAAGAGCTCCTTCCCTCACCAACTCTCCCTGAATGGCTCTTCTATGAAGGGGAAGAGTCCTCTTTTCCTTTTCCCCTTCCCAAGTGTCTCTTTTCATAATTCTGTTTTTCAAGTTTTTTAGGTTATATGTCCAGATCCAGACCCGAGATGAAGGTCCAAGTTGCATCATAAATCCTGCGGATTGTGCTGATCGCCAGTCTCCTGCAGCTGACCATCTCATGGATTGCTCCTCAGCCCAAAGTGAATGTATGGAGAATCCTCGCTGAAGCCATGGGACAGGATCACATCTGCCTGTCCTTGGCCTCTGCCCAAGATCCCATGTCGTCCTGTCTCGTGGGGATCCCATTCAAGGAGGAAGAGCTTCCCCCTGCTCTCCTCCAACTGAAAAATCAACATAATAGTAAGGCTCCTGGTCGTGTCACCGGACTCAGGAGAAAAACTTCCCTCCCTGTGTCTAACCCCCTGGCCCTTTGGCGTGAATGGGTGACAGAATTACCCCAAGCACCAGAGGAACCACAGGAGCTGGAATTCCTGGGTTCTTCTCAAGCATTCTTTTGTGTTCAGTTTATTTTCACCCTACCCGAAGGCCAGGAAAAATCCTTTTCCCCAGTTTACATATATGCTGCCAGAACGTGGTGTGATAAAATCGCCCTCGTGAGGATAGCATCCACCCTGAATCATGAGTCCCTTTCCCTTCCCAGAGGTGACCAGGCATGGCCAGGCATCCCCTCTCGCCTTACCAGAGGTCCCTGCACGATCGGTAAGTTGGGGCTGTTTACTCCCAACAAAACTCAAATTATGGATTGGATATACAAAAATTCCTCAAAACCTGCAACAGTCCACAAAAGAGAGCTGGCAAGTCTCGACCTGGACTGTAATTCTGAAATTGTAAACTGGTCCAGGGCCAAAGCTACAGCTATGACAATTTCCCTGCCCTGGGTCTCAGTGGCCAAAAAGATGGGTGAATTAGGCCAATTCGAATGGTGGGTAGTTAAACAAGCCAGTCTTGTTTCCAACACCTTGTCGGACCTCCTGTGAGACGAGGAAATCATGAGAAAAGTGTCAATTCAAAGTAGGGCAGCCATGGATTACTTGCTGTTGATAAAACAATGTCCATGCAAGGAATTCAAGGGTCTCTACTGTCTCAATTTGTCATCAGAGGCTGAGGACATCCACAAGTCCATTTCAAAAATCAAGGACATGGTCAGCAACATTAAAAGAGAGACTGAGAACTGGTTTAACCAGCTCTTTGAACACTGAGGCCTCTCGGGCTGGACCAGGTCAATTGTTAAAACTGGACTTTTAATTTTATTTATCCTTTTAATTATTTTAATTGCTTTTGGACTTATCAAAAGACTGATTCCCAAGTTAATTCCTAACTCCACCACTCCCCCAAGTGTCAACCACGAGAAAGAAATCCTGATGGAGGAACTTGCAGAGCCAGAAGATGAAAACTCCTTTCTGGAGCAAAATGAACAGTGGCCAGTTCCTTTAGAGGACCGGCTCACCAACGAGCAGCGGGTTGGGGATTTATACCCCAATTCAGAGTGACTGGCTCTGCCAAGGCAGTTCCGGTTGTTTTAAATAATAAAAAAGGGGGAGATGTGGGAGTGCATTTTTTAATTTTAAGTTTAATTCATAAGTTAATGTCCTTTGTAAAATGGTTTGTTCTCTGTACCCTTTTTGTTACCCACTTTTGGTTTATCTCTGTTTTTTCCCCAGTGACAGTTCTGTGATTGGTTCTGTATTCTCCCTAAGTTTTCCCCTCCCAGAGACAGTTATCTGTCCATCACTTCATAGATAGTTTCCTGTTGTTATCATTTTTGGGGTCGCTCCCCACTTCTGGAAGATTCTGAGAGAGGCACCGAGTGATTGGACAGAATCCTGATTGTCACCTTCTAATCTTCATTATATGGTTGTTTTGTATGTTTGTTTATCATATGAGCCACCTCCCTGTTAAACCTTATTGGTCCCCTTTCTGTGTAACACCTCGTTATAAAGTCTCACCTGAGAGTCAGCTGGGGTCTTCGGCATGCTGACACTCGAGGTGAGGACTCCACGCTGGGGTTCCAATAAACTTGTATGACCCAGCTTCTCCGGAGTCCCCCCTTTTTTCATCCTCCAGCCAATCACCACACAGGAGCAGCCCAAGCAAAAAAGATCCCACTGGAAAAGAGTGTTACCAGTGCCGAGGCTAGCCAGCTTTGAAAAAACAGGCACGGTAACACACCCCCAATTATAAGTTCTCACCCGAGAGTCAGCCAGGGTCTGCGGGCACGCTGACACTCGAGGTGAGGACTCCACGCCGGAGTTCCAATAAACTCATTGTGACCCAGCCATCCTGGAGTCCCCCCTTTTCGCAATCCTCCAGCTATAGCCACGCAGGCGCAGTTGAGCGGAAAAGATCCCACTGGAGTGTTACCGGTGCAGAAGCTAGCCAGCTTGACAAACAGGCACAGTAACAACTTAGGACTTGGAAATTTTTTTTCCTTCATATTGGGACATCTTTCATACATGCAACTGCAAATCTCAGAGTACTGAAGTCCTATGCTAGTATAAGCAGTTGTTTTCAGCAGTATTGAGTAATGGTATTGTTGTAAATATTAGGAATGTGTTATGATTTCCCTTCTTTTTTAGATGCCGTCAAACTACTTTTAAAATACAAGCATGGAAGAGGATTTTGGGAAAATGTTCTAGGGCTGAAACCACTCAGACTTTGCCAAATGCTGTACAACTAATTCCAGTGACAAATAGAACAGGTCCTGCAAACTACCTCACATATAATACTCTTGAATTACTGGTGGTGCTCACTTGCAGAGGTAAAAGATGCATTTTTCACCTAACCCTTTAGAACATAACTGCATTAGTCTCTCCTGCTCTAATCCAGTCAGTCACACTGTTCTTCTCATGGGTAAATGGTCATGTAGTGCCACTCTCTATCATTAAAAACAGGAGTTATGAAAGTTCAGGATTCCTCTTTTTTTTAGTAACTTGCTTTCTTGAGTCTTGGGAAGCCTGAAAGAGAGGTGCATATCAGGGATGGAAAGTTGCTCAGAAAGAGATATTTTATCTTAAGTTCAGTTCCTAAGTGTTTGTCTTAAAGATTCATAAAAGGCATAGAAAAAAAAGGCATAGAAACCATCAACTGTGATTAAAATGTCAGAACATGTGTACAAATAATTTCACAACTAGAACTGGGTGATACATATTCTGGGCTGATTTCTCAAAGGCCACACTCACTTTTCATCTCAATTTCACACAAGGGTCTCCTTTCTTTCTTTATCTTCTGTCCATATGGAAGATGACAGCTGTCCAGATCTAGTATTTGATGCATGAAAAACTATCCTTCTATATATAAGTGTGCATATTTAGATAAGTATATAAAAACACATGTTTTTTATTTACTGATATATACGAAAGGTAAGTATATGAGAGATGATGGGCTTTTATTGCCTAAAGCAACCTGTGGAGCATGAAACATTCTGAGCAGCTGTACCTGTCATATGTTGCTGACTCTCACCCAAACCTCTCAAAATGTCCTCTAGAATACTGCAGAAGATAAAAATGGCACTGAGGAGCCATCAAGGGGAAAATCTTATACAGGAACTGAAAACCCAAGTATATTGGGCTTTATAGGGAGATATAGATGTACATACCATTTATGCATTCTGATATGTAATGGATCTTTCATAATAACTACTCTAAAAAATACTATAATAAAGGTTTGAATCCACTCCAAATTCTGCATATCATCTTTTTTTAAATATATATAAGAGTATCAAGATACATGTATTAGTTCCATTAATTTAAATAATTTTCCATTATTTTACCTATAATATATTAGGCAAATTTATGGTATATATAAGCAATTTGTGAAATGGTATATAGAAATAATTTATTGTTACCTACAAAATAATGGGAAATTATTAAATCTACATGCTCAGTTTCCCTTGAAAATTTTAAAACAATAGTTGTTCATGCCATAAGAATGAATCTGAGCCTAATTCTTATATTTTCCTTATGCCTTATAGTTTCAGTGTGATGTACACAGTAAAATAATTAGATCTTTAGAATATTTGGCACCATATCTTACTAATGCCACATATGATCAAATTACATGAAAAAATATATGTATCTCACAAATCTTTATAACTCTGATTACAGAAAATTTGACCACATTCTTCCTGAAATCATTCTTCATAAACATGGGGCTGCTCATGCTTTATGGACAAAAATGTTTCGAAGAAGAGAAATTAGAAGAAACAGTTATTAGTAACTGTGGTAACCAAAGTTTCCCTCATATTCTGATAGAATGTGTCTCTAATAGAATTTGCAGGCTCCTCAGCCAGAGAACAGAAGCAACAACATAGGAAGGAACCTATAAATTTCAACTTTGATAGACATGAACTTTTAATGAATGGTTACAGAAGATTATTTTGAGGTCACTTCCTTGGAATTAAGTAGCATGTACTGCATAAAATACACTTCCGTGTATGCTGCAATTGAATAACATCTGTAACAGATGTCCTCAAAGATGGAAAAATGCAATACATTTGTGTATTTGGTTCTATTTCTTTTGAATAGTATAGCCTAAGAAAGAACAATTTTGTTATCTAAATAGGAAATTTCTCTAAATAGCAAATGTTTCTTTATCATTCATTTTCCTTAAGAACAACAAACTCATGTCTCCTGCCTTTTGCATTAGAAAGAAACAGAATATAACTAACCTCAAATTACACTCATATTCTCAAATGCATAATTCCACTCTCAAATGCTATTCATTATTCATAACAAATGTCACCTACAAATGAAGGAAAAAGTATTTTTATATGAAATGAAGATGGATTTGCCTTAATTCTGATGGCTAACTTCAGTGAAAATAAACTTTCCTGTATTTATTTGTTGCCTGATTATGTTATTCAATTTATATTATAAAAAACGCAGAATACAAAGTGTAGTGGTTTGAAAGCAAAATGAGTGAGAGGTTCCAAGTCAGAAATACAATTTAATAAGAAGAAAAAAAGGAAAAATAAAATAAATGCAATAATACAAAAGACCACTGACAGAGTCAGAATACAACCTGAGCAGGGTGATGGAAGCAGTCCAGATGAGGGGGTCTTCCTGAAGCAGTGATCCCATAGAAAGGTCTGGTAGCTCTGGTCTTCTGGGAATTCAGTGGATAAGGGCTGCCTGTACTGTTGCAAATCCCAGACTATATCCAGGTGAGAATGCTTGGCTCCTCCCCCTGGGCAGAGCATCTCACAATGGATGATGAGTCATACAGGGTGTCCTTGATGGCCCATTAAAGAGAGATAACTCCCGAAAGGAGTTATCTATGAGTTATGCAGCATGCATTTGATGGGCCATTAACAGAAGACACATTAACAGACGACACATTAACAGAAAACACATTAACAAAAGAGAGCCTGGGAGAACACTGAACAGTTCATGAAGATGGTGATAGAACACTTGGTGCATATCTTATATACAACCCAGGACACAAAGAGAATGGAGGATCTTCAGGTTCTGTAAAGCCTTTGATTAGCTACACATCCTGAAAATAATGCCTGTAAAATTTAGAACCAAATGTTTTTTTCAGTGCTAATGGGCTTACATGTGCAATTCAGGAGATTAGGCACAACATTTCAACAAAAGCTGTTTTACATGTTTTCTGTGACTGGAAATGTTAAGAAATCTTTATTCCCCTCAGTTCACAGTAAGGAAACAAAGCATAAGCAAAGCTATGAACCTTTCCATTTATTTTTTGTGCAATAATCATGGTCAAAGCTCTAATGCTTCTTTATGCAAACTTGGTAACTCATTAACCAAGCAGGACAAAAACACAGCTAATAACTCTTTCTACTTTGCTATTCTACTCTTTCTAACACTGTCATTGCCATCAGTAATTCCACAAAAGCCATAGTCCTGATTTGGCTTTGAAAGGGTTTACATTCTATGAATATTCTGCCCAGCACTATACAATTAACTACTAAATAAAAGTAGAAAATGAATAAAAGTAGAAATATATCATGAAAGCTCTAGGTATAATTGAATTTTATTTTTTTTTCTCCTCAGTTATAGTGTTGCCCGATATCCAAAGTGAAACACAAATCAACAAAGTTGATTTATGCCGGTGCTTTATTTTAGGGCCCGGGGACCTGAGGACTAGCGTCCCAAGTCAGAATCCCGGAGACCCTCAGTTTACAATCAACTTTTATATTCCTGATTACTTCATAGTATACGTGTAAAACCCCACATCCCAAGTTACAATAGATACATACATCAAAATCAAATTACATTCCTTGAAGTCATAAATCTCACATGGTTGCCTGCTCCAAGACTGTAGTGTAGCTCCTGTGGTCTAACTCCCACCACCAGATACCCATGGCTACGTTATACTTTAACTTAATCTCATAGAAACAGCTAACAGTTTCTACCTATTTGTTCTTAGCTAAGCCTTTTAAATCTCAGGAACCTCAGTACATTCCCATGGCACATTCCCAGGATTCGGGCCTACTTCTAATAGAGAAATCTTCAAGCCTTAGCATGACTACTACTACTTCACTATTTTATTTCTCCCAACCCCCCTTTGGTAACAATAGGGCAATAACATAAAAAAATTTGCCTTCAATTTCATTATATGTTTCACCTGCTTAAATGAGTTTAAGATAAGCTTACTATTATATAATGCAGTGTTTTTATGAGTCTGCAAGTAAGTGACAATACAGGGAATAGCAGTACTGTTTAAGCATAATGAAAAGAGAGTCATAACAAGGTAAAGGATTTCACACCACTTCTTTGCTAAGCACATACATTTGCCTAACTTCTTGGAGGTCTAAAACAGAAGGGTTGATTTGACTGTCGTTGTTATCCAAAATTGAAGCAAAATAAAAATCTATGTATTTATTTAAAAAATAAAGTTATTGATAATCCTGTAGTTATCTGAAATCAAGTGATCATTTGAAAGATAAGTGATCCGCCCAACTTTACCTATCTTCCTTAGGGACATGAAATACGAAGTGAAGCAGTGTCTTTAAAATAGTATTCTAATTTTACTATTAAAAGAAAAATCCCTGAAAGGATTCAGTCAGTCTATAATTTGCGGAGGTTTTCAAGAATTTACTAAAAAAAAAAATTATTATTGAATACAGATTATAATGAGGGTAGGAACCTAGAAGGTAAGGAACTATGGTATGTCATTGCAGACTATACCTGAAACTTTGAATTTCCAGAAAGTTTGGAATTTATTTGTGTATCCTTGCTAGCCAAAGTAAAATACACAAAGAACAAAATACTGCTTACATAATCAGAACATGACAATGTCCTTGTTTAGGACAAATTAGGGGAAGGTCTCCAGAAGGAGCCCCCCAGAAAACAAACCTCCACCACCCCTTCCCCCCCCAGCTCTGGGTTTGAGAAGGAATTCCTCGGAGGAGAAGCGGAAAAAACCTATTTATTGACAAATAAACAAAGACACTCCCCAACACAAGGGAAAAGAAAAATACTCAAGCAGTTGCTGTGAGGGGAGGGTGCAGAGCTTCTGTTTTCAGGCGTCGAGTGTTACCAAAGGGGGGTTGGGAGAAATAAAATAGTGAAGTAGTAGTAGTCATGCTAAGGCTTGAAGATTTCTCTATTAGAAGTAGGCCCGAATCCTGGGAATGTGCCATGGGAATGTACTGAGGTTCCTGAGACTTAAAAGACTTAGCTAAGAACAAAACAGGTAGAAACTGTTAGATGTTTCCATGAGATTAAGTTAAAGTATAACGTAGCCATGGGTATCTGGTGGGGGGAGTTTGACCGCAGGAGCTAAACCATAGTCTTGGAGCAGACAACCATGTAAAATTTATGACTTCAAGGAGTGTAATTTGATTTTGATATATGTATCTATTGTAATTTGGGATGTGGGGTTTTGCACGTATGTTGATGAAGTAATCAGTTGTAAAAAGTTATAAAAGCTGATTGTAAAATGAGGGTCTCCGGGATTCTGACTTGGGACGCTAGTCCTCAGGTCCCCGGGCCCTAATAAAGCACCGGCATAAATCAACTTTGTTGATTTGTGTTTTACTTTGGATATCGGGCAACACGAGGACCTCCAGATATTTTCAGGTCAGGTCCGGGGGCGGGCCAATGATCTTCGGGAAGGGGGGGGGGGGGGAAGGGAGAGAAAAAAAAGGGGAAAAAAAACCCCAAAGCAGTGAAAACCAGCAAAGGGGAAAAAAACAAAAGCAAAAGAGCAAGTAGCCCCACCGCGGCAAAACACCCCACCGAGGAGCGGGGCGGGGGGGGGCGGGCAGCTGTCAGACATAACAGTGTAGTACATAGAGATAAAGCTGCACGATTGGGATAGGAGGCACTGTCAACCCAGGACATTGCACCCCTTATCCTATATCGTGAACATACAATAAAAAACTTGCATCTCACTTACTCAAACCTTCAACCCTTACACATTTCTTTCTATCTTACTTGCTCAGACCTTTGACACTTCTGTTCCATGTAGTAACATTCAGCCAACAATGACATTTATATATGAGTCTCACCCCACATTCAGATCTCCCTGAGGTACACAGCGTGTTATTCCATCTTTCTGCATTATCCACCATGTACAACCTGGTCCTTGAGCAAAAACAATCCCACGGATGGGTTTGCCTGTACTCGAGGCAGGTTTGATCCATAGGGTCTTTCCCAACAAACCTCTGACATGGGCCACTGGGGCTTTATCTCCATCTACGATATTAAGGAGCTCAGACTGAGCAGGACCCGCTCGGTTGGTGGAACCTCGGGTGTTAACCAACCAGGTGGCCTTTGCCAAATGCTGCTCCCAGTTTTTGAAAGATCCCCCACCCAATGCTTTCAACTGGGTTTTTAACAGTGCATTGTGCCTCTCCACTTTCCCAGCAGCTGGTGCGTGGTAGGGAATATGGTATACTCACTCAATGCTGTGTTTCTTAGCCTATGTGCTGATAAGGCTGTTCTTGAAATGAGTCCGGTTGTCTGACTCAATCCTCTCAGGGGTACCATGTCTCCACAGGACTTGCTTCTCAAGGCCCAGGATGGTGTTATGGGCCGTAGCATGGGAAACAGGGTAGGTCTCCAGCCACCTCGTGGTGGCTTCTACCATTGTGAGCACGTAGCGCTTACCTTGACGTGTCTGGGGTAATGTGATATAATCAATCTGCCAGGCCTCCCCATACTTGTATTTGGACCACCGTCCACCATACCATAGGGGCTTCACTCGCTTGGCCTGTTTGATGGCAGCACACATCTCACAATCGTGGATAACCTGAGAAATGCTGTCCAAGGTTAGATCCACCCCTCGGTCTCGTGCCCACTTATAGGTGGTGTCTCTGCCCTGATGACCTGAGGCATCGTGGGCCCATCGGGCTAGGAACAGCTCTCCTTTGTGTTCCCAATCTAAGTCTATCTTTGACACTCTATCTTTGCAGCCCGATCTACCTGCTCATTGTTTTGATGCTCCTCATTAGCTCTTCTCTTGGGGATATGAGCATCTACATGGCGGACTTTCACAGGTAGTCTCCCTACCCTGGTAGCAACGTCTCTCCACTCTTTAGCAGCCCAAATTGGTTTTCCTCTACGCTGCCAATTAGCCTTTTTCCACCTCTCTAGCCATCCCCACAGAGCATTGGCTACCATCCATGAATCAGTATAGAGGTAGAGTTTTGGCCACTTCTCTTTCTCAGCAATGTCCAGGGCCAATTGAACGGCTTTGAGTTCTGCAAGTTGGCTCAATCCACCATCTCCTTCAGTGGCCTCAGCAACTTGTTGTGTGGGGCTCCACACAGCTGCTTTCCACTTCCGGTTTGTCCCTACAATGCGGCAGGAACCGTCAGTGAAAAGAGCATAATGTGTCTCCTCTGCTGGCAGTTGATTATATGGTGGAGCTTCTTCAGCCCGTGTCACTTGTTCTGGTTCTTCATTTGTGAGACCAAGACTTTCACCTTCCGGCCAATTTGTAATCACTTCCAAAATCCCAGGACGATTCAATTTAGTCATACGGGTGCACTGTGTAATTAGAGCAATCCACCTGCTCCATGTGGCATCGGTGGCATGGTGGGTGGTGGGGACCTTTCCTTTGAACATCCACCCCAGCACTGGTAGTCGGGGTGCCAGGAGGAGTTGTGCTTCTGTGCCAATCACCTCCGAGGCAGCTTGGATTCCTTCATAGGCTGCTAAAATTTCCTTCTCAGTTGGAGTGTAACTGGCTTCGGCCCCTCTGTAGCTTCGACTTCAAAATCTTAGTGGGCGGCCTCGAGTCTCCCCAGGCACTTTCTGCCAAAGGCTCCAGGACAGACCATGGCTCCCGGCTGCAGAGTAGAGCACGTTGTTCACATCTGGTCCTGTCCTGACTGGGCCAAGGGCCATTGCATGAGCGATCTCCTGCTTGATCTGGGCAAAGGCTTGCTGCTGTTCAGGGCCCCAGTGGAAATCGTTCTTCTTACGGGTAACCAGGTAGAGAGGGCTCACGATCTGACTGTACTCAGGGATATGCATTCTCCAAAAGCCTATGGCGCCTAGGAACGCTTGTGTCTCCTTCTTGCTGGTTGGTGGAGACATTGCTGTAATCTTGTTGATGACGTCAGTAGGAATCTGACGCCGTCCATCTTCCCACTTTACTCCCAAGAACTGGATCTCACAGGCTGGTCCCTTAACTTTACTCTTCTTGATAGCGAAACCAGCTTCCAGGAGGATCTGGATGATTTCCTTTCCTTTCTCAAACACTTCTGCTGCTGTGTTCCCCCACACAATGATGTCATCAATATACTGTAGGTGTTCGGGAGCCTCACCCTTTTCCAGTGCAGCCTGGATCAGTCCATGGCAGATGGCAGGACTTTGCTTCCACCCCTGGGGCAGGCGGTTTTAGGTGTATTGCACTCCCCTCCATGTGAAGGCAAACTGAGGCCTGCACTCTGCTGCCAGAGGAATGGAGAAAAATGCATTGGCAATGTCAATAGTGGCATACCACCTTGCTGCCTTGGACTCCAGCTCGTACTGGAGCTCCAACATGTCTGGCAAAGCAGTGCTCAGCGGTGGAGTCACTTCATTCAATGCACGATAGTCCACAGTCAGTCTCCATTCTCCTTCAGATTTTCGCACAGGCCAGATGGGGCTGTTGAAGGGTGAGTGGGTTTTGCTGACCACCCCTTGACTCTCCAGCTCACGCATCATCTTATGAATGGGGATCATGGCATCTCAAGTTGTTCTATACTGTCGGCGGTGCACTATTGAAGTGGCAATTGGTACCTGTTGCTCTTCCCCCTTCAGAAGTCCTACTGTTGACGGATTCTGGGACAGTCCAGGCAAGGTGTTCAATTGCTGGATGCCCTTTGTCACTACAGCTGCTATCCCAAATGCCCATTTGAGTTTCTTAGGGTCTTTGAAATACCCACTCCGAAGGTAGTCTATGCCCAAAATGCATGGGGCCTTTGGGCCAGTTGCAATAAAGTGTTTCTTCCACTGTGTCTGCTGCAAATAGAGGTCATCTGCACACAGGTATCTTTGTGCTACACCGTCCTGGATCCATTCCCAGAGACTGTGAGGGCCAGCCTCCCACATCATGCTTTGGTCAATGACAGGATCATGTGACAGAGATCCCAAATGCCTCGCTTCAGTGCTATCCAGAATGGTAGCCTCCCCTGCAGCATCCCAAAGGCGGACTAACCAACTTATTATAGATTCATCGGGTTGTCGCCTGTAGTCCTTTCTTAGGCCTCGAAGGTCCTTTAGGGAAAAGGAATCAATATTGGCTCCAGAATCTGTACTCCTCGATGTGGCTTCTGATTTTGGTGAAGGTCCTTCTCCTGGATCATCATCATCATCCTCCACCTTGCGATCGGTCTTGCTTTTACACTTTCTGCCTCTTGCACTAGCAGCAACAGCCATTGGTTGAGGCCTACTGTCTCGTTCAGCTACTGGCCTGGAGCCTGGGATATTAGCTGCAGCCTGAATGACTGGAATAGTAACTAATTTAGCTCCCTGTTCCCTTTCTTCTATCTGCTGCCCTGCAGTATCTGGCAGAGTACGATAAACATATGCCAGGGCCCAGCTCACTACAATAATCCTTTTCTCTTTAGTATTGCCATGGCACTTCTCTTTCAGGTACTTTGCCACCTCAGCTGGGTTCTGAATTTGTTCAGATGGGAAGTCCCAGACTATAGGATCAGAGAATTCCTTTAAAATTTGGCCCATATCCTCCCATTTCCCACTCCACTCAAGATTTCTCCTGCTTGGCTTTACTCCTAAATCAGAAGTCTCATTAGCCCCTTTGGAAGTCTCAGCTTTCATTTTATATAAACTGCAGACAGTATAGAAAAAACTTACTAAATTAAATGCCAGAAAGATGGTCTCTTTAACACTCAGGGGAGACTGAACATTTTCTAATAGAGATGTAAGCAATCCAAAGGAGAAGAAGGAGAACAGAGGCTGGAAAACCCCTTCCCCTGCTTCTCCCCCAACAAATTGAGTAAACAATCATAACAATGAACCAAACACTTCTGGAACGGATTCCAGCATTTTTGTAACCCTCCTGTAAATCATTACAAACAAGCCCAGCCCAATGAGTATTCTGGTTAGTACTCTATGGCTAAAAGAACTGCATATTAGGGACAATGCCAGAGCTATTTCTGGGTAAGGAAGTAACCCTAGGTACCACAGAGGTATTAAAACTTCAAAAAACCCTAGGGACCAGAAATACTGGCAGGCTTCCACCCCAAATGACATTATGAATTCAGAAAAACCCATACCAATACACCCACACAACAATTAGAACCACCAATATTATTATTAAAGTTTTTTCCACTTCCCCTGGCCGTTTCCCAGCCAACGCACCAAAAGTATATTGTCCTGGTTTAGGACAAATTAGGGGAAGGTCTCCAGAAGGAGCCCCCCAGAAAACAAACCTCCACCACCCCTTCCCCCCCAGCTCTGGGTTTGAGAAGGAATTCCTCGGAGGAGAAGCGGAAAAAACCTATTTATTGACAAATAAACAAAGACACTCCCCAACACAAGGGAAAAGAAAAATACTCAAGCAGTTGCTGTGAGGGGAGGGTGCAGAGCTTCTGTTTTCAGGCGTCGAGGACCTCCAGATATTTTCAGGTCAGGTCCGGAGCCGGTCCAATGATCTTCGGGGGGCGGGGGGGAAAAAGGGAGAGAAAAAAAAAGGGGAAAAAAAAAACGAAAGCAGCGAAAACCAGCAAAGGGGAAAAAAACAAAAGCAAAAGCAAAAAAACAAAGCCAGCAGCAAAGTAAAGCAAAGCTAGCAGTAAAGCAAAGCAAAGCAAAGCCTGCAGCCAAGCCGAGCTAGCAACAAAAGCAAAAGAGCAAGTAGCCCCACCGTGGCAAAACACCCCACCAAGGTGGGGGGGGGGGCGGGCAGCGGTTAGACATAACAGTGTAGTACATAGAGATAAAGCTGCACGATTGGGATAGGAGGCACCGTCAACCCAGGACAGACAATTATTAAAGCCTTTTACTCCAGGAAGAAATAAGATCGTATTCCCTTTTATTTTCTGAGAGATTGATTTTAATAGGCCAGGTCTTTGTGAAGAAAATTGATATAACATACAAAAATAAATGGGCTTTCTTTTTGAAGCAGTTCCTAGCATGCTAACAATTTTTATTATTTTCATCATTCATGTCTGAGTTAATTATTGCATTGTTTCATTTATATGCACCTTTGTTTCCTTCCCTGTGTAATAATATGAAATTCTATTTTAGCATTAAAATTTTCTGACAAAAGCTTTTTCTAAGATTAATTTATTTTTTCCCTTTTTTTTTGGAGGAGAGGGGGCAATCAACATATGATATGAAATTCTTTTCCAATACTCCTATTGATTTTGCTATATATTTCATCATCTTCAGATAACTTTGGGGAATTTTGTCACTGGTTTGTGTGTTTTTCTAAATAACAAAGAAAAATGCCAAAACTTTATCAGAGAGATTTAAAATGGGTAAGATGGAACTCAGTCTTCATTTTGCCAGTGCTACAAATTTAAGGCTTATTTTTCTTCTAAAGAGAATATTTTAGGACAAACCCCTACAAAATTAATATAATCTCACCGTGAACAACAAGAACACATAAAACACCTAAAGGAGCAATCTCACCTGAGGCATTCAAGACTTAAGAGACAAAACTGCTGGAAATGCCAAAGGACAACTCTTAATCTATAATGCACATCCACAATTTACCAGGAAGTTAAGAATATTTTTAAGAGTGATTAACTTGTGTTCTTTCAGACTTCCACCTGAAGAAGAGCTCATCCTAATGCTATCCCCTGTCAATTCAACTTGAAAAGGACATACAAACCCTTACTTTCTCAAACATAGAAATTTATAAAAATGCTGGAAATTTTTGTATATTATAAAAATGTTTTATATTACTTTATAACTTGAAAAATAAAATATAATTGAGATTACTGAGGGGATTAGTTTTTGATTTCTTTACTCACTTCCTTCTTTCCCAACAGCAAACATCCAGAGAGAGAAAAAGACAAATACCTCTTTATGGACCACTCTACCATAACAAATTTTGGTTTACAGTGCAGCTCCATACACTCTCCTCCCCCTCAGTCTAATTCTTTATGCGCCTAAGGACAAAACTGATATTCCAATCTTAATTCCGGAAGAAATTTCCCTCCTCCAAAACAGACTTTAAAAAAATGATTGTTTTAAAACGATTTTGATTCTCTCATGCAGGATGGAATTTTAATCTAGGTCTACAAGCTCCTTTGTAGCTCTAGAAGATAAATGCAGCTACTGTTACATTTAGGAGGATGCATGAAGGATATGAATCTATATTTAAAATTTGATGCTTGAAATCATAATTTCTTGAGTTGATTAAAAATTGAGACAAACATCTTTCTGATTCTTACAGTGATATTGAAGAATTACTTGAGTTTCAGGTATGTAAAGTAGAATTGTGAAATGCCCATATATTTCTAAGCATTCCACATTTAGCAGTAGTCTTTCATAGCAGCTTTCTGAGAGTGACAAATAATGCCCTTGACTTGAAGTAAAAACAGATGAATTCTTTGGTACCATGAATAGAAAATCTGTACGCCTGTAAATGTGTGATACTTAAACAACTTCATGAAGGTTCTTTAAAGAAAATTAATTTCTTTTCTCTGATCTTAAACTTCTGTAAGATCTTTAAGACAAAAATACACTGTAAACAACTCACATGGCAATCTAAATTTTGTTTTTGCATTTAAGAGCCTCTTGTTCTGTGTTTTATTTTGGTGAGATAGCAGAGTTGTAATTAATTTTCAGGCACTTGGTATTTACAGTCATCATGAACAGCTTTTTAAAAGGAGCCAGTAAAACTGATTAGAATGTATTGATCTGTGTTTGACACTTGATCTTATCACATGCAGCATTCCTACGGAAGTTTAATCTATGAAAATATGTTTCAGTACAACACGCACTGGTTCTGAGGTCCAAGCAGTCAGGTGGCAGGGAAAAACCAGCAAACAGCTCCTTCCTGCCCTGAAGCCAGGAACCAGACTGACCAAAAACTGAGCCAAACCTCCGGGGTAGCCCTATCACCCTTTTTTCTAGCATTATCCCCTACAACCTGCCCCCAGCCAGGGCCATTTCAATGGAATGTTGTGACACCCAGCTACATCTTTGTTCTCTTAAGTATTAGTAGTTATCGCTTACTAGCAAAAAATGGGACAAAATTCCATGAGAGTAAGAAGTAAAAGGAAAAAAAAATCTGAACCTCCAACAATGTTGTATATCACTTGATTGCATGAACCAAACACTTTAGTTTGATCTAAACACCAAATCAGTGATTTGAATTCATGAAATCCCTTCCCACTACAAAAACCTTGTTCTTTACACCACACTATATTATGTTAGTAATGAAATTATACGTTAGACATGGATAATTATACATATTAGACAGGACTTTAAATACAAGTGCTACAACTGATCAGATTTTTGTTGCAAGCAATAGCTGTAATATGCAACCATTTCAGACTGCAATAAAACATGATGAGAATGCCAGAGGGTGATCAGATACCACATGTCAATTGCTTTTAGTAATTTGGAAACTAGACTAATGAATGTATTAAAAACTGATAATTAACTGATTTCAATTGAAAGTGTGATGGTCAAATAATAATAATAATAATAAACAGTTTTGAAGAGGTATGAAATGATAGATAAGTGTGATGGGTACACTTGATTCCAGGCTGTAATTTGGTTGACTCTGACTAAGAAGCAACAGGTCTCATGTCCTGTGATAGCCCTGTGAGCAGAAAAGCTCTTTACTCACATACATGATACTGAAAGTGCCTCAGAAAAATATTTTGAAAAGTTAGTTCAAAGTAAAACAAAGTACAGAACAAGACACCAGAGCTAAAACAAAGAAATCTATCTTGTCTATGCTATTGACTGGCAGCCAACTACTTCACTCTCTAAATGTTCTGATTGGGGTGGCCCCAGTTTAAAATCTCCCTGAACTGAAGCTGGACTGCTTGCCAAGCAACTTTCTCTTGGAGCAGAGACTCCTGACAAGGTCTGAGAGCGCTTATCTGAGACAATGAAATCCTTCCTTGCCTGGGGTGGAGAGATCCTTCATTCATGACAATCTTCAGTAAGTAATTGATAACATGCTAATCAACACTAATGAAACATTACTAATTCATGTATAGCTGCTCATATTAAAAAACTTTGTATAGATCATTCCTTTAGACATAAACTATTGTCTGAGACTAAGACAGAACCAGGCTGCACCTAAGATTCACAAGAAGTTTAGAAAATAAGGGGGGGTCCATTCTGTACTTCATTACTCAATGGGAGGGTTTTCCTTATCTTTTGCATCTCCAATCTCTGCGTCAATCACTCTAAACTCAGTTTTTCCTCATATGCTTCTGCCATACATTAATTCATTAATAAGGTGAGTCTTGACATCAAACTTATTGAACCCTTGTAAATCACTGTTAAACTTAGTTAAATTCCATAAAAATTACTGAACTCTGCCAAATTATTATTGTACCTCAAGAAAACATATTACATCTTATGTCTTTTGAGTGAGACTACACTACTACACTCATCAGCAACATTAAATAAATGATCATAAAATGAGAGTCAATTTAAAAGTGACACCTGTGAATAATTAGTCAACATAAATTTCTTCCTGTCTGTATAAACTTCAAGCAGGGAGGACCATAATAAGGAAACAACTCCCATTTTTGTGCTCCACTGTGGGGAATTGTAAGGGGTTCTTCTAAAAATAGATGGTCTAGGACGAAATGAAGTCAAATGAGGCAACATCATATGTGAGAACCATTTATTGGTAATGAAAAAAAAACAAGAAAAAAAGAGCTGCCCTACTAAAGAGCAATAGAAAAAACAAAAAAAGGAAGAAGGAAAGTGAAAAAGGATGGGGGGAGAGAGAGAGAGAGAGGACACACAGAGAGAAAAAGAAGGCATTAGCACCAGAGGGCTGGGGAGTACCATCAACATCCACGCAGTGGGTGGAATGTGCACACTACCTGCTGGGGAGCCTGTGCAGCTCTCATAGAGATGCAGCTCCACAAGCACAGCTGCCACGGTGGCGGGTGGCCGCACATGATGTAAATGAGTGGGCACTCGGGCAGGAGGGCCTTGGAAAGGGGATCACAGTAACAGGCTGGATCAGCGAAGCAGGGTTAGAGGCAAATGGTTCAGGCAGGAACACAGGGACGAAGGAGGCAGGGCATTGGGCAGGAACACAGGGAATCAGGACAGGCAGCAGCTGGGACAGGCAAGGGAGTAGGGCTGGACATAGGCTGCACACAAGGCTCAGAGGTCAGCAGATGTCCTACCAAGCACCCAGCAAGAGGGCGAGTGAGGAGTGAGCAAGGGTGAGCAAGGGTGAGCAAGGGTGAGCAAGGGCGAGCGAGGGCAGGAGGGCCAAAAAGCAGGCTGGAGCCAGGACAAAAAGGACAAAAAACAGGTGTAGTGGGTTGATCACTGGCCAAACACCAGCGCACTCACAAAAAAGAATCTACTCATCTTCTGTTATAATTGGAAGAGAGGAGGAGAAAAAAACAGTTAAACTAAAGCTCATGGGATTGAGATAAGGATTAGGAGAAAATGCTTTAGGGGCAAAACAGGTTCAAAACTTAATGGGGTAAAAAGAAAACTTTATTAACAGAATTAAAAGAAGAATTATAAGAACTAAAATAATCCTCTAGAACTCCTTTCCTCCCCCCAGGGTTTCTCCTTCCCAACAACGATGTAAAGAGACAAAACCTGCAATTTTGAGTCAGTTTACCACTTCCAAGAAATGAATATTTCTTCAATTTGCTTAGGGAGAGGAGTCTCTCCTGACATACCACAGGAAACAGTTTCTTGTGGTTTTAATTTTCACGAATAGCAGCCCACCCTGAAACCTGCAATTGTGAAGTCCCTCCCATGTTTTAGCAGTCTTCCTACAACTGCTTCAGTGGATCACTGGCTTATGGGGTGAAATATTTAATGATTAGCTAGTCTAGTACAGAAGCAAAAGTTTTCTCCCTCTATCTCTGAAAGCAAAGGCTCTCTCTCAGTCAGATCACAACTTCTTTCAACATGTATATTCTCTATAGTTCTCTTCTGAGCTGTGGATGAGTGCTGCGTCCCCCATGCACTTTATGAATTACAGGGAAATAGTCTGGTGTATTATATTGTCACCTGGGCTTGCAAAAGGTTTTCAGCTATGAAACCAGAGTCTCGTCTTGTCTCGTCTCCTCTCGTCTCCTCTCGTCTCGTCTCCTCCCCTCCCCTCCTCTCCCCTCCCTCCCCTCCCCCACTGACCTGGTGTCGCCCTGTTGTTTTCTTCATGTGCCTTCACCTTTTATTTTCTCTGACTCGGGAGAAGATTGGCGTTCACAGATTTATTTGTTCTCAGATGGAATTCTGCAGTGCTGAAAAAGGTTAATCTTGCCCAGGCCCTGCATCTTGTGTGCTCTGCCTCTTGCTGCTGGTCATGTGATCCCCACCAGGCAGCAGCCATGGAACTGCTCTTAGTGTTGATCTTGGCTGCATAGCTACTCATGGCAGCGCTGAAAGAGTTAATCTCGTCAGGATCTGCATCAGGGAAATCACTCACTGTGCTTCTTGCTGCTGATCATGTCATCTCTGCCAGCATCATCTTCTCCTAGTTGCCTCTGGCAAGGGGCACATGTGCACCCCCTCCCCTACATGCCTCTGACAACCAGTATCAAGACAGAAATCAAGATTAAATTGGCTCCTCACCCCACCCTGTGGTTCAACACTGATTGGTTGTAATGATACGGAGACTAAAAGCAGGAAAAGAGAGAAAAAAACTGTTTTAACAACTTGAACCTTGGTTGGCTGATTTCCTGACAGGGATACCAGCCCTACGTATTTAACACCATCAGTCGATGTCACAACCATGGCACTCATTTTTCCAACAAAATGCTGAATTAAATGAATTAAACATGGAACAATGCAGGGTAAAAATATCAACATATCCAAACCGCAGAAAAGAAGAACACAAAGCACTTAATTTGGGGTTTTCTCAGTAGCCAAGAGAATGTGTCCTATTTCCAGGAATCCCAGTTTTGGACTGGAACATGGGCCAGCTTGCCTAATCTTTTAGTTACTTCCTTTACTATTTTCTCATTATTGGAATACAATTGGAATCATCCGATTTTCCACATATTCCACCTGCCTACACCAGTAAGTAGTCTAAAACCATCCTATGCTGGAATATAGCTGTACATATTTGTGTGGTGTTGTAGTGGTTTCACATCTGCTGAATTTGTTTGCTAACTGAGAGATAGGATTTGGGGAGAAAAAAGGCAAAAGCAGACTCAACTTAGAAGTAAAAACAGATAGATTTTGTTAACACAACTAAGAGAAGAAAATAAGAAAAAAAAAAAGAAAAACAACACAAATTAATTTCTAAAACCAACCCTTTCTCTCACGACAAACTTCTTGTTTTCTACAAACAATGTAAAGAGGCAAAACTCAGAACTCCAGGTCAGTACCACTTATAAAACCGTCTTCCATTCAGTCTTTGAGAGAGGGAGAAGTCACTCCTGTGGTTTGGTAACTTTCACACAAAAGCAGCCCGCCCAGGAGAATCTGCATTTGTGGAACTTCCCATATCACATAGCCTTTCCCATTACTACCTCTGGGCCATGGATTTCACAAATTGGGGTGGTACCTTTTAAAAATGAGCTGTTTCAAAAAAATAAAGGATCTTTTTCAACTCAGGGAACAGAGATGGTCTTCTCACTTCTTCACTGGCAGAGGGCTTCTTCTCATCTCTCTCTGTTCAACCTCTCATGGGGGCACAAAAATATTCACTCAGTTCATCACAGATACCTTTGCTCAAAATCCACAAATCATCTCCCCAATTTATACCATCCACGATTTAAAAGATTATCCTGTTACATAATCCATAGGAGATTTTCAGCCTAGAACCAAGGCAACTCGTCATCTCTACCACTTAAAAGTCACTGTTCCTTTCCTGACTTTGAGATCTCCATATTGTCACTTTACATGTCTCCAATTTGGCCTTTTCTTTCATCTCTGAGAAGGGTTAGAGTTTATCTCTGTGTCAGGAAAGAGTTAAAGCTTGCCCAGGCATGAGGTGGTCAGGTGATCTCTGCGCTGCAGCTGCAAATGTTTCAAAGCCATGCTGGTGGTGGGGGGGGGAGGCTGATGGATATCTCCTCTTCCACTCCTCGATCTAACGGCTGAGCCGCTGGCAGCTGCTTTGTAAGACCCAGCGTAGAGTGGGGTGGGGGGAGAAACCCCATCCTCTCCCTGGGCCAGGGGCGCCAGCAGCCAGGGGCTGGGGCACGGTCCTGCCACGACCAGCCCGATCCCAGCCTCCTCCTCAGACACGTGGCCAGCCTTGCCTCCTCTGCGGGCAGCAGTTCCCAGAGGCCCGGCCGGGTCCCGGCCACCCTGGGGGCAGCCAGAGCCTAAGCTAGGCTCTCTTCAGCCAGCCCACGTGTTACCTGCTTGCCGGACGGGGGGCGGGGGGGGGGGGGGGGGGGGCGGGGTGCGGCGGGAAAGAGGGCATCTCCAACCCAGCTTCAGCTTTTATATGGGTATTAACAAAAGTTGCCTTCCATTTTCTGAGTGGTCAGAACTGCATGTCAATCCAAAACCTGCCCTCCTATAGGTCCCTGTCCTTCCCAGAGAATGCCAAGGTCCTAGCAGGGAGATACCGTTTCAACCCATGACAGGTCTGGTCCACCAGCACATCCAGGGCACGGGCTATTCCATTAGTGATGATTTCCAGGATGGCATGTAGGCTGATTATGTGGTTGAGATTGTAAATAGGCTCTCTGGCTCCATAAATAATTTTGTTGGGGTTCCAGATGGCTGGGCCATAGTACTGTATGATACGCTTGTAGGGTCCACTCATTTCCTTTCCAGCTTTGGGCACTGCTTCCAGTTATGGAAACATCTGTTGATCTTTTCTGATGCTGTAAATCTTCATATACTTTTATGCCTAGTTGGTTTTCCTCTTCCCCGAGGAGGAGTGAAAAGAACAGCAGGATAACTCTAACGTAGTATTACCAGGGTTAGCCTGAGATAAAAAGGAAGTCGGAGTATAGAGAGAGAACGCAGATCAAGCCAATATGGTTAACAGCTACGTTCTGCTTTATTTCAGCTAAGATGGCTACTTATATACATTTCTGTATAGTTTACAATCACAGTGGCTTTTCATTGGTATACAGCAGAGAGAAGAATGCAAACACTTGATGTTGACCAAACTCTTAAGGCAGCTACTGGTGTTCAGACTACTTGCTATACATGTTACCTATTAGAAACCTCTCTGTGCCTTGTTAACACCTTAAGGTGTAATTCTCACTGCGCCAGAGACTTGGCAGCTGAATTTCCACCTGCGCCACTGAGGCCTTACAGGCCTTCACCTGAGGCCCAGGCTAGGTGATTCACTCACAGTCCAAATATTCACTATCTTCAAAAACTCTGCTACAACGTAGTATCTCCCAGTCCAATTCTTAGGTAGCATTTTATAAGCCCAATTGCCACAAACCCAGTAGTGTCCCTCCAAAGCAGGGTTTCCCTCAGGGAAAGGATCAGCACATTTCTCAATGTACTTACTACCATAGGCCCACTCTGACCAGTATTGTCTCATGGATTTTCTGCACCACCAGCCCTGGTAGCCTGGGGACACGTAGTGTGTACAATTTCCTCCCAGAACTGGAAAACTCAGCCAGCCACTTGTTTCATTGATCTTATAGCCCTGGTCATTGTACCAATACCAATTTAGTCTCATAAATTTGTGCAAGCAGTTTTCATATCACCCGCATCCTAAACAGCATTCCAGAGGCATTCGCTTTTTCCTACAAAAACTACTGATGACTGGTTGCAACTAATGCTCTATCTCCCCTTTCCAGGGAAGGCAATAGGCAAGGGTGAATCTACTAATGATTCATAGGTCTTGTTTTTTATCTCACTGACAAGGTCAACAAGGCTGAATGGGCTTAATGGTATACATTTGTAACCCACAAGGGCTCCCACAAACCCAGTAATTGGTTAAATTTTATACTTTTACAACTTGTCTTCCCCAGTTAGGAACTCATTTGTTTCCTATGGGTCCCAATATGTGTGGGAGAGCTCTCCCAGTGGCTGTTGGGTAGTATCCCCAAAGCATAACAACAATAAACATCACCAACATCTTCATCTTGTGTCTTCTGGTCTTCACCCTACAACACAAACAGGTTCTCGGTCCTTCCGAAGCTGTGAAAGTAATTATAACATCATAACGTGGGAATAACCCATCTGGTGTTAATTTTGTGCTCTTTTCCATAGGCATCTCTTGCCCTCCAGGTGTATTTGTTCAAAGCGGTATTGAGTAGTAATGGTACCTTTCCAATGGTCAGGAGTTCTACTAGCACGAGCTGTCCAGGAGAGAAGGATGAGTCACTGGGGTGTTCTGGGCTAGTGTCAAAAGGCAGGGTTGTGGTCAACTGGAGGCAAAAAGCAGTAACCTTGGGACAACCATTCACCCCCATCTGATGTTCACAACCACCACCACTTCTCCTAGTCATTTTGCCCATTCTGGTTTTTGAGGTTTTAAGTACCTTTTCAGTAGTTTGTTTCTCCTCTCAACTATCCCATTTGACTGGGGATAGGGTATGTAAAACACCCACTCATTTCCCTCCTCAGTGACCCACTCTTGTACCACTTTCGCTGCAAAGTGGGTACTGTTGTCAGATTGGATAGTTTGGGGTTCAGGGAAAATCCCAGACCATTCTTTCAGGGTCTTAATGGTGTTTTCCCCTGTGGCTTGAGCAAAAGCCCTGGCTTCGGTAGTCCCAAAATTATTTCCACTCCTACTAACACATGCTGTTTCCCTTCTGATCTGTTGAAGAGTCCAATATAATTGACATGCCAAGACCCCCAGGATCCTTGTCCTTCTCTTAAATACAGTGGACATTCCTCAAGGGGGTATCTTTCAAGCAAAGCTCAACATTCTTCATAGGCTGAAATGCTTCCCTGGTGACAAGCCAACCTTGAGTATATGCTTCTAAGGACTGGGATAATTCCCTCTCGGGCTCCCAAAGACAATGGATATGGTTTAACATTTATGAGTTTTGAAGCGGGAAGATTTGGGACCATCTGTAGCATTCAGATTTGGTGGTTAGTAGATCCAAAGAACCACTGCAGTCCCAGATTGTTATACCACATTCTTCCTTTCAAAACATCCAGTCTCAGTAATCTTAGGGGAAACTTCCCTACTGCCATGATAACTGTGACTCTTGTTTTGTCACCTGGTAGTATTAGACTGACTGCAGCAGTGTCTGCTGACTGTGATACTCCCAATGCATTTACTTTAAGCAAGAGCCATTTAGATGGGACAACTTTGCGAGTAGCAGCGTCCTGCTTAGTCAGGGCTGATATCTGAGTCCCAGTGTTAACTAAACCTGTTAATAATTGTTTTTTAAGTCCAGCAGCTACTGCTAATAAAATGTCTCTCAGGCCTTTTCCAATGTGGAGAGACAGTGCATCATCCTTTTCAGGATTCCCCTCCACCTGCTCTGTGCCCAGATTAGCCTGTCTTGTGGGCAGGCGATCCCATACCCCCTGATTGGATTGGGGGGGAATTCTTGGAGATAGCCTTGGGCTGAGATGGGTATGCCTCACTCCATGAGTCTCGGATCTGCTCACAGTTACTTTTAAGAGATCATATTTTTGCCCAAGATTAATTAATTCTTGGGTGACATATCTCCAGGTCCACACCTTGCCCTGCAAGGGAATACTGACTGGTATTTTAGAGAGTTAGGAAGCCCACGAATTAGAGGAGTCATTCTCTCAGCATCTACTGTGAGCATCATGGGGGATTCTTGGAATGGGACTAGTTTACAATTGCCCATAAATTTTAGGCAAGCAGCCTTATGGACAGTCTCCAGTAACTGATCTGTAGTCCCAAAGGGATCACCTCTCTCCAAAGGGTCTAGACCACCAGCCCAATAAGCAGTCCTCTGGGTCAAAGACCACAGTACCCAGCAGTCTCCAGTGGTGAGGAAAACACTAGGACCCCAGTAACCCTCTGCCTCCTTCTCACTAAGCAAGAGTTGGTCTCTGCTGCTTAAGGAAACACACCAAACATTAAGTTCTGGTTTTGTGGGAGTGGTGACTGAATTCCCTTTTCAGTTTAACAAGCTCCATAACTGTAAAAGGCACCTTTTTAGCTGTCATAAGGGGGCCCTGATCCTGGTAATTTTCATATGCATATTCAGTTTTTATTAAGGGGCTGGATCAGAGAGGCAGGTGAGTGAGTGGGCACTTAGGCAGGAGGTCCAGAACCTTGGACAGGGTCACAGCAGGGATTGTAACCATGGGCTGGATCCAAGAGGCAAGTGGCTCAGGCAGGAACACATGGATGAAGCAGGCAGGGCATCAGGCAGGAACACAGGGAGGCAGGACAGGGAGCAGCTGGGACAGGCAAGGGGGTAGGGCAGGATGCAGGCTGCACGTGAGACTGGGAGATTAGCCGGTGTCCTGCCAAGTGCCCAGTGAGAGAGTAAGTGTGGAATGAGCGAAGACAAGCAAGGGCCAGTGAGGGCAGAAGAGCCAAAAGGCAGGCTATAGCCAGGGCAAAAAGGACAAGAAAAAAGCTAGGGCCAGGGCAAGAAGCAGACCTCACCAGGCTGGAGCCAAAGCAAAAACACTAGACAAAAAAGGCCCCCAGACACAAAAAGCCCCAATTCAAAAAAGCCCCAAAAAGACAAGACTAAAAAAACCAAACCCCAAAAGCCCCAGAGCTTGTGAAACAGAAATCAAGATTAAATTGGCTCCTCACAAACATGCAGTACCAGCACAGGAATATTTTTGAAAACAGCAATAGGTATGAGCATACAGAGACAACAGACAGAAATACAACTGAAGTTTTCTCAGTAGTCAAGTATCACTAAGAAAAAAAGAAATCTCTTTTTCAACATACTACATCCCTCAAAACCAATGAAATTTTACTTCTTTTCTTATAGTATTGCCTTCCTGTCTCCTAGTAGGCACTAAGAACTCAGAGGAAACCAGCATATGTGCATTAGCTGATTATGCCTTCCATAAGCCTTTACCTAAAATTATTATATTTATTTGAGACAGTAAGTCTATCCAGATGCATAAGGTTCCCCATAAGAATTGCTTGAATGTGAAAATCAAAAACCCATGTGGTGAAGCTACCATAACTGAATGGAGTTTCTGTTATTAACAATCTCAGCAAGAGAGAGGAAACATTTGAATATGAAATTGTTTTATAAAGAGGGTTTTCCCTGGCTTACAGATGATTACTTCATTATCTATTTTATGCCAAAGAATCATAGAATCATAGAATGATTTGGGTTGAAAGGGACTTTAAAGGTCTAGTTCCCACTCCCCTGCCATGGGTGTCCGTCCACTAGACGAGGTTGCTCAGAGCTCCATCCAGCCTTGCTTTGAACACATCCAGGGATGGAGCATCCATAACTTCTCTGGGAAACCTGTTCTAGTGCCTCATCACTGATTTTAAGTAATGCCTTTGTTCAAGTACCCTTTGTATAATTTTGTAACTTTGACCCAGAAATATAGCACGATTACATACATGATTGCTACATTTCTTACAAATACTTTCCCTTTGTGGAATTCATTGACATACCCGGTTTAGGATGTGATCCACATTTTAAAACTGTTTGATTACTCAAGCAACTGCCCTCTTGAGAACAGTGTGGATTTTGGCTTTTGTCAGACTGGATAGCAAGAGAATTTTTCATCAGATTAAGCCTAAAACACTGCACTGCAAAGGAAAAGGTTTATGGTTCACTGTGTCTAAAACCATGAAGACTTGAGGAACTAAGAAAAGTCTTAGTCATCCTGGTAAATTTGAAATCATTGTTAATGGAGAGAGGAGTTCCTTAATAACCATGGTGCTGCTTATGATGTAGCTACATATATATTTTCTTCAAAAATATTATCTGTATTTGGCATTGAGCATGAAGGGGGAAAATGTTTTCGACACCATATTTGACAGGTTAAATCATAAGCTAAAGACTTGCTATTTTAAGTTGTAGACTATAAACGTATTTTATATTACAAAATATAGAAAAATTAAAATATCATACAAAATTAGAAATTTATGTTTGAGTTTTATTGCTGATATTTATTCATAAAGATACCAAAAGCCTTGTGTACAGTAGGGAAATGCTAAGTGAATCCCAAAATGGGATTGTGAACTGAAACACTTAACTGACACATCTGATATTTTGGCACTTGCATCACTTGCACAGATTATTTCAGAAATGCATTTATCAGTTAATTTATGTTACAGGAAAAGCTGTTATAATTAAACTTCAATTAAAACCATTTTAATGGATAAATTGGAGTGTCTTCCAAGAAAGCTGTACTTCCAGCACTTTTTAAACATAACTGGTAAAATTTCTTCATATATATAAGCTCAAAAATATAGAGGTGCAATAAGCCGCCCCAGGATGAGATCCACAGATGTAGGTGTCATTACACTGCACCATAAAGGATTAATTTGCAGGAAATGTTGAACCCAAATGAACCCAAGAGATCAGCTCAGCTGCAAAATAAAGCTGGAGTTTTACAGACAAATTAGAGCTGAATGCAGACCAAGGGACTTCTCACCCTCTCCAGGCAGACCCAAAGTTAAAGATATAACTGAAGGAACATCCATAATTGATAACGCAACCTGCTCTGGTTTTGTAACTATACCTAGCATGTCATATAAATAAAGGGTTTTTTTAATGTGGAGAGCGATCTGTTAGGAATTAAAATAAGATTAGCAGGTTTACCAGCATAGTCTTGCAGGCAACAGATTTAGAGAAAAATCAAGAGAAAATAAGAATGGAAAAAAAATGTTGTTTCTCTCTTTAATCAGGTATTAAAAAGCAGACAATTGCAATGAAGCCATGGAGAAGTATGGATTACTTGTCTTTTACCCTAATTAGATAATCAAGGCACTAGTTTTACGTAGCTTCCAGGCAACTGTTTTACTGCTCCTTTTCTTTTTTCTTTGAGATTACTGAATTCTTTCCTCCTCCTTTTGAGCATTGGTAATGTCCATGAGGGCCCAAAAACCTGCCATCTCAAAAATCTAGTTTCTATTTGTCTTTACTATTGAAAACTACATTGAATTAATGGAGGCAGTCTGAGAAAAAGTGCTTTTTGTTTGTAACAATCAGCTGCCTATATGAACCATTCTCATCCTGTCAGAGAGCATTGAAATTGTAAGTATCTGAAGTATTAATATAGTTGGTGGGTGGAATTTATTTAAAAGCTCATATCTGAATAATTATAATTGTTACTGACTTACATGTATCCAAATGACAGTTGGTTGTAGAAAAGCAAATCTGGCAATTCCACTTATTAAAAATTAGTTGTGGATTTTTATATGGCTATTCTCAGATTAAAAAATCAGACCCAAAATTTGTTTATCATCATTTTTCAAAATATAGCTATGGATACGTGAATTTCCACAAGTATTAAATTATTGCTCATGCTGGTAAGTGCACATGTAATAATGAAGAAACTCAAACACAGGTTGTTGATGACACAGGTATGTGTCAAGACAAGGAGTTCAAAGCACTTCTTAATTTTTGCATTGAAGGATAGCAGAGGCCAAGGAAAGTCATGTATAGAAAATAAAGTAGGAGTTATGAAATATTCCCCCCCCTGCAGCCCCCGGGGCTGTTTGGCTAGCTCAGTCCTTGGGAGGAATATTCCAGGGACAAGACAAAAGATTCAAAAGAGACTTTTACCCTGTGTCTTTTCCAGGCTTTATTCTCAATGGGTGTCCAGGGGGGCAAGAGGAAGAATAAAGAGGAACAGAGGCTTATCTAGTCTCCTGGCAGGAAAGATAGCTGAGGCTCAGCCTACCAGGTCAAGCCCTATAGGTTTTAGGCTTCAGGTTTCAGGGGGTCCTTGGGGAGAAAACCATAACCCAGAGAAATACAACAGAGTTAGGCATACAAGTCAGCTCTCCTGACTCCAAACTGTGTGTTTACATCTATGCTCTTCCTCTCCCTAGTCCCCTGAAATAGTTTAAATTCTTTTCACCAAGCTACCTGAAAGAAATTCTGTCTGCATTGAAATGCAGCTGAACTCAGAATAAGAAAATATACACTACGATATGTTTCAGAGATTCAGTCCTCTGGCACATGAATTTAAAATAACCCTTATCGGCACTTTTATTTCTGTAATTCCTTCTCCAGGCTCTATGAGGGGATACAAATTCTGCTCAATTAACATGTAGAATTCTTTTTCCACTCGATGTCTTGACTTCAATGTACAAAAATGAGCACCTGAACTTTGTCTTCTAGGCCAATCATCACGTCAATCTGTTTTTGTGAGGAGCAGTTGGGCATCTGTATTTAGAAAATGAGAACTGCATGTCTGTATTCTTTGGAACAGAATATGAAAGTGGGAAAGTGAAAGTGTGTTATTCACAGACCTCCTGATATAAATGTAGCCTCTGGCACAACGAGGACTGCTGCAGTTGTACTGAAGGTGGTATGAGCTAGCCATTAATTAAATTCTGTTGGATAGTGGGATATAGTCTGGGAAATTTTACCTTTTTTCTGGTTGCAAAAGTGGGTCAGGACCTTCAAGCATTTCTACCTCCCTATCATGTACTATTCTCTATCTTTTTTACATTACTTGCACCTTTTCTTTGTTTTACTCATTAGAAACATTTGATCTCCTCCTGTCTTGCAGAGCTATATTCTAAAATGTTCTTATTTTCCAGACTCATATATTTCACCCAGATTGTAGTGGTGTGGGTTTAATCTTGTTAAGTTACTTGTTCTTACCTTGTGCTGTTAAAATGGCTTGTTCCATGTACCCCTTTTTGTTACCCCCCATATGGTTTCCACCAAGTTACAGTTTCCTGTCAATCAATGTGTTACATAACCCCTGGGACGTGTCCATCACTTCAGGGCCTCTCCCCATGTCCAGAAAGTTCCAGGAAGAGTGTCAAATGATTGGACAGGACCCCAACCTTCCCCTCCTACTTTTCCTTGGTTTGCTGTAATGTCTGTCTGTTACCTACTGAGCCACTCCCCTGAGAGCTCTGATTGGTCTGGCAATGAGCCCATCCCCCTGTTCCACCCTCCAATATTAAGCTGCTGTACCAGAGTTTATGGTGCCCTGTTAAGGCTGACAGTCTGGAGGTGAGGTCTTCCGTTGTGGGTTACCAATAAACTTCAGTTGCTGTCCCCTTGTGGTTTGAAAGCAAAATGAGTGAGAGGCTCCAAGTCAGAAATACAATTTAATAGGAAGAAGAAAAAAGGATAAAATAAAATAAATGCAATAATACAATAAAAACCACTGACAGAGCCAGAATACAACCTGAGTGGGATGATGGAAGCAGTGATCCCGTAGAAAGGTCTGATAGCTCTGATCCTCTGGGAATCCAGTGTGTAAGGTCCCCTGTATTGTCCCAAATCCCAGATTGTATCCAGGTGAGAATGTTTGGCTCCTCCCCCTGGGTGGAGCCTCTCACAATGGGATGATGAGTCATACAGGGGGTCCTTAATAGCCCATTAAAGAGAGAGAACTCCCAGAGGGAGTTACATATGAGTCATGCAGCAGGCTGTGATAAATGAAGATAAATCAGCTCCAAGTTGTGAAAGTTACAATGTTATAGAGTTACTTGTTATAAGGTTATGTTGTTAAATTGTTAAGTTGTTCACCTCGTTCTGTACCCCTTCCCCCGAAAACCCCCTTACCTTCCCTCCTTCGTCACACTTCATTGAGTTAAGCTGCTGCTGCTCCCCGGCATCTCCGCTTTCCACTCCTGTTGCTGTTTCACCTGCCTGTTCCTGGTCTGTCCCACTGGATTGCTCCCTGCCTGCTCCACTTCCTACTTCCGGCCGGATCCTCTTCCTACTTCCTGCCAACAACCGGCCTGCCAATCAAGCAGCTGCTGCCACCCTTATGCAAATCGCAGGGCCCAGCTGCAAAGTGGGACCAAATTGTCGCTAAAAGCCCCTAATCAAAACGAGCCCACTCAGGATTCTAACCTGCAGGAGACAACACCAGACTGAGAATACCCTAAAGGATTTATGAACAATCTCCGGTATCTCGCCATGACTTGAAAAGGACTAGAAGAACAAAACACCCCTGGACCCCAAGAGCCAGTTTTGAGTTCCTGAGGACTCCCGCGTGGGCGAACTCCCGGCTCTGCAGCGGCATTCTGCAGCTCCGACCCAGCACCACCTCCTCAGCGGTGGAAGCGGGCACCACCAGCGGCGTAGGGCACCCCTTTGAGCCACCCCTCCAGAGCTGGATAATAAAGGCATTAAAAGGAGTAAACTTGGTCTCCTGCCCTTGTTTATTACAGGCCATTAACAGAAGACCCATTAACAAAAGACACCTTAACAGAGGACACCTTAACAGAGGACACCTTAACAGAAGACACCTTAACAGAAGAGGGAGGGGAAACCTGGAAGAACACTGCTTCAACAATTGGTTTCAACAGTTCATGAAGGTGGTGATAGAATACTTTGTGCATATCTTATACTACAACCCAGGACACCCCTTATCAAAGTCTGCCTTTTCTTCTTGTCACTGCTCACTCCTTGCTGGCAGAAAAGGCCCCACAGGATCGGTGAGGTTCCCCAGGGTACCAGCCCGTACCTTGTACTGCGGCCGGTGTCAGGGCTGGCCTGGCATAGCAGGAGAGGGATCCTGCGACACTGCAACCACCGCACCAGACTTTCTCACTTTGTAGTCTATTCTTACCACTTGCTTCATATCTATCACAGATTTGTCTTTAAATAAAGTAATATTTTACCAGCAAATACATACCAAGAAATGTAGGAGAGAAAAAAAGATTGCATTTTAAAAACATTAGTTCTGATCTCCTATAATTAATCTTTATTGTATTAAATATAACATACTGGTGGTTTACCACTTAGCCTTCCTTCTGTGTAATTCTTGATAATTGCAAAAGAAAAATTTTTATTTTTTTATCTCTGTTACATGGTTTTTTGTAGCATCCCCTTCTTTTCTTTTCCTAAATTCTTATTTGTTTATTTTTATACAGAGCAAATCCCAAGAATATTTTATTGAAAGCATCTCCCCATTTGTGTTTCATGAGCTGTGAAATATGGTTTAGATAAAAGGAAGAAAATAAATTATTTTCATTTATAACCCACAAAAATTAGTTTGTTCTGCTCTGATAACTAGAAAATCTAAAAAATACTCTATTATAAATTCTGTGTTCTTTTTAATAACAGTAGTCATAGAAGAGGATGGCTGAGCTTGTGTAACCTTCCTGTTCTGCGTGAAGCCAAAACTCATTATGGCTTTAATGTTATAGGTACTTAACACTTAAAAGTTGTCTTACCTGTGGGATAAAATTGTTTGATATGCCCTCAACATGAAAAAAAAAATCAAAATTATCATAACTGTATATGAACAGTTGCCTGCTCTGTTTCTTCCAATTGGAAAGTATGTTGTGGCTATTCTGTAGAAAGATACCATTATACACCAAGTACTAATTTCATCACTTCTGAAGTTCTTCCTGTCATCCACATCCTTCACATTCTCCATTTATAAATTCTTCATCTTCTTGTTCATGAACACTCCTTAGTGCTTATGAATTTATATTCACAATACTCTTCTAAGGACAGAGGTAGTAAGAGTCACTTTACAGATCAGGAAACAAAACAGAGAAGAGTGAACTTTTTAGGAGTAAATCCATCTACTGTGTTTAAGTGTAGTGTCAAATTTTTGAGACTATATGAGTAACATATTGAAAACAGAGATAGAAATGAGACGCTATCCCTCATAGAGGGTTTTAAAAAAAAACCCAACAAACACATGTAAAAAACCTTTTCTCTTGTAACATACATACTTTCTGAAGTGTTTAGATTCGAAGAGTCTTGGAGTCTTAAAGATGTTATTAAACTCCTAGTTTACAATTTATTGAATGTTACTCTAATAAAGAGTTAGGCACATTATAAAACAGAATGATTAGCAATATAAGTGGAATTGAGCTTGGATCAGTTAAACAAATTCCAGTTAGCTTTGCAAAGAAAATCTGTGGATAAATCCCTCTTGGTAAAATTGGCAGTTTCAGTAGTTTGATATGTCTGGAGAGGGGGTGGAGGCGTGGGGGGGATGGTGTTGAAAATTTTCATTTTTATGACATTAATAAGGAAATTTTGAGCATTCTGTTGTTAAAGAACACTGGAGAGACAAAATTCCACATCTAAGAAGGAAGTAAAATTAAAAAGTCCAAGCAGAAATTCTGTAAATCCACATCAGAGTAAGGAAAATAATCAGAAATCCATTACAGGAAAAGCATGCACTTAGTCTTTTCAGTACAAGACACAGTGTCTTCTTCAGAAAGGGAAGACACAACAATTAATCTTGATTCTGTTCTAAAAAACTAAAGCAAATGATGTGTTAGAAAATGTCTTCTCGCAGTCAAAGAAGAACAAGTTGAACCCGTGTTTTCTAACTTCAGGGAAGTACTCCCCTGTTTTCAAAGAAAGCAAACCAAACAGGACAAGGCAGAGAGAAGACCATGTTTAACAAGAAGCAGCATTTATCTGCAGTCAAGAAACTAGGAGAGAGTTAAATCAGACCGTCCTGATTATTTCAAATTCTTATATATAGAACAGCATTTTAAAATAAATTTCGTCTCTATTGTGGTGGAAAAAAAAAATCAAAAAAACTGCTTTAAAGTGCATTGTCAGCTTGGACTGTCAGAAAACATCAGAAATTACAATAAGCTAATGTAAGAATTTCAGCACTTTCCTTTTGAAGTCTTAACTATTTGCAGATATACGCCAGAATTTTAAGTGACAAAAAGTTGCAATAGGTAGGAATTAGTCATTAAGCAGTGTGCATGTGTGTGTCCCAATCTCAGTAACATTTTTAACAGGTTATGAAAAAAAAAGCCAGTTATGAAAAAAAAAGAAAATTGACTGAGTAACTGCTCAAAACAACAACAGCAACAACCGATTGACCACATCCTTCTAGACAGTACAGCACAGCAGAAAATACTGGTGATTTTACTTATTTTCAGAAAAAAATTCACAAAAGTTGCTTCAAGGTCCAAGCCCCAAAAGCACAGACAAGTGTATTACTTTATATTTAGCAAATAAGTATGTTCCCACAGTGGCCCACAGTTTTCAATATTCAAACCTGGGAACAGTTTCATAAATATATTAATATATAACTAATACATAATAATTATATACTAATATAATAATTATAAGGTTGATAAATTGCTACTAAATGTTTCTATTACTTCAGTAATGTCTGAACCCATAATAAGGACTAACATTTCCTTGTTCTTGTCACTGTACAAACATACAGGAATTAAATACAATGAAAGGACTTTCCAACAACCAGCTTATAGCATATCCAATAAAGCAGTTGCCTCCAAGAGACATTTATCAAGACATGAAGGCTACAAAGTCTTCTTCACAATCAGAGAAAATACATAGTTGAGTAAAAGCTGCATTCTTTGATCAGTGTTGCTTCTCCATGCTTTTCAGTCCTATGAATGACATCTGATGGCATCAATATATACATAACCCTAGACCAACAAGTCATAAAGGCTGTCCAAATTAGTAAACATCTTAGAGGCACAGAAGTAGTTTCACTGTGAGAAAACAATTACACAATATTACTGTCCAAAATACTGAGGAGACCAGTAGGTGGCACAAAGCAGCTGACTGCACAACTGCTCATGGTAATCAAGGTGCCAAATTTAGATTCAGTCAAATTCTCTCCACTTATTCCTATAAAAATAAATCACCTGTATTTAAGAACAGAAAGTCATCTCAATAAGTTGCATGTTTTGATAATGTTTTTTTACAGTACCATAATTAATGTATTTCTAATTTAGGAAGTCACAGTAAGATCTATATTTACTAAGGTTATGGGACAGCTGGTTAAATGTGTTCTAGTGTTTAAATTTTAACATCCAATTCCCACTACTCAAAGACAGCTGTATTACTGTCACATTTACTGGTAGAGAAGCCCATATGTGAGCAGGATAAGCACTCTTAAGATAAACTAAATAAGCAATTAAAGCAAAGGACAGGAAAATCTCAGTGGCTCAACCTTTAGAAACAATTGGTTTCATATGGTAAATTTATTTCTGAAGGGGCTAATGCAGAATCAAATAGACTAAATGACATAGTGTTTAAGAAAGAAATCTGGTTGCTAACAGTTGCTAACTGAAAGAAATCTGTATTTTACATGCAAGTGAGAAATCATATCTTAGTAACTAGACACTGTCTGAAGTTATTTAAATAATTGATGGAGGATATATCACACATTTTCCAGTTTAATGTGATTCTAAAGTGTCTTTCCACTACTACAAAAAACAGCATTTTTCTTATAATGTGAGAACAGATTCGTACAAACAATTGCTATAGTTAAAAAGTATTGCAAAAACAAAAATTTTTACTAGCAATTTCAAATAATAGTTTTGATATTTAAACTCAAATAAACAAACAACAGATGCCTCAGTTGGATTTGAAAACCATTTTGTTATAAGGTTATTAATAAGAATGAGGACAACCAGAGCCACAAAACTTAGTAAAAGATGAAAGGCTAACATAACACATCACCTTCTGTAGATAATTCTATTTCCAAAGACTGACTTATTCATTCCTCCATATTTCAACAAACGCATAGTTGAATGCATAGGAAAAAATAAGGAATGCATAGGAAAAATATATCTACAGCATTAAAAGATATGTTATCCAGTTTGTTACTTGATATGAAAGCTCCATGGATACTGACTGTGTTTGCAGAAACTCAATGAGAAGTTTTCCAATGACCTACAAGACTTTACATCACCGAATATGGGAGATAAAGCTCTCTCTTAGTACAAATATGAATATGCACACACACACATATGATGACTTCAGTAATAGTCCAAACAATCAGCAAATCTAACTTAAATATTACTTTAAAAGATTGGTTTTCAACAAATTAAGTCTACTGATGGCAATACAAAAACCCTACCAGGTTTGTTGATATAATTTCTTGAAAGTCGTGTTCAGTGTCAATTCAAGGTTTGTGAACCATATAGGCAAAACTCAGTTTTGGTGGTGGAACAGACCAAGACAATAAGACTAAGATGAGGTTTCCACTGGAGCAGGATATGGGCTATTACACCTGGAAAAGCAGAGAAAATTTTGGGGGAACAGCAAATTTTCAAGAGAGGCAACAATCTCCTAAAAGCCTAGGATAAATATTTACTTTTCTTCTTTTCTACAGACCACTTGCCCTTCTGAAAACCTCCTTTTCATTCTTCCCCAACAGTTCCCATCTATCAGTTGATATATTTTCCTGGTAATCCCAGTCTCTGAAATCCTTTCTCATCACTGCCCAACCACAATTCCCTCTGTGCCTGCTTGCACCTCTGGTGCTGGCACCATGGAGGCAGCAGCCTGTTTGTGCCACTCATTCTTGACTGGCACATGGACAGGACACAGATTTCTGCCTATTCTCTTTTTCAGCAATGCTGCGAGTGGTCTTAAGATGAGGAATTCAGATGCCTTGGCAGTTCATTCTGCTGGCAAAGGTGGTTAAGGATATACATTCCAGGGTGGTAGAGCATGAAGAAGACCAATGGGCTTCCTTGTAGACCTCCAAAAGAACCTCTGTCCACAATCTGTTAGTGACCTTACACAGAGAAAATAACATTCTTCCCAAAATAGGGAAGATGTTGCTCATATAGGGCGCTCAAGAGCCCTATCTAGAAAGACTGAGCAATTCCCCAGTTTCAAGGAAATAATCCAGGCATTCTAACAGGCAATTGCTTTCAAAAAGATTACAATTTTTTCAGAGAAGAAGCTGTATGTAATATACTAGTTCAAATCTGCAGGCCCTTGCAGCAATGCTTGTTAACAGAGTTTTTGTCAAATTTGAAGTAGGATAAGTGAAAAAGTAAGTAATAAATTGGTGAGCAGCAAGTGTCTCACCCCAATCACTGAGGAGCAAAAATGAAATTATCTTCTTTCTGAAAGCAGTTTTAAACTGTGTTTAATTTAAGTCCAATGCCAGAACCATTAGTCAAAAAAATGTGACAAGAAGGTTGAATCAGAAATTAAACTTGGTAAGTTGAATTACATTTTTTCCTTAAAAAGAAGTAATTTATGGATCACATTAACACAATTACACAATAAAAATAGGAACAAACTGAACAGGAGCTGCTTAAGGCAAACAGAATTATGTGTCTGAGAAACAAGGCAGACAATATCTCACCCTCCTCTTCTCATGACTATCCTTTCTAAACAGAAGTTTTTAAAAAGTAGGTACACTGAGACCCCAGTTAATACCTTCTTCCTTGAGAAGAAAAATAATCCCCAAGATATATTTTTTCACTGGAAAAAAAAACATAAAGAAATTTTACATTTCAAGGGCTAATACAGAAAAGCGCTACTACCAGAATATAATGCTATTAGCCAGTGTTGTTGCACCATCCATCAGTGAGGAACAGCCTTCAGCCAGTTTCCACATTTGAGCTACAGAGCCAGAGAATGTGGCAACTAGGGAAATCCCTGCATGGCAGAGAAAACTTATAGCCTTCCTTGGGGCCACTGTACTGATACATCTACAGCTGAATCAAATTTCGATTGTCAGCTCTGGTCCAAGACAAAAAATACAGTCTATGTTACAAAATAAGTAGATTTTTGTTTTGTCACTGCTACAAGAACAAAGAAATGTTCTTTGTCCTTTCCACTTTGTTATTTCATTAAAACATCCGACAGCTTGAATTGGTCAGATGTCATTGAAGGGACTGCTATGATTAAGGTAATTACACCATGGGTGATTTCCAGACTTGAAAATTTCCTACATTGGAATCTACAGTTGTGAAAGTGGCAAATATTTCAAAGGTCATATCAGATGCATGTTACAGTGGTGGAATGCAGTCATATTCCTCCCCAGTTGTAACATGTATTCAGAACCTTTGTAAGCCATAAGACTACTGGAAAAATTTCATCAACCTTGAGGAGGATTAGTGTGCAGTATGCACCTGGCAGTGGCATCATCCCAAAGGTGATGCCTGGACAGCAAGTCATCAAGCTGTTTTGACTCATGCTCATGGAATGGCTGCATCCTATTTTCAGATTGAGGCAAAACAGTCAATGGTCTCTAATTCCTTCCTTCTTTCTTTGTATATCTCTTCCCCAGCTCCCACCTTCCAGCAAAAATATCAGCAACATATCAGCAAGAGTTCTGGGAGGGAGTTGTACACCGTTCGCTTCCCAGTTGGGATCATCAGGATCCTGGGACAGAGCACAGCCTATGTTCTGTACATATGCAACCACTCACCAGAACCAAACATTTACAATAATCAGAAAAAAACCATAAATATACACACAGTATTATGATATATGTACACATACATTATTATGTACTTAATAAAACCATTTCTCACCACAGAATCACAGAATCCCAGAATGGGTCAGGTTGGAAGGCACCACAATGGGTCATCTGGTTCACCCTCCCTGCTGAAGCAGGGTCATCCCAGAGTACATGGCACAGGATTGTGTCCAGATGGTTCTGGAACATCTTCGGTGAAGGAGACTCCACGTCCTCTCTGGTGTGGTCACTGCACAGGAAAAGAAGTTCTTCCTTATGATCAGGTGGAACTTCCCATGCATCTGTTTCTGTCCCATTGCTGGGCACCACTGAGCAGAGCTTAGTCCATCCTCTGACCCCTTGCTGCAGACGGTGACAGATGTTGATTAGGTCCCCTCTCAGTTGTCTCTTCTTGAGGCTGAACAGCCCCGGCTCCCTCAGCCTTTCCCCATAAGAGGGATGCTCCATCTCTTCATCATCTCTGTAACATCTACTGAAGCTGCTCCAGGAGCTCGCTGTCTCTCTTGTCCTGAGAAGATCAGAACTGGACACAGCACTCCAGATTTGCCTCACCAAGGCTGAGCAGAGGGGCAGGATCACCTCCCTCTACCTGCTGGCCAAGCTCTTCCTAATGTGCCCCAGGATCCCATTTGCATCCTTGGCCAAGAACAGTATATTGTCCACCAGGACCCTGGATCCTTCTCTGTAGAGCTGCTCTCCAGCAGGTCAGCCCCCAGCCCACGCTGGTGCATCAGGAAACTTCTGCCGTATGTTAAATGAGGTCTTGAAGCTGCCCAAGCAGCTTAGTCTACCATTAAAACTGCTGGTTCAGTGTGTTTGACAAGACAATACCACTTTTGCACTTGCTGTATGGTCACATCAATAGCACCATTGTATATTAGAAGTTTATTTGTTCATGCTAGTGATGTGGCAAAAACTAAATAAAATTTGTGACTATGGTCAAACCAGTATAAAAGTGAGTGAGTTTTGTATTTGTGAATAATGCATTGCACTTAAGTTGCTGCAAGATATGTTTATGTAGTTCCTGTTCCTGAAAGGAATGGAAATATCTCCCCTCTTCTGATGGCTAATTTCTCAATACTACAAGTCTTCTCCTCATTCAAAGGGAAAAAAGTACTTTACTAACTACAAATAAGACTAGGTCCTGAAAATTATACAATAACTAGATTTGATCCTTGAGAAACTAATAAAAGAATAATCCTCCAAAAAAGCACAGGAAGAAAAGAGCATGAAATCTGTTGTCATTACTTATCCTTGTCACTTCTTATCCTTGTACACTATTATTAATAAATACCATGGTTGCAACACCAAAACCTGTAGACAGAGCAGAGGGAGGTACCTTGTCTGATCCAAAAGATACACAAACTCAGCAGTGTAGTCTCCAGTGGGATCAAAGGAATACTTGGTGGAGAAACCCCTCTTCTGACAGTATCACTTGATCTATGTCTCAAGGACAGAACAGAAATGTTATTTCCATTTCCAAGCTGACATACAGGAGCTTGCTAGAAGGATGTTCTCATAAAAAAGTGCAGCAGACCATGCTATTATCTAGCTCAAATATTTTTCCAGATTTCATGGTAGGTGTAATTTATAATACTGAATATTTTCTGGTGAGACTAGGGGTAGAGATGTCCAGTAGTTATAAAACTCACACAGCTTTGGGAGACACTCATCACCTATAGAAACTCATTAGTTCTGAAAAAGCAGAACATTATATATTTTAAAATGCCTGAAAAATATACAAATGTCATAGCAATGGGGAACAAAGTCACACGGACCCCCTCATGCCTCTGAAGGAGATCACTTCATTATAGAAATCACATCCTTTATTTACCTTAATCTTCTCTACCTGACATAACTGAAACTAAACAGAGATGTAACAGAACTCAACAGAAGAAAGGCACCCATTGCAGTGCTGCTGTCCATGCATTCTGCCATCCAATCACCTTTCTGCTCATGCTCTGTCCACGTGCCTCTCCAGCCTCACATCCAACTGACTCTCTCCTCACTCCTGTCTCTCACCCCTCAACCGACACCCAGCCATTCAGCCTGCAGCTGTGCCTTTCCCATACAGCCTTCTGGTGAGAACAAACCTTAAACACTTTTACAATTATAAATTGAAGCCTACAAAATGTATCTATGTCTTACTAGTTATGAGTGGACCAATTAAGTCTTTAATTTGTGATAATGAACATTTTGCCTTTTACTTTGATTAGCAGTGTGGTATTGGTAAGATGATTTTAACAACACATTTTTTACCAAAGGGGGGTTGGAGACATAAAATAGTGAAGTAGTAGTAGTCATGCTAAGGCTTGAAGATTTTTCTATTAGAAGTAGGCCCTAATTCTGGGAATGTGCCATGGGAATGTACTGAGGTTCCTGAGACTTAAGGCTTAGCTAAGAACAAACAGGTAGAAACTGTTAGCTGTTTCCATGAGATTAAGTTAAAGTATAACGTAGCCATGGATATCTGGTGGGGGGAGTTTGACCACAGGAGCTAAACTATAGTCCTGGAGCAGACAACCATGTGAAATTTATGACTTCAAGGAGTGTAATTTGATTTTGATATATGTATTTATTGTAACTTGGGATGTGGGGTTTTGCACGTATGTTGATGAAGTAATCAGTTGTAAAAAGTTATAAAAGCTGATTGTAAAATGAGGGTCTCCGGGATTCTGACTTGGGACGCTAGTCCTCAGGTCCCCGGGCCCTAAAATAAAGCACCGGCATAAATCAACTTTGTTGATTTGTGTTTCACTTTGGATATCGGGCAACAGTTTTCTGGCGACCGCGGCAGGACTCCGGAGGTTGCTGGGGCGGTTCGCGAGCTGATCCACTCCACGCCGGCACCAGGTGATTTCTGGGGAGACATCAACCCGTGCCCGACCCCACGCCTGACGGACAACTGTGAGAGGTAAGCCCGAAAAGGTGCTTTATTCCTTGGTTTGGGTAAGCCTGCCGAATAAGACGAGGCAGTGATCCTCGCACGGTTGGGCAAAAGACGTCTAAAGGTTGGGGAGCCTAGGCACTGGCCGTCAGACGTGGCGAAAGCTGCGCAGGACCAGTACTTGCCACTCACAGTGACGAGCAAGGCAAGAATAGTGGATTATAGTGGACTATTGGTAATTGAATTGTGGTGTAAGAGTGAGAGCGAGTGTGTGTATGATGATGCCATTTAAAATGTTTAAAGCACTAACTAGTACTAATATAGAAATAAATGATGATTCGCCTCTAGGATGTTTATTACAGCATTGGAAACAAGGTACTTTTGGTCAGGAACTGAGTAAAAGGAAATTGATTGATTACTGTAATTATATTTGGCCTATGTATGAGACTGAAGGAATGCAGTGGCCCAGGAATGGTACTTTGAACCCTGATATCATTACTCCTTTGATGCATTATTTACAAGATAATGAGAAGTGGGATGAGATACCGTATTTGGATTTGTTTTATTACTTGAAAGAAAAGCCTGAGTGGCAGAAGGAATGTGGTATAATGGTATTAAAATCTGTGGATGATGAATGTGTGGGATGTAAAGAATGGAAAAGGTGCAAAGAGTGCTCGGTAAAATTTGCAGAACCTGAAGAGGATGTCTCAATGCTGGTACCCCCAGTAGCGGCGTTGACCCTCCCCAGTGCACCCCCGTTAGGGAAGGATGATGAATTAAGAAAAGAAAGGGAATGAGCAGGGACAGGGACTAAATCCTTTCTGCAATAATCCACAAAAGGTCGCACAAGCCTTTATGATAAGGAGTTACCACAACCAAAATCAAAGCAGCTGACTAGACCAGGATCTGAAGGTGATAATTGAGGTGGGGGGGGGAACCCAGACAATTTAGGATAGATACTGGTGCTACACATTCAGCTTTAAATACACTAATGGGACCCTTAAGTGATTCTACTATCCAGGTGGTGGGGGGTTATGGGACAAATAGAGGAAAGGACGTTTTTACGCCCATTAGATATAAGATTTGGGGGAAAAGAATTTGACCATCAATTCTTGTACATGCCAAATAGTCCAGAATCATTGCTAGGAAGGGATTTATTGTCAAGAGTGAATGCGAGAATCATTTTTGAAAAAGGAAGGGTTAAATTGGAAATCCCAGAAGAAAACCTATCCCAGTTGTTTGTGATAAAAGAAGTAGAAACAACAGGTATACCTGAAGAAATAGAGCAGGCAGTAGTACCATGGGTCTGGGAGTCTGGAGTTCCGGGTAAGTCAAAAGCTGCACAACCCGTAGTGGTGGAGTTGAAGGAAGGAGCCCAGTTAGATTAAAGCAGTACTCACTAAAGCTGGAAGCTAGGAAAGGGGTAGCCCCAATGATAACTCAGTTTTTGGCATTAGGAATTTTGCAAGAATGTGAGTCGGAATACAATACCCCAATCTTTCTGGTGAAGAAACCGAATGGAAAATATAGACTGGTTCAAGATTTAAGGGCAATTAATAATATCACAAAGGATATCCATCCAGTAGTGACTAACCCTTATACATTGCTAACATCTGTGTCTGAAAAATTTCAGTAGTTCACTGTAATCGATTTAAAGGACGCGTTTTTCTGCATCCCTCTGGCATTTGAAAGTAGAAAATTGTTTGCCTTTGAGTGGGAAGACCCAGACACAGGACGGAAAAAGCAGCTGACTTGAAGACGTTTGCCACAAAAGTTCAAGAACAATCCGACGACATTTGGGAACCAGTTGGCTCGGGAATTGGAGGAATGGAAAATCAGCCAGGTATGGGAGTCTCCTTTCTCTTATGTATTATTGCAGTATGTTGATGACATTTTCCTGGCTACTGTAGAGCAAGAGGTGTGCTTGCGCCTAACCATCAGACTGCTGAATATGCTGGGACAAGCAGGATATCGTGTGTCTAAAGAAAAGGCCCAACTGGTAAGAGAAAAAGTCATATATTTGGGTTGTGAAATCTCCCAGGGGACCCGGAGGTTGGGTACTAACCGGATACAAACAATCTGTGCCATTCCTACGCCCCGAAATCATCAGGAACTGAGATCTTTTCTAGGGATGGTGGGGTGGTGTCGGCTGTGGATTCCAGACTTCGGCCTGAAAGCCAAACCCCTCTATGAAGCTGCAAAAGACCCTGAGCTAAAGTGGGGAAAAATCCAGGAGAGGGCATTCCAGGCACTGAAACAGGCATTGAGGGAAGCACCTGCCCTAGGTTTGCCGGACCTCACAAAGGATTTTCAACTGTATGTTAATGAAAGACAGCGGCTGGCAGTGGGAGTACTCACACAAAAGCTGGGATCATGGAAATGCCCAGTGGGATACTTCTCAAAGCAGTTGGATGCCGCGAGTGCTGGATGGCCTAGCTGCTTAAGAGCTGTGGCAGCCACTGTGATTCTGATACAGGAGGCCAGGAAATTGACTTTGGGAAAGAAAATTGAAGTGTATATTCCCCACATGGTAATTGCAGTACTGGAACAAAAAGGGGGGCATTGGTTGTCGTCTAGTCACATGTTACAGTCCCAGGCACAGTTGAGGGAACAAGACGACATCAAATTAAAAACAACTAACTGTCTTAATCCAGCAGAATTTCTCCAAGCTCAACAGGATGAAGGAGAACTGGTACGTGATTGTGTGGAAACCATCGAACAGGTATTCGCTAGTCGACAAGACCTGAGAGATGAGCCTTTGGAGGACCCTGACTGGGAACTGTTCACTGATGGCTCCAGCTTCGTTGAAAATGGAACCCGGTATGCTGGGTATGCTGTGGTAACCCTAAACCAAGTCATAGAGGCTAAGGCTTTAACCCCAGGAACATCAGCCCAAAAGGCAGAAATATGGGCTTTGGTAAGAGCTTTGGTTTTAAGTCAAGGAAAAAGAGTAAATATCTGGACAGACTCCAAATATGTTTTTGGAGTAATTCATATGCACGGGGCTTTGTGGAAAGAAAGGGGACTTTTGAACTCGCAAGGGGCACAGGTCAAACACCGTGAGCAAATTCTAGCCCTACTTGAAGCGGTCCACAAACCCCGGGTGGTGGCAGTAATGCATGTAAAAGGACATCAGAGGGGGATGGGAAAGGAACACCAAGGAAACCAGCTGGCAGACAAAGCAGCCAAACAGGTAGCCCGAGAAGTATGGACTCAATTAGCATTATTGCCTGTACGGACTAACCCAGCTGCTTCTTACCTTGAACAAAAACCTAGCTATTCTCCAGAAGATGAAAAACTAGCCGAGTTGGTGCAAGCCCTCAAAAACATCAAAGGATGGTATGTAACATCAACGGGACAAGTAGTTCTACCCGTGAGAATCATGAGAGCAGTGCTGGAAATAGAACATAACAAATGCCATTGGGGAGCAGAAGCGCTGATTCAATTCCTGCGGAAAGAGGTAATCTCAAATCAGATGTTAACAATGGCTAAGAGAGTGAATGCCACCTGCCTGGTATGTATCAAAAATAACCCTGTGACTAGGAGGCAAGTGCAAATGGGAAAATTACAGGTGGGACCCCAACCAGGAGATTATTGGCAAATAGATTTTTCAGAATTACCGAAAGCCCAGGGATATAAGTACATATTGGTGTATGTATGTACCTTTTCCGGGTGGCCGGAAGCCTTTCCCTGTCGAACAAATCAGGCAAAAGAGGTAGTAAAGACACTGTTACGGGAGATTATACCAAGATTTGGTGTACCGTTAGGAATGTCATCAGACAGGGGACCCCACTTTGTGGCAGGAATTGTACAAGAGGTAGCAAGAATGTTAGGGATAACTTGGAATCTTCATACCCCATGGAGACCACAGTCTAGTGGACAGGTGGAAAGGATGAACCAGACTCTGAAGGGGCAGATTAAGAAGATTTGTCAGGAAGCAAAAATCCAGTGGCCTCAGGCATTGCCCCTAGCCCTGTTGAGAATCAGGATAAAGCCTAGAGAGAAGGTAGGAGTAAGTCCGTATGAAATCCTGTACGGCAAACCTTATCATGCTACAGTGTATCAGGGTGACCCGCATTTGATAGGAGACCAAATCTTACACACTTATATCCTGTCTCTCAATAAGACCCTCACAGCTATCAGAGGAGCCCTGCAGTGGAATCGGCCGTTGCCATTGGAAAATCCAGCTCATGATATCCTGCCAGGAGACCAAGTGTATATCAAAAACTGGAACACTGAACCTCTGAAGGAAACATGGGAAGGCCCTTACCAAGTACTCATGACTACTTTCACCGCTGTAAAGGTCGAGGGCATCAGAAACTGGATCCATTACACCAGAGTCAAGAAAGTCCCGTCTCAATGGGAAGTTCGACCTCTATCTGCTACCCGGATGGTGTTCAAAGCCAAATCCTAATAATTGCCATCCTACTGGGACAGATCCTATATGTGGATGCTTTTGTGGTAGTTACTGTAGTTGATCCGTATGTAGTAGTGCCTGAAAATGCGAGCATGAATCTAACCTGTTTGTTTTCAGATAACCAGAGAGCTGGATTCGAGGAAATAAATGTCAGATGGAAAGTGGGACCAGAAGTGGCGGATCAGGGAATGGTTACCTTGTTCTGGGACGAGCAACAACAAAGAGGGAACACGACCTTGCAGGTACCCACAACATGGAGAAACCATACAGGCCCATTCACATGCATTGTTTGGATTAGAGATAGCTTTGATTATGGGAATCTTGAGGTAAAAGTGTTAGGGATAAATAATAAGGAAAATTTGGAAAATCCTGTCACAGTGGTACCGGTCCACACACAAGTTGACATGTGGAATGGACCCCCATTAAGAATAAACTGCACCTTTGAATTAGACCATTATTGTGGATGGACAGTACAAGTCAAATGGTGGAAAAAGGGCCCGGACCAGATGTGGGAAAGATTAACCGTTGGAATAAGCTGGTGGATAATCGGACTGAGAGGGAAGGGGTGGCTCAACATTACTGATCCCAAAATTAGGGAGGCTGGAGGAGAATACCTATGTGTAGTCACTTGTGGAAGTGACGGGAACTATGGACTGAGGGAAGTAGTTGCCAATCCTCACTTGGATAGGAGCGTTAAACCACAGCATGGGGTATATCTAGCAACAGAAGGCCGGGACCTAATTTTAAGCTGTATCACAGGGGAAAAGAAATTCACTGACTTTGGGTGGTGGTTTAAGGGAAATTTGAAATCTGGACCCAAATATCAGATCGAGAGAAGAATTGGAATGATAGTCTTAGTAATTAGGCAGGCCAAGAAGGATGATGATGAAGGAAATTATTGGTGTTGGGTCTCGGAGGATGATTGGTGGAAACATGGAATGACTCACGTCTATATGAGAGAAACTCGAGTCACCAGGCAAGTAACAGAAATTAGGAATCCCATAAAAACCCCAGAACAAGAAAATCTGGTGCTAGGATTAATTCGAGATTTTGGGAAAATGCAAAATGTCACAACCATTACAGCTTGTTTGCCCATGCCTCATTCAGCAGGTGACCCAATAACATGAGGAATAATACCTCTCGGAGAAATGCCCAAAGCATTTAGCAATGTCTCCTGGAATTGTAAATTTGTATCCCACATAGTACCAGGATGGATAGAAGGATGTTTGATTCCACAGGAGGTAACTAAGCAACAATGTCAACAGATGCCAGGCTACCTCGGTTGGGTAGAGGACCCTCGAAATAAGGGAAGTTGTTTAGTCTCAAAAGCTGGGAAGTACCCCTGTTCGAGAGTGCAAATACAAACAAAGAAAAAGATAAATGAAAAGGTATGCCAAAATGTTACCCACCACACCACTATGGAAGAGTGGCAGACAATCTGGGGACCAAATTTATTGGAAACATACAGTTATATAGGCCCAGTAAATTGATGTATTCAATGGATAGGGAAAAAGAACCAAAGTTATGAATTATCTAAAGATGTTCCTGCACATTGGAGACAATTAACGAAGGCTAAGGATGATTGGAACTGTACCAAAATCTTTACTTGTGATACCTCACCAGAACATATTGGTTTGCTACCTGTGAGAATTCTGTTACAGCTGGGATGTGAGTGCAGAAGATATAATCATTCCATGAAAAGAGATAATAAAATGGGAGTTGACTGCAAAACAACTACGGTAAGAAGCCCAGGGAACTTGGTTTGGGTTAAGGGACATGGACAATGGACTACCCATATGCCAATTGATGGTTCAGTGACACAAATTACACTAGGAATTCCCACTTTATGTCCATTCTGGAAACAGTCCGAACTTACTAAGGAGGAGACCCAGAGGCGAATAAGAAGGGAAGTGGACGAATTAGTAGACTCAGAGGATGAATGGCATGAACCATCAGGGGGAGTAAAATTTAGTTGGGCACTTGAGTCTTTATTTGCTCCGGTAGCTACTTATAGGAACAGAGAGATGCTTTACAAGCTATTGGGACAAACAGAACGATTGGCAGCAGTCACTAAGAAGGGGTTTAAGGACTTGAATATACAGTTACAAGCAACCACCAGAATGACAGTTCAAAATAGGATGGCCCTGGATATGATTTTGCTAAAGGAACATGGAGTTTGTGGATACCTGCAAGGGAGGGATGACCATTGTTGTGTGCATATCCCAAACGTAACCCAAGAGGTGGAAAAGGATATAAGCCAATTGGGACAAATTGAATCACAAGTGCAGGAGGTCCAAAAGGAGGCAGAACATAATTGGGTAGGAGCTCTATTTAGCTCATTAGGAATCCAGGTCTCAGGTTGGTTATCCTCTATAATACAGTATATTGTAATGATTGTAATAATAGTGATTCTCATTGTCATAGCGTATAAGTGTCTCCTAGGAGTGATTGCAAGAGAGGGCACTCATACACGTCGGGTGATGAAGGCTCTGACCAGGAAAGAAGTGATTTCGCCTAGAGAGAGTCCCCCGCCGACCTATCTGGAAACTATCACTTGAAGATTGAGCATCCTTGCAGAATCCTTGAAGAATGCTCAAAAAGGGGGGAGTTGTTACCAAAGGGGGGTTGGAGACATAAAATAGTGAAGTAGTAGTAGTCATGCTAATAAGGCTTGAAGATTTTTCTATTAGAAGTAGGCCCTAATTCTGGGAATGTGCCATGGGAATGTACTGAGGTTCCTGAGACTTAAGGCTTAGCTAAGAACAAACAGGTAGAAACTGTTAGCTGTTTCCATGAGATTAAGTTAAAGTATAACGTAGCCATGGATATCTGGTGGGGGGAGTTTGACCACAGGAGCTAAACTATAGTCCTGGAGCAGACAACCATGTGAAATTTATGACTTCAAGGAGTGTAATTTGATTTTGATATATGTATTTATTGTAACTTGGGATGTGGGGTTTTGCACGTATGTTGATGAAGTAATCAGTTGTAAAAAGTTATAAAAGCTGATTGTAAAATGAGGGTCTCCGGGATTCTGACTTGGGACGCTAGTCCTCAGGTCCCCGGGCCCTAAAATAAAGCACCGGCATAAATCAACTTTGTTGATTTGTGTTTCACTTTGGATATCGGGCAACACATTCAGGGATAGTTTAAGTGTTTTGGTTGTTATAAATACTAACAATGTCTTCTTGTTACAAAAAATTAGGTAGCATTAAGAAGCAGACATTCTTTATTCTGCCAGATGTACAAGGGGAATAGCTCTTCCCAAAAGCCGTGCATAGTGAGTAAAGGAAATTTTCTGTTAATATACTGTTTTTTGCATACATATCCATTGATTGTCCCAGACTAAACTATGATAATAATTTCCCCAAAATAATTAATGTATTTCCCCTCCCCTTTATACATGCATTCTTCTGTCCTGGGAGTTTCTCTGGTGGTCCCTAGTGGTAATGGACCCCAGTGTTCCAGGTGACCTGGCTGAATTGGCAGGACACTGAGGCTGGTGAATTTCCAGTTCTTCTTATTCAGTGGGCATTGTGCAGTTCTATAGGCCAGTGGTTTTGGTAGAACAGGCATTGTGTGAGCTCACCAGGTGTAGAAAATTTGTTGTCTGGTAACATTCTTAACCACCAAATTGGCCCAAGCATTTGGACCATGCTCTCAGGCACATGGTGGCATTCTTGGAAATAGTCCTGTACAGGGCCAGGAGTTGGCCTCAAGGATCCTTGTGGGTCCCTTCCAAGTCAATATATTTTGTGATTCTGTGGTATCTTGTTGGGGAAGATGAATCAGGGAAACCTTATAAATATGATTGCTTAGCAAAATATTCTGAAAATATGAAACCTATAATCAAAATAGAAATGAAAGCTTGCTTTGAGTTGTAGGATACTGAGTCTTAGTCACTATATAACCGGAAAACAATAGTCTAGCCAGCTGAAGGAGAATCCCTCTTGATTGAACAATACCCTTCTGCTCACTAAGGAATCCAAAGGTCAATGTAGCAAAAGAGAATAGTCTAAAGAGTAGTTTTTAGAGTTTAAAATATAACACAGTATGGTAATGTAGTAGTTCTTATAGGCTATATGTAGATTCTATAGAGTTTTGTGTCATGTACTGGTTGGTTAGTGTAAATTAGAATATTCAACACAAAAGGAGATATAATGTACTGTAACAAAGACCTCATCCTCTCTGACTCTCCTCCTCTCTTGCTCTCTCTCTAGCTCTCTCTTAGCGCTCTTGCCCCTGTGCTCCAACCCCTGCCACCTCTCTCTGGCTCTCTTGCTCTCTCCTCTCTTACCTCTTACCCTCTTGTTCTCTCTCTCCCTCGCTTTTTGGGACTTCCCTTCAGCCGAGGCTGGTGGCTGAAGGCAAGGCCCTTCTTACCCATGTCCCTTGCAATAAAACCACGTGTTCTAGAATGTCTCAGGTCTGCAGAGTTCCCTCTCCCTGCCGTCCACGGATGATCCTACAGTATCTATTTTTTGGTGATTTAAAATTTATGGTCAGGCAGTGTATCATTAAATTTCAATGATGGAAGAAACAGAGTCAATCAAAATTGTAATTTCTGTTTAAAATTCAGTAGTCACCTCAGAGTAGTAAATCCACTGGTAGCTTTGACAATGTGGAAGATTCATGGGCAAAGTCCCTAATCTACAATGTTCAGGCACCATTTTCCCTTTTTCCTCTTTTTCCCTCTGTCTCTTATCACTTTGTTGATAAAATTTTTGTCCTGAACCTGAGAAGACCTTTGTATGAATTCTTATCAACATGACATCTTTCTGCATAAAACTGGTATTTTATTTCAGTAACTGGTGTTTTCCATGACAAAAGTGTTTCACTGAAAAATCCCAAGCAGCTATGTTACTGCATTTCAGTTAACCAAACTCTATGATTTAGAATTATGCTTATGAAACTAATCAGAGCTTAATAACAAATGTGCAGATGAACTGACAGAGCTGGGTGAACAATTCAGAGCACATAGAGAGAGTTGATTAATTTAGCTCTTAATTGCTAGTAAATTATTCACAAAATAATGTTGGGTTTAGACTTGGTGTTTTTCATTATTGAATACTATGCAGTGGGTTCAGTCATTAGAAACAGCAGTTTGCCATATAGTTTTCTTGCAATATATTGGTATTGCCTGTCACTGCCAGAAATAATGGTATGCCTTACCCACTTCCTGGTCTCTCTTTGTTTTCTTAGGAAATAAAAATATGCAAAAGGACATAAAAATAGAGAAAGATTATTTGGGGGGAACAGGGACATTCTGCACTTAATAGAATAACACAGCTAAGTTTATAAATTTCTTATGGTCTGGGGATCACTTTTCCTCTGTTGTCTCTTGTCTGTGCTTCTCTTCGTTGCCTTTCCTGTTTTTTTATACTGAGGCTTTGATTAGGTATGTTTTTGTGGCTCTTGTCTTTTTGCATCTGTTTGGCAGTGCTATCCAGAAGACTTGGGTACAGGTGGAATAATTTATGAAACCAAAGTTTGTATAGTAAAAGTTAAGGGCATATTTCAATGGAAATAAATTGCTCCCACTTTGTGTCAGAGCATCCAACTGTAGAATGAAGGCATGCAGAAAATTTTTGTTTAATATTCTGCCTGAAAAACAGCAGTATATAGAAACACGTTCCTAATAAAATGTCAAAAGGGTGAAAAACAGCATTTTCTGTATGACACAGTGAATATAACTATCTAGAAATATACATGCTAATTACTGATTTTTCTTGGGCTTGAAACCAAGTATTCACTTCTCAGTTGGATTTCTGGAATAAGTTATTTCTCCTATGTGCACTTTAATTAACCCTAAGGTACTCTCAAACCATCATGTACAAGCACATAAATGCAAGTGGCAGCTGCCTTGTATCTATAAAACAGAAATCATGACAAAGTAATGAAAAAGTTGGATTTTCACTGAAAGAATTCAGCAAAATAACATGTTCTGCAGAAAACATTGAGAAAAATTGAGACAACAGGTAACAAGATTGCTGTACAGCAAAGATCAAACTCTCTATTTCGAAAAACAGCCAAGAATCCAGTTCGTCAGACATTTGTTTCTGTTTATTTTACGAATGACCTATTAAAGTTTTGTCTACAAAAAGCAATTTAGTAATTGTTATAACAAAACATAGGAAACAACAAATGTTGTCTGACAAGTGAAGCTGATTTGCAGTGCCACAGGAAAATGAAATTAAATCCTGAAATATAGTGAAAGACCTTTTATTCTATCCTCTTTTCTTAAGCTGCTTTCATCAGGTTTGGCTAGCCAGGGCAACTACTATTAACCAACTTGTATAATTGGGTTTTTTCCTCTTATAATCCTCCTAGAATATCTGTATTTGCCAACAGTAACTTACATACTATTATTCTGCCTCAGTTCTGTCACCAGAATTCCTTTTGCTGTATTTCAAAGGGAACTCTGTAAATGATACAAGTATATTGTAATTTTGTATGTAAAATTCTATTATCTCAGAAGTTTAGAAGAATTTTCTCCCTTCAGCAACTATGACAATTCTTGACAATACAGACTCTAGTCTGAGGTACATCAATATATGAGGACAGTGAGACATCTTTTACGAGAATCATGTGAACCTACATCATGCTCCAGAGTTTGGTTATGATAATGAGGCATGTTGTGTTTCAATGTTACAAAAATGCTCTGACATTCCATTGCAGGACAAAGGCAGAAAGCACAAGGAAGTTGTACCAGTGGCTCCATAGCTCCACCCACAGAAGACAGAAGAACAAACAGGTAAAAGTGGGAGATTAAACTCACAGCTGCTTCTGCTAGCAGTGATTTAGTTGATTTATTAACCAATTAAGCCCCTTAGCAATCCTGTGAAACATTTATAATCTTGTCATTCTGAGTAAAAGTGCAGGGGAAGGAAGAAATTTACTTCAGGAGTTTATTTTTCAGAAGTGAAGAAAACACTAGTCTGTCTCTCCATATGAACAGGAAAAGAAAATCACTGTTCAACAACAGGTGCCTTGAGGACACATCCTTTAGTCGAGAGAAAACAGAGGGAGTTGTCACAGTGCATAGCAAAATTCAGAATTCAAAGTTTTGATCAGTCTATGTAAGTTTTTGGCTTGAGGGTGGGTAGGCAGGCAGGCGTACCCTCCAGTGTGACCTCCTCAAAAGGAATACTTCCCAGGCAAAAGGCAAGGAAGACAAAGGTGCATGGCTTCTCCCTCCTTACATGAACCATGCAGGCTAATCTATCCAGGAAGGTTTGCAGTGTGCTTTTATGTGTGGGGTTTGCTCATCAGGCTGTGTCCACAGTGGCAAATATTCTACACTGACCCTGCAACAGCCCTGCAGTGTCCTCCTGAGCTAAATGCAAAGAAAGCATCAACTTTCTGATGCCATCAGTTTTCACCTTGATATCTATTTATAGTGATAGCAGGTTGGATGTAAACCAAGCCAGGCTTGTAGAAGGAAAAGATCCTCAAAATGAACTTTCCAGACATGTTTGTAAATTGACCTACAAAGTACTGAATGATAGCTGTGACTTACTGGGTGAGAGACAAGAGATACTGATATTTCTGCAGTACTTGGAACATCATGGACTAAGGCTGCCATCTATTGCCTCTGGTGCTGCAATTGTGCAGTCTTCCTGGGTTATTGTGAACAAGTTCACAGCTGTCTACACCAATATCCAAGGAACAGAGCCCTTGGCATGTATGTTTTTTATTCAGTTTTCAGGATTTTCTGTAAATAATAACAGGCTAATGTACTTGTTAGCATAGGAAGAAACACACAATCACAGAATGATTGTATGCGGTGCTTTATTGGAGAGCTCTGGGAGTCAGGGGTCTGACGACCCAAATCTTGACTCCCCCAGAAGTTCGAAAATAGACACAGTTTTATATTTTCTTATTACATAAGTATACATGTTAAACATTAAACCCCATTGTTCTATTGATTCTATCCAAGCACGAATTTAGAACAGTCTATTTTTAGGATTCGTGTTTAAGATTTTTCATGATTCATATTTAAGATAATAATCATATTTAGTTACCAAATACTTACAATTAACAATAAGGTAACTTATCAATGATTATGATACAGGTACAGGTTCACCTTAACTTACTAAAGAACATCTAACTTTATTTTAGGCCTAAGTATTATATGCATTCCCCTTCCCCCACCCCGATCGCCTAGGCAAGTTACACTTGGTTTGATTAGAACAATAGCATGAAAATCACACCTGGTTACAGTGAAGCTAGCTCTTACTCTTATGCCTTTAGAAATCATTTTAACCCTATCCTATCATACTGAGGCAGAGCACAGTCTTGATATCTGCAGTATTTTTTCATTTTTAAACTTGCACATTCTTTGTAGAACAAAGCCTTATGGGTACATTTCTTTGGATGGATGGTTTGCTCCTGAACTATGTAAGTGTACCAGTAAAGTATTGAAGTTAATTTATATTTTAGTCATCTGTAAAAAAGACATGAGGAAAGCCATAACCAAGAATTGCACTTTCTCAGGGCATTAATAAGAGATTACATGTATCATCTGGATTTCTTAAAATGAAACGTGAAAGCAACCAACTGAAATTCCAAATAGCAATTAAATACAGCTTTAGGAGGAAAATATTGTTGATAATTGAGCTTTGCAATATTCATTTCACGGGCCAGATTTTGTCCTGAAGAATATTCAATGCAAGGGAAAAGATCACTAATCCCCTTACATCCAATTTGCAGGGGACCATCTAGCTAAGCAAAGGGACACATCTGGCACGGGAAGCTTGACCCATACTACTTCCTCCACAACTACTTTATAGATGTCTGAATTGCACCTACCAGCTCAGTGAGAGTTTTGGCAGGGAGTTTTCCCCAAAAAGAAAGCTCACACTGTGAGAGTGCCAGCCAGGACAGGAAGACCTGTCAGCTCTTGTGTAAATTATTAATCTGAGAGGCTTTGTCAACCATATAGTTTAATGCAGGTATTTCACAAAAGTTCCATGAGCTTGATATATCCTTCCTTGAAAATTAGATAGTAGCAAGAAACACTGCTTAGCTGTGAATCAGGAATTTTTACATGACACAGGAATGTAGCATTTAGTGTAAACTATGTATCAGGTTCTTTATCAACATTCTTCTGCTGAAAACACTGGGATTACCAACAGTACCTGAGGAATTATTTGAGTATTTTTGTGATCAAAAATAGTGCCACTTATCCAACTGTGCTACAAATAGAATTAATGTTTTCATATAGACTGTATATAAAGCTAAACATGTATGGCCACTACATTGTGTGCAAGGCACAAAAGTGGATTTGTATGAAAAGAAGGGATAGCAACATGTTTAAAGTTGTCAATTCACTTTCACCTGTAAAACAAGCACATAGCAAGGGTCAGTTCTTGCATCTCCCTCACATGTCAATTATAACATCTGAAAAAAGAATAATTTCTATATTTTGCTTGAAAAAGTTCTTCCTCCATAACCTCCCAAGTTTTTGGCTAAGCAGTGTCTAGCATTCAGTTTTATTTCACTTGTTATTTGTGCTCTGTAAAACAAACCATAGCAATCCCTAGGTGCAGATCAGGCTCCCAGTGTTGATTACAAAAAGCACAATTCCCATATATAAATGTATACAGCTGTGCAGGAGATGAAAGATGACATGGAGATGCAAGGAAAAAGTTAAGGTTAGTATAAGAGCCTTCAGAACAAGTAGCCTTGGTACAACTCAGGTCTTGGTGGGCTCTGGGAAAAAAAAGCAGCGGAATCTCGCTTTCTGCATTAAGACTTTTCTCTTGCAGTTTTGAGATTTTCAAATACTTAAAAAAGGATAATAACTTAGACCTCATGAATTATCCCACTGTAATAGACATTACTACATTAGTTGCTAGACTAATTTTTGGTCTTTATAATACCATAGCAAGAAGAAACGCAACACAGCAAGGAGAGTGTGCAGCACATGCAGGTGTTTAGAAGAACAGAAGGGACCATCTTCTGAAATGTGATGCTTGACACTGTGGTAAAGTATATTGCACATGCAAGACCAGCACAAACCTTATTTTGGAAAAACTGAGGGGTAAAAAACTTTTCTGTTGGTATTGTTAAGAGAATTTTAAGGTAATTAATCAGTTTCTATTTGTTATGTGGAATTATCATTAAACTTGGTGAAAACAGTAACATCTATTATAGGTTCTTCCATTATAATAAATACTTGTCAGTTTATAACTTCGTTGTGGATGCATTTCTGTTGCTGAAATTAATCTTTGTCTACGGTTTGCTTTTTTGGCTATATTTTGGCAGCTAGAACAAAGCCATTCTGCCATCATCAGAAAATGTCTTTGTGTTTACAAAAATTTAGGTTGGCTATGGCTGCGATAGCTTAGTAAGTTTTGTAATGGACACAGTGGTGTAACTGGCTCTGATCTGGTGCTTACCATTACAGTGTCTACAAGCAGGTCAAGTAGTTTCCATTAGGGAACTGCACAAAGAGAACAGGATTTTTCTTGCAACTTGATCCTACTGATTATTAAGATAAATATCAAACCCAGCAGATCCCAGCTTTCCTGTGCTCCTATTATGCCTCCTCTCTGCATTCAGTCACCACAAACAAAATCCTATGGTGAAAAAGGTAGCCAGAAACTGGGCTGTGGGTCAGACTTATTCAGCTTGTATAAATTACAAACATTAATTATTTGGGGGTTATTTTTGTTTGGTTTTTTTGGTTTTACTCTGATTAGCCACTGCACAATTTTTTATACATAGTCACAGTTAATCCAGAAAAATATAATGAGTTATAAATCATGATTAATTTGTATGTTTTGTTAAACACAAAAGTGCTTTTATCAAAACAGTGATGAGTCACACTTGCTTTACTTTGCACTTTTTGTGATTTTAACTTAAGATTTTAGTCTTTACAGTAAATAATAGCCTGAGGAAATGTCAAATACATGCACACAAAACACTTTAAATGGCCTTTTATTCCTTATTTTATCTACCTTACTTATACATTCCACTCTTCAAACATTTGGGCCAATACAGTGAACATCTAAGGAGGTTCCATGAATGCAAAAATACCTAAATTACACTTACATCAAATCTATCTCAGTTTTAACCCTATGATTGTAGCTAAATTAGTATTACAGCTTGACCTTCCAGGTGGATTATAAAAATTCCTGGTTAGAAAACAATGTTGATATCCTATCTACATGTTTAAGCCAAACATGCTCTTTTATTTTCATATTCTATTCCCCAAATAGCAATAATCTCTTCAGAAAATTTAAAAAAAAAAAATAAAAAAAAAAAAAGGAAAAATCTGAATACATTTACTTATAGCAAACAGAGGAGTTTCTAGTTAACTAGCACTCTTAAGTGTCTGGTTTTTTCCCTCTACTTTTCTTCAAAACAAATATCATTAATGTGCTGAAGAAAAGGAGAAGAGAATCAGCCTAGGACAGAGAAGATGAAGATAAAACCAACTATCTGTGTAGCTGTTTCCCAGAGTGACAAGGTGGGGGGCTGCATGTGAATACAGCTCAGCTCTCCTGGGTGGCCTATAATCAGGTTCAATAAAACATGAACATTTGAATAAGCTGACCTGCAGTCATTTGAGATTAAATGAAATGCAGATGAAAACAGAAGGTAAAAATAGTTTGCTTTCTGTGCAAAATTCCTTTTTGTCCTGGGTTGATGGTGCCTCCTATCCCAACCGTGCAGCTTTATCTCTATGTACTACACTGTTATGTCTGACAGCTGCCCCCCCTCCCCCCCCGCTCCTCGGTGGGGTGTTTTGCCGCGGTGGGGCTACTTGCTCTTTTGCTTTTGTTGCTAGCTCGGCTTGGCTGCAGGCTTTGCTTTGCTTTGCTTTACTGCTAGCTTTGTTTTACTTTGCTGCTGGCTTTGTTTTTTTTGCTTTTGCTTTTGTTTTTTTCCCCTTTGCTGGTTTTCGCTGCTTTAGTTTTTTTTTTTCCCCCTTTTTTTTTTTTCTCTCCCTTTTCCCCCCCCCTCCCCCGAAGATCATTAGACCGGCTCCGGATCTGACCTGAAAATATCTGGAGGTCCTCGACTCCTGAAAACAGAAGCTTTGCGCCCTCCCCTCACAGCAACTGCTTGAGTATTTTTCTTTTCCCTTGTGGTGGGGAGTGTCTTTGTTTATTTGTCAATAAATAGGGTTTTTCCACTTCTCCTCCGAGAAATTCCTTCTCAAACCCAGAGCTGGGGAGGGAAGGGGTAGTAAAAGTTTGTTTTCTGGGGGGCTCCTTCTGGAGACCTTCCCCTAATTTGTCCTAAACCAGAACAGTATACTTTTGGTGCGTTGGCCGGGAAAGGGCCAGAGGAAGTGGAAAAAACTTTAATAATAATATTAGTGGTTCTAATTGTTGTGTGGGTGTATTGGTATGGGTTTTTCTGGATTCATAATGTCATTTGGGGTGGAAGCCTGCCGGTATTTCTAGTCCCTAGAGTTTTTTGAAGTTTTAATACCTCTGTGGTACCTAGGGTTACTTCCTTACCCAGAAATAGCTCTGGCATTGTCACTAATAAGCAGTTCTTTTAGCCATAGAGTACTAACCAGAATACTCATTGGGCTGGGCTTGTTTGTAATGATTTACAAGAGGGTTACAAAAATGCTGGAATCCGTTCCAGAAGTGTTTAGTTCATTGTTATGGTTGTTTACTCAGTTTGTTGGGGGAGAAGCAGGGGAAGGAGTTTTCCAGCCTCTGTTCTCCTTCTTCTCCTTTGGATTGCTTACATCTCTATTAGAAAATGTTCAGTCTCCCCTGAGTGTTAAAGAGACCATCTTTCTGGCATTTAATTTAGTAAGTGTTTTCTATACTGTCTGCAGTTTATATAAAATGAAAGCTGAGATTTCCAAAGAGACTAATGAGACTTCTGATTTAGGAGTAAAGCCAAGCAGGAGAAATCTTGAGTGGAGTGGGAAATGGGAGGATATGGGCCAAATTTTAAAAGAATTCTCTGATCCTATAGTCAGGGACTTCCCATCTGAACAAATTCAGAACCCAGCTGAGGTGGCAAAGTACCTGAAAAAGAAGTGCCATGGCAATACTAAAGAGAAAAGGATTATTGTAGTGAGCTGGGCCCTGGCATATGTTTATCGTACTCTGCTAAATACTGCAGGGCAGCAGATAGAAGAAAGGGAACAGGGAGATAAATTAGTTACTATTCCAGTCACTCAGGCTGCAGCTAATATCCCAGGCTCCAGGCCAGTAGCTGAACTAGACAGTAGGCCTCAACCAATGGCTGTTGCTGCTAATACTAGAAGCAGAAAGTGTAAAAGTAAAACCGATTGCAAAGTGGAAGATGATGATGATGATCCAGGAGAAGGACCTTCACCAAAATCAGAAGCCACATCGAGGAGTACAGATTCTAGAGCCAATATTGATTCCTTTTCCCTAAAAGACCTTCGAGGCCTAAGAAAAGACTACAGGCGACAACCCAATGAATCTATAATTAGTTGGTTAGTCCGCCTTTGAGATGCTGCAAAGGAAGCTACCATTCTGGATAGCACTGAAGCGAGGCATTTGAGATCTCTGTCACATAATCCTGTCATTAACCAAAGCATGATGAGAGAAGCTAGCCCTCACAGGCTCTGAGAACGGATCCTGGACGGTGTAGCACAAAGATACCTGTGTGCAGATGACCTCTATTTGCAGCAAACACAGTGGAAGACCATAGAACAGGGGATCCATCGTCTGAGAGAGATGGCGGTAGCAGAGCTCATTTTTTCAGATGACATAATAACTAAAAATCCAGACTTGGTACCATGTACACCTGTAATGTAGAAAAAACTTGTGCGACTTAGGCCATCTGAATACGCTTCTGCTCTAGCAATAATGAAGCGGGATGAAACATATGAGACTGTGCTCGACATGGCGAAGAAGCTTCGAACATATGCAGATGCCGTGCATGGCCCAACACATGCCAGAATTGCAGCTGTAGAAACCCATCTACAGAAACTAGAATATAAGATAGAGGAGAATCACAAAAAACTCAGGGAGGAGATTAGAGAAGACCTCTTCCAAATTTCAGCAGTACAGATCAGAGGTTCTGGTACCCAACGCAGGCGTTCCCCAGATAGGGAGAGAAGGTACATTCCACGAGCTGAGTTGTGGTTCTTCCTGCGTGAGTCTGGAGAAAACATGAAGAGATGAGATGGAAAACCCACTGCTGCTTTAGCACAACAAGTACATGAACTAAAAGAAGGCAAGACCCAGAGAAGAAGTTCCACCAAAAAAGAAGCAGCTCCAATTACCCGTAAGCAAACTGCCAGATATGATGTGTATAACATGTCCGATCCCCTTGAAAGAACCTCTAAGACATATGCCCAAGAAAAGAAAGAAAACCAGGCCTAGAAGGGCCCTGCCTCTAGCCAGGTAGAGGCTAGGGAAAATCGTGTTTTTTGGAATGTGTGAATTCGTTGGCCTGGCACGTCTGAACCACAAGAATATGAGGCCTTAGTCGATACTGGTGCACAGTGCACATTAATTCCATCAACACATGTAGAGGCAGAATCTGTTTCTATTGCTGGTGTGACGGGGGGATCACAGGACTATACGTTGGTAGAAGCAGAGGTGAGCCTGACTGGAAATAAGTGGAAGAAACACTTTATTGCAACTGGCCCAAAGGCCCCATGCATTTTGGGCATAGACTACCTTCGGAGTGGGTATTTCAAAGACCCTAAGAAACTCAAATGGGCATTTAAGATAGCAGCTGTAGTGACAGAAGGCATCCAGCAATTGAACACCTTGCCTGGACTGTCCCAGAATCCGTCGACAGTAAGACTTCTGAAGGGGGAAAAGCAACAGGTACCAATTGCCACTTCAATAGTGCACCACCAACAGTATAGAACAACTTGAGATGCCGTGATCCCCATTCATAAAATGATCCGTGAGCTGGAGAGTCAAGGGGTGGTCAGCAAAACCCACTCACCCTTCAACAGCCCCATCTGGCCTGTGTGAAAATCTGAAGGAGAATAGAGACTGACTGTAGACTATCATGCATTGAATGAAGTGACTCCACCGCTGAGCGCTGCTGTGCCAGACATGTTGGAGCTCCAGTACGAGCTGGAGTCCAAGGCAGCAAGGTGGTATGCCACTATTGACATTGCCAATGCATTTTTCTCCATTCCTCTGGCAGCAGAGTGCAGGCCTCAGTTTGCCTTCACATGGAGGGGAGTGCAATACACCTAAAACCGCCTGCCCCAGGGGTGGAAGCAAAGTCCTACCATCTGCCATGGACTGATCCAGGCTGCACTAAAAAAAGGTAAAGCTCCAGAACACCTACAGTATATTGATGACATCATTGTGTGGGAGAACACAGCAGCAGAAGTGTTTGAGAAAAGAAAAGAAATCATCCAGATCCTCCTAGAAGCCAGTTTCGCTTTCATGAAAAGTAAAGTTAAGAGACCAGCCCGTGAGATCCAGTTCTTAGGAGTAAAGTGGGAAGATGGACGGCATCAGATTCCGACTGATGTCATCAACAAGATTACAGCAATGTCTCCACCAACCAGCAAGAAGGAGACACAAGCATTTCCATAGGCTTTTGGAGAATGCATATCCCTGAGTACAGTCAGATCGTGAGCCCTCTCTACCTGGTTACCTGTAAGAAAAACGATTTCCACTAAAACCCCGAACAGCAACAAGCCTTTGCCCAGATCAAGCAGGAGATCGCTCATGCAATGGCCCTTGGCCCAGTCAGGACAGGACCAGATGTGAACAACGTGCTCTACTCTGCAGCCGGGAGCCATGGTCTGTCCTGGAGCCTTTGGCAGAAAGTGCCTGGGGAGACTCGAGGCCGCCCACTAGGATTTTGAAGTCGAAGCTACAGAGGGGCCGAAGCCAGTTACACTCCAACTGAAAAGGAAATTTTAGCAGCCTATGAAGAAATACAAGCTGCCTCGGAGGGGATTGGCACAAAAGCACAACTCCTCCTAGCACCCCGACTACCAGTGCTGAGGTAGATGTTCAAAAGAAAAGTCCCCACCACCCACCATGCCACCAATGCCACATGGAGCAAGTGAATTGCTCTAATTACACAGTGCACCCCTATGACTAAATTGAATCGTCCTAGGATTTTAGAAGTGATTACAAATTGGCCTGAAGGTAAAAGTCTTAGTCTCACAAATGAAAAACCAGAACAAGTGACACGGGCTGAAGAAGCTCCACCATATAATCAACTGCCAGCAGAAGAGACACATTATGCTCTTTTCACTGACAGTTCGCATTGTAAAGACAAACCAGAAGTAGAAAGCAGCTGTGTGGAGCCCCACACGACAAGTTGCTGAGGCCACTGAAGGAGATGGTGGATCGAGCCAACTTGCAGAACTCAAAGCCATTCAATTGGCCCTGGACATTGCTGAGAAAGAGAAGTGGCCAAAATTCTACCTCTATACTGATTCATGGATAGTAGCCAATGCTCTGTGGAGATGGCTAAAAAGGTGGAAAAAAGCTAATTGGCAGCGTAGAAGAAAACCAATTTAGGCTGCTGAAAAGTGAAAAAACATTGCTACCAGAGTAGAGAAACTACCTGTGAAAGTCCGCCATGTAGATGCTCATATCCCCAAGAGAAGAGCTAATGAGGAGCATCAAAACAATGAGCAGGTAGATCGGGCTGCAAAGATAGAGGTGTCAAAGATAGACTTAAATTGAGAACACAAAGGAGAGCTGTTCCTAGCCCGATGGGCCCACGATGCCTCAGGTCATCAGGGCAGAGACACCACCTATAAGTGGGCACGAGACCGAGGGGTGGATCTAACCTTGGACAGTATTTCTCAGGTTATCCACGATTGTGAGACGTGTGCTGCCAACAAACAGGCCAAGCGGGTGAAACCCCTATAGTATAGTGGACAGTAGTCCAAATACAAGTATGGGGAGGCCTGGCAGATTGATTATATCACATTACCCCAGACACGTCAAGGTAAGCGCTACGTGCTCACAATGGTAGAAGCCACCACGAGGTGGCTGGAGACCTACCCTGTTTCTCATGCTACGGCCCATAACACCATCCTGGGCCTTGAGAAGCAAGTCCTGTGAAGACACAGTACCCCTGAAAAGATTGAGTCAGACAACGAAACTCATTTCAAGAACAGCCTTATCAGCACATAGGCTAAGAAACACAGCATTGAGTGAGTATACCATATTCCCTACCACGCACCAGCTGCTGGGAAAGTGGAGAGGCACGATGCACTGTTAAAAACCCAGTTGAAAGCATTGGGTGGGGGATCTTTCAAAAACTGGGCGCAGCATTTGGCAAAGGCCACCTAGTTAGTTAACACCCAAAGTTCCACCAACCGAGCGGGTCCTGCTCAGTCTGAGCTCCTTAATATCGTAGATAGAAATAAAGCCCCAGTCGCCCATGTCAGAAGTTTGTTAAGAAAGACAGTATGGATCAACCCCGCCTCAAGTACAAGCAAACCCATCCGTGGGATTGTTTTTGCTCAAAGATCAAGTTGTACATAGTGAATAATGCAGAAAGATTGAATAACACGCTGTGTACCTCAAGGAGATCTGAATGTAGAGTAAGACCCTTATATAAATGTCATTGTTAACTGAATGTTACTACATAGAACAGAAGGAAATGTCTAAGTGTCAAAAGTCTGAGCAAGTAAGATAGAAAGAAATGTGTAAGGGTTGAAGGTTTGAGTAAGTGAGATGCAAGTTTTTTATTGTATGTTCACGATATAGGATAAGGGGTGCAATGTCCTGGGTTGACAGTGCCTCCTGTCCCAATCGTGCAGCTTTATCTCTATGTACTGCACTGTTATGTCTGACAGCTGCCCCCCCGCCGCCCCTCGGTGGGGTGTTTTGCCGCGGTGGGGCTACTTGCTCTTTTGCTTTTGTTGCTAGCTCGGCTTGGCTGCAGGCTTTGCTTTGCTTTGCTTTACTGCTAGCTTTGTTTTACTTTGCTGCTGGCTTTGTTTTTTTTGCTTTTGCTTTTGTTTTTTTCCCCTTTGCTGGTTTTCACTGCTTTCGTGGTTTTTTTTCCCCTTTTTTTTTTTTCCTCTCCCTTCCCCCTCCCGCCCCTCCCCCCCAAAGATCATTGGACCGGCTCCGGACCTGACCTGAAAATATCTGGAAGTCCTCGATGCCTGAAAACAGAAGCTTTGCGCCCTCCCCTCACAGGAACTGCTTGAGTATTTTTCTTTTCCCTTGTGTTGGAGAGTGTCTTTGTTTATTTGTCAATAAATAGGGTTTTTCCACTTCTCCTCCGAGAAATTCCTTCTCAAACCCAGAGCTGGGGAGGGAAGGGGTAGTAAAAGTTTGTTTTCTGGGAAGCTCCTTCTGGAGACCTTCCCCTAATTTGTCCTAAACCAGAACACTTTTGTATATGTCTAGAAGAGGACTGACATGCACATAATATAGATCAGTATAACTTAATGGAATAATGGAATATTCTAATTTTCTAATTTTTAATACATTTTTTGAATGAACTATCGCACTTAATAAGGGCTTCTAGAATCAATACTTTTTTTTTTTTTTTTAACTTTTTGAATCAGTAAAGCTATAGCATTATAATTTCCTTAACATTCATGTCATAAAATCCCTCAAGAACAACTTTCATCCAAGATCCGCTATGGTCAGTTGTAGGTAAGCCTACCAGAAATGTTTCTGCTCAGAAGAGAATATACGGCATTTGCAATTTAAGTGAGGCCCCTTTTGTTCCAAAAATTAGTATTTATTCTTTCTTGATAGCATATTTTAGATTTCTTCTTGCCTTGCAGGAATATTTTAACCTAGTACACAGACACTATTTTAAGAATTTGTTTGATTTTAATCACTTATAAAGTGTTCAGAACATTGGTTGCATCCATATTTTCCAATTATATACTTTAATGGGAAGTGAATAATTTTAAAATTGTTAGCTGAAATACTTGTTACAGTCAGGTTTTTTAAGTTATTAGAAATGTCTCTGCAAATAAGGGTGCAAACAAGACCATATGCCAAAAGTCAATATGTGGGGTTTATTTAATAGTAAGTATGAGAGTGAGAGAAAGAAAGAAAGAGAGGAAGGAAGAGAAAGAAATTGAAAAGAAGTGAGGGGACAGAAAGAGAGTGACAGCCAGAATAAAGAAATATCACCATTGTGTGGATCCAAATGATGTTTGGTTGACCTTCTCCAGCTGTTCTTCTTGTGGGGAGGGTGGGGGGAGGGTGAGGAGTGGGGGGAGGGTCCCTCCCCAAAAGCATAGAATCCAATGGATTAATGTATGTTCAGGCAAGCTGGGAATGCCCAGGTAACTCGCCCAGGGTGGGGGTTCAGGGATGGGGCAGTTTGACACAGTCTCTTGCAGAAGACTCTGGATCGGTTGCATTATTTTGCATCACATGCAGTCCTGTGGTGCAAGGCCTCTGGGGAGTGCTTTGGGGATCTTTGATGAATTTTGACACCCCCTCAGCTGCCTCACACATGAATGTCCTGTGGATGTGACCTGTCGGGTTGAGGGTTTCACAGCTGGGATGGTTTGTGTAAAGGGAGGATCCGTGTTCACTGCCTCTGATCAGAGGTTACACCACAATCCGAAACCTCCTCCTCTCCCCTCAGTTGCAGGGAGTCTGTGCAAACCTGCCTCTGTGGGCTGTGGTCTCCCTCCCCCCAAATCCAGCCAGGGATGATTTTCTGCTACATTTGGCTTTCTTGCGGATGCCTATGTTTCCCTCAGACTTGTTTGTTTCTCCCTAGACTTGAGATGATTGAACCGCCTTTATCTTATCTAGGCGGTTTAAATCACAGTGCAAAGTTCCAGTCAGGCATCTTCAAGGAGGGGTGGGCTTCTGTAGTTGTAGCTTCTTTATACAATTTGTGCTGTAATGGACAAAATTCCTTCATAACAATGTTTCAGGCATGAATCACTTCAGTCCCTGACAATATTCTGGACAAAACATTAATTCTCAAAATAATTACATGTTTACCAATAGTCAACTAGTGCACAGAGAGATACAAGCTTTGAGAGAAGCAGTGGTGCAAATAAGATTTTAATTTATATGAGAAGCAACATGAACATTTTGGAGCAATTATTTTTAAAATAATTTTGCATATTTTCTGTATTTTTTCATTAAAATAAAGAATAAAAATATATAATTTCTACCTTATGTTGCCATACTTACCATTGGAATAATATCTGCCAATATTTCTCCAGCATTGCAAATATGTGAAACAAATCTGCCCACATCCATTATTTATCACAGCAATGTGGAGAAATACGAGTTGATGTCATACACATTTTGTCTTTGTCTATAAATTTATCAGCAGTGGACCTGCAAAATACTTGTTCTCAATTGTTTATCATAGAATCATAGAATGACCTGGATTAGAAGGCACCTTAAAGATCCCCTTGCTCCACCCCCTGCCATGGGCAGAGACACCTTCCACCAGACCAGGTTGCTCAGAGAACCATCCAGCCTGGCCTTGAACACTTCCAGGGATGGGGCAGCCACAGCTTCTCTGGGCAACCTGTGCCACAAGGGAACCGATGGACAAAGATTCATTTAAAATTGTTCTGATCCATCCAGTGGCTGCTTGGACATCTCAGCTGACACCAAACCCAGGGCAGGCAGGACTAGCACATCTTCCTTTCTCTGACCCAATGGAGAGGAGAGTGTTCGAGGAAACGGATGGCAAATCTGACTCTTGAATGGAGACCTTGGTGAACAAGGCGTCTTTGAACTGTGTGTGGCCTTTTCCTCAGTGATGTTTGCAAAGAGAAAGCTAGGAATCAGAGACCCTTGTTCTGAGTCTTTGTCTTTCACTGGACAATTTTCAACAGTTTGCTTAGGCATTCACCGTGACTGGTAAATCTGTAAATAAGCATTGTGAAAAATGACAGCTGGGGGAGAATGTTTCATGTGTTTGCAACCAGATATATTGTTATTGAGACTTCAGAGATTTGTGGGTGGCTAAAAATGTGGTGGTGTGTTCTGCAAAAAAATTAGTTTTCACAAAACCCTTCTTTTTTCTGGAAAATAAAAATTTTATTTTCCAAAAAGAAATCATGTAAAAAAAAATTAGGGTTTTTCTTTTGATTTTTGTTTAGATTTTAATTTTCTAAATTTTTGAACCTCTATTCTGAAACATCTATGAATATTTGAAGGTTACTTTTCTTATTTCCACCTTCTTTATTATAACTCGTCACTAAATACATACCAGGAGAAAGACCCTAAAGAGATGCAATATGTGAGATCTCTGCAGAAATTGAACAATGAGATCTTTAAAATTATATGTTTTCATGAGGCTTAAAACCAAAAAAAGACAATGAAGATTTTGAAAACCCCAGACATCAACCCTAGTGCACTGAAGTATGGAGAATGGAAAAAGAAGAAAAAAAAATTAAAAATTTCAAAGAAATTTAAAAATGCAACATTTTGCATTTTGAATCTGTTGAAATTCATTCAACTTCTGAAGAATTGCACTTAACATTGTTACCATATTTCTCTTTCAGGTCTGTGCTGTAGGAATTATTCAATGTAACTGAATTTTATTATAGTAGATACATTTATAAAATGGGGGCATCGCAGAGCTCCTGTATGGTGTACTATGGTAATTTCCACTTCTCACTTGTAAGGAAAAAATATAGAAAGAGATATACAGGATAGTATTCCCAACCATAGGGATCTCTGGTCATCACTCACTAGCTCAGCTTCTCAAGCCCCATGCACCCTACAGCACAATTAATTTATTCTGTTTAGAAATGTTTGTCTCGCAATTTGCTTCAAATTAATCAGAGCTTTTTTTGTAAAATATTAAAAAATAAAAATTCTGCACTGAAAACATAAAAACCTTTATCCGTACTGAATTACAAAGGCCAGTATGATCATCAACTGAAGCAAAAACCACCTGGGATTTCATACACAGCCTATATGTGTTATGAAGTATAATAAATAGCTTGAAATGTGGTACTGGAAATTCTAAATGTAAATGCCCTAATCATTAGTTATTTATTTCCCACTAGTGTTTTAAAAGAAGAGAAGTATCAATAGTACTTATTTAAACACGACTACTGGAATGATTCATATGGATTAATCACAAACATTCATTTTTGGGTTAAGAACTGTGGATATAGGATGTGGATATAACTGCATAGCCAGTTTGATAACTAAGATGCCTTGGCAAGAACAGAGCTTTGAGGATTGCAAGAAGATTGGGTCAAGATTAGTGACAGGAAAAGAAGATTGAATCAACTTTGCAAGCAAGAGATGTTGTAAAATGTATAAGTTTGTCTGTATGATGTTTAACTGAATCATTGTAGTAAAAAATTACTAGCCTTCCTAAAGTAGTATATAAGCATTTGGAGATCACAGTAAAAATGAATTCTGATGATGAATCAGTCTTCCTGTCTCTCTAACGTTAATATCGTTAATCGTTGATAAAGATCCCCAAATTCTCTGTTATCACTGAAAAATACTAGATTTCACTAGAGGTTAATTTAAAACAGAATTCTAAATTAAGTAACCTGTAATACACTTTGGGGTAGCTTTTATGCCTTAGTGGAAGAGGAAGGCTGATACTGATGACTATTCTGAACAAAATTAATGCAGTAAAATATAATGGACTCTATGGGAGAAAAAAAATAACAAATAATGGGAATGGAATTGTCATTTTCTTATTTTCACCTCTGTTAGGCTTCTTTTTTTTTAGAATGGATCATATTATTAGATGGATTGCATCAATTTTTATTTTATTATTTTTATTATTCTATTTCCTTTTATGGATTGCTACTAACAGTATGCATATGGAAAAAAGTATATATATATATATATATATATATATATATATAGGAAGGAAAGCATTATTTCTGTGGTTCAACTCATTTTGGGAAGTTTAGCATAATCTGTTTTGCTTATATGTTAATGTAATTAATCCTGAATTTACTAATGTCAATAAAAGAAATCTGACCAAAATCTTCTTTCCCTGTCTTGACAAATGATCCTCTATAGAAACCAGCAAATGGAGATGCCTCAGAGCAGACTTTTCCTGCAGTCTCAGGCACACTACCACCATCAGTCTTTCTGTTCTCAGCTGGTTTTGTCTGCAAGACAACCTTAAGCAGAAAGGCTCAGGAAAACTATGACAAATCAGCTGCAGTTAGAAGTCAATATACTTTTCTTTTCTCTCTTAAAAATTAACTAAGCCTAGTTAAACTCCTGTGGGAACTGACAGTGGTCAAAGAGGAATTTCTAGGCTTCAGGCAGCAACAACAGAGTCTGAGTCTGTGTGAAATCAAGTCACATAACTTTCTCATACTGGCCTGAGCAATTGTAAGGAAGAATCAAAAACATTCCTTGGAAGGTGAAAGACCGTTAGCAGGTGCTGTTTTTTCTAACTTGTTGTTTACTTGTAAGAAACAGTCTAGGGGCACTGTTCCAAATGACCAATAATATTCATTGTACTGAAACACTGTATAAAAGGATGTGCCTTGCAATAAACTTTCGCTATAATGCTCTCCAAAGAAACTGGTGTTTTAACATATCATTATTTGAGCCGCCCCGAATCGTAACAATAAGCTTCATTTTACTCATGGGTGACTATGTCCATAAAGGAGGCTAATAGACTTTCCTGTACAAGAGCTACATTCATATCTTTGCTTGATTATCTCTAGAAAAGCCTGAGTCCCATCTTGCAGAGGACCACTTAAGACACTGGCACTTCCCATTTCACTGATAACTGAGCTTCCTATGAATTTTTCTATTTCTTTCTTGCACAGTTATTGCATCTTCTAAATACAGCTAGATTAATGGCTCCTTCTACTATTTCTCTCCAGGCATTCTTAAATGTCTTTGAAGATATAATTTCCAAAACATACAGGTGTACTTAAACTTATAGAGTGCAGAAAGAAGAGACTCCAGCATCTGACCTACATTGAGGTTCTTCAATAATTCATTTGGCTTTGGGCTTTTCTTCTTAGAGATCATTAAAAATAGAGCCAGCAGCAATGCCAAGGCCTGATCTAATCCCTCCCTTCACCTACCCCCAGGCAAGGCAAATTATACCTAATCCATGTCTAACAGCTGTTTGTATAACTGTTCTTAAGTAATCCTGTAAAGCTGATAACCCTTGTAAGAATCTATTTTAGTACTTTTTAGCAGAAATGTGAATACCTTCTGCTATGCAGTGCATTCCTGAGTTCTCCCATTCCAACGAACCCAGCTAACAGATTATTCAGCTGTTCTTTTATGTAGAATCTCCAAGTCTTCAGTGATCAACTCTGTAATAAACAGAGTTTCCACTTTTTCTTAAAAGTAGTCTACTAATTCCATCTCCCATACTGTGCCTTATATTTCTGATAGGAAGGTTTACAAAACTGGATATGGTACAGCTGCTATCACCAAAGAAAACTGTGCATCCCAATATTTTCATAGACTCCCACAGTGGCTCAACATTGTGTTAAAGATATGAAAATTTAGCAGAAAATAAAACCCTTGCCATTCCAGCCGATCCTCAGAGACCAGATAGGTGGTTGCAGCTGGACATAATTTCTGATTATTGCCAATTCATTACTAGAAGTTTGGCCAAGTTCAAAAAGAACTTTCACCAGCACAAATTCACAAATAGTGTAATTTACCAGTTCAGTACTACAGGTCTGGTCATATTTCAAAAGGACTTAAACGAACCAGATACACTAAGAGTATGGTTTATTGAAGCAGCGAGAAACCAGGTTCTGGACTGACGGTGGTAAATGGAGTAACTACAGAGAGTTAATACATGTCTTGACAGAAAATACAGTAACAGAGATCTATTAGAATGATAAATAGATAAAGATAGAAAGGTAGAAAGATAGAAAGATAGATAGATAGACAGACAGACAGATAGACAGACAGACATAAAAAATAATATTCCCAGCTGTGCTTCAACACAGTTGGAGGCAGCTCACCTTAAGGCATCCCTTCAGGAGAGGGGAGAGTTCATCAACTGATTCCAAGCAGGCAGAGGTGTGTTCCCCCTCTCTTTTTCCCCCTCTACTTATGTTTTTGCTCCTGACTATTTCCGCCCTGAAGTCTCCTCTTTTATACTATAAGTTTTGCCCCTTCCCAATGGGGTAGAACAATCATATGTTGTAGGTAGGATTTGAGACTTTGGTCATAATTGCATCACATCTCATGTTCATTTGTATTTCAAAGCATGTGAAAGTTACTATGTGAATAGGGCTTAATAAGAGTCTCAGCTAACTTTGGTCAGAATGTGTAGCTGGCAAAAGAAGTAGAATAAACATTCCTTCACTTACTGAGGCAGCCGTAAAGACACTCTTACCTTCATGAGAGGGTCTGTGCAGATCCTTATCTCCTCAGGGAACCAGATATATAGCAAGGCTTCTTTTTCACAGTGATTGGAGTGGGCTACAGAGGCACAGGTGCTGTTCTGTGCCTCAACAGAACACTGCCAGGCCATGAGGTCTCCACTTCACTCCAGACATCATTCAGGTGTGAGTGCTGGCTCGAGCCAGGTGCAAGCAGGTGAGGGGCCCAGCTCATGCTCTTCTCAGCTAAACTGATCAATTCTATGCCAACTTAAAGCAACAGAATAGCACATTTGAGCATTTACCATGGTTTAAGCCGCAGTGTTTGAGTGACACTTTTCGGCAGAACTGCTGCCTAGTCACTCCATCCTTCAACTTCACTAAGTCAAGCATAACATTTTGCGTGTTTCCTTCACAGAATTCCAGCATATTTACCTTGAGCAATTTCTTTTGAAGCAGGGTCTCCCAAACTTTTTTTCCCCACAGACGTTCCACTTGGTACTAAGTGGAACATCCAAATGAACCCTGCATGACAGAATTCCTCAGCCAGGTAGAATTTTTCTTTTCAACACATGTACCATGCAAACCCTTAATAATGTAATGTTTGTAAGGGAAGTCACAGCCAACATTTACTTTGGCAGCTTGAGGACAAGCCAGGAAAGAGACATTCTCGTGGCTCATTTTGTCTTTAATATCTTGCTATAGTTTCTTAATACCGAATGACTGGTCTGATTTTGCTCCCAAACACTTACAAGCACTTTGTTTGTTTAGATGGGAGAAGACTATTAAAAACCAAGGAAAATAAAATAGAACTGGTAGATCTTTGCCTCCTTTATATTTGAGGAAGTAGGTGGGATTCACATTAAAACCGAGGAAGAATCTTCAGGGGTAAGGAACACTAAAAATATATATTTAATATAAGAGAAAAAACATACTGCAGTTTTCTGGAATTCTTGTCATGTTGCTTTTAAAGCACATATGGAAAACTGAATTCAAACAATGTCATTGTCTTTTGCAAGGCAAGGTTTCATATTGACTTCCCTATTTAAAAAAAAGAACATTCATCATGACCTGGATGGAAACTTTGACTTTCTGTTTCAGGAATGAATTTGTCAAAATGTCTTTGTTTAGAAATACCTCTGATTATGGCGTATAATGCATCATATTTTGGTCAAAATAAATTGTGATCAGCCGATTGATAGCATCTTTATTAAGAGTTAATGTTCTGTGCCAACAATAAAATCACCTTCCAGAGAAGCAGAACTCAATATAGATAAAATGTTTCACTGTTGGATAATACTAATTTGATTTATCAGTTTAATTTGTTGCTGCTTCATTTTCATATCCTTTGTTTTACGAATTTTCCCCATTATAACATATAATTTTTAATTTCCACTAAATGTCTAATTTAAGATCCTTCAGAATGTTTTACGCTGATTATTTTAATTAATTGATCATAAATTATGAAAATCTGGTTAACTAGGAATTGTAATGAATAAGTACAGTGATGTGATTTATCATGTTCATGAGAGTATCCCATTGGGATCAGTGGAATACACATGTCTACACTATGAACAGTGTAATTTTGTGACTATGAGTCAAGTAATTTGGAAGAAAAAAGCAGTAAAGTTCTAATCATTAGGGCATGGTGTTGTTTTTCACTAGAGGTAGGCATGTTTGCATTATAAATTGTGATTGTAGTGGATGATCTGTTTTATTCATTTACGCAAATTTGTATTGTGTTTTGCTCTCATCTCCCTGACATATCGAGCATCACTACATTTTCTGTCTTGTCAAGGATGTATTTGGCATGACATTGCTGTGAGTGGTTATGTTGCTTAATTGTCATTAATGATTTCAAAGCACACTCAAAGAAGAGAAGTATTGTGAAGTACTATTGGAGAGCGTAACAGTTTTGTCTACACGAGTTGGAGGGGCTCTCAAAATGCACTGTCTTGGGTAATTGTAGCAGAATTTCTTAGGGAAGGTAAACATGATCTGTATTTGGACTGTGATTGAATCACCCAGATTAGGCCCCAGAGTTAAGGCCTGTAGCAGTTGTGGCATAGCTGATATTTCAGTTGCCAAGACTGTGGCGCAGTAAGAAATTGCACCTTAAGGCGCTAACAAGGAGCAAAGGGTTTTTCTAATAGATAATAAGTATAGCACTTGGTGGGGACACAGTAGCTGCTTTAAGAGTTTGTTCAACAATGTGTGTTTGCATTTTTCCCTGTGCTGTGTGCCAATGAAAGAACACCTATGAATGTAAACTATGTAGCAATGTATATAACCTGCCATCTTAGCCAGAATAAAGGGAGAACATAGCACTGACCATACTGGTTGTATCTGCGTTTTGCTCTTGCCAACTTCTCACTTATTTTGGGGTTCCCTTGGCTTTCTGGTAATGTAACAAAAAATAATGTTTATTCTATTCCATGTGTCGAAACTGGTTGGGGAAGTGTTTTCTTTATCTCTTGTAATTCCAGGGAGGAGGGGGCTTTCTGGTAATGAGCCAGCTGCTAAAACCAGGAGGAACAATGTTTCTCATCTCTCCCATGACCCATTCTCCCTCCAGTTCTGTTAATGGGCCGTGAAGACTCACCAATGACATGACACATTACATCATCCCATTGTAAGATGCTCCACCCAGTGGGGGGAGACAGCCTGTTCCTACCTAGATAAAAACTGAGACACCAGAACACCAGGCACATAGTTTTCCACTGGATTCCTGAAGGAAGACTGGACCCATCTCATCATTACAGGACCCTTTTTCTACAGGACCATCTCTACTCCAACAGAACTACATCTGCCACTCCAGGAGGGCTTACTTTGGACTGCTTTCAATACCCTGACTGACAGTGTCAGGTTGTATTTCTGACTCTGTCAGTGTTTCTAGGATTTTTGTTTGTTTTGTTTGCTTGTTTTTTGTACTACTACATTTGTATTCTTAATATTCCTAGTAAAGAACTGTTACTTCTATTCCCAAATCTTTGCCTGAAAGCCTTTAATTGCAAAATTATGATAATTTGGAAGGGAGGGGGTGTGTTTACATTCTCCATTCCAAGTGCAACTCCAGCTTTCCCTGGCAGATACCTGTCTTCCCAAACCAAGACATACACTTCAATAAATACACAGCTTTAAGCTGTACCTTGCACTTTGGTAGATCTATAAGTTTATGCTGTACCAGTCTTGTTTTGATGTTTATAAAATATGCTAATAGATGTGCAATTGAACAAGGCAGTTTGACTACTGCATACTATTGCTTATACTTCTCACATGAATCTTCATAAACTTCAAGCAAAGATTGATATAAGTAGTACTGGTACACCAACATATTGCCAGGTACATGTTTTGATATATCTGTTCTTCAGGAAAACAAAATGTCACAATATTCAGTCAAATTTTAAAATCTGTTTTGGAGAACCACAATTGAATTTCAGTTCAGAGGTATTTAATAATCACATACCCCAGAAAATAAATATGTAGGTACACACAAGATTAAAATAAAACATTTCCTATTGATGTTTATGGCAGCCAAATCTATATTTTGTGTGTGCGTGTGTGCATGTGTGCGTGCGTGCGTGTGTGTGCCGTAAAATATGATAACTAGAACCAGCTGAATATAAACTTAACAATGTAATTTAATTTTTTCCTGAAAGACGATTCAATAACTAAGCTGAAAAATACGCATTTTCAGAACCAATGTTTCTAATATTTACAACTAATTAACTTGCTATTAATCTTTCATGTGTTGTTTGTTCATTGCACAGTGAAAGGTGTGTGGTGGGATGAGAGAATAAGAAAAAGAAGTGTATGTGGAGCTACAACAGCTGCATACATCCCAGAGATTGGGAAAAGAGGCACATGAAAAGCCTAATTTCACATCAGATAATAGGAAAGAGGTGCCTTGCCAAGACTGATATTCCTGCTGGGAAAAGCAGGGCCTCCCAGTGTCTGTTGGCCTTGTGCCTATCAGAGGCTGTCTGTATTTGCAGAAGGCAGTCTGTTCTTCTCTTCTTGGAGCATCCCAGCAGCTGTCTGGCTATACCCCGCCCCAGCACGAGGCTGCATCCCTTGCTGAGATCCTGCCAGCATCCAGTGAGGACCTATTTCCTCTAAAGCAGGACACCATAGAATACCACTGACTGCCAAACCACTGACTCTCCTCAAGGACTCCACAGACAGGAATTTGCCTTGGTGGATCCAGAAAAAAGTGAGATTTGCTGTTTGTTAGGATTGTCTTCGACAAGCTGTACAAAAAGATGATTTGTGGAGAGGGGAAGGAAGGAGGGAAACTATATTTCAATTTAATAGTAGCCTAGTGCATAATATAATTCCAATTTAGATCAAATGAAAAATATCTTCAGAGTTTGCTGTATTTTGAAATAGAATTAGTATTATGATTAAAATTTTGCAAAAACATACTCATATGGTCAGATGCTTCAATACTTTTACCATACTGAGCAGCATTTTAACACCCAAGTTAGGAAACAAGGGAGGTAAGCATGGAGTAATCAGTTTTCCAGGAATTTAGGTCTCTTGGGTCTTTTAAATGCCCCATGAATTAATTCTCTTTGACAATGAAAGCATTGTGATTACTGTACACAAGTGCACAGCATTTTGTGTAATAGCTAATACAAAAGATTTCAGATTAAGGCTATATATTATGGTATTATCAAAATGTATATGGGATTGTGCATCTCATCAGCAGTCAAAAAAAAAAGGAAAGAAAAACTAAAAGAAAGAAAATATAACATCTTTTAATAATACAAATTTGAATGAAGTAGACAAAAGAAAGATACCATAAGGTGAATACATTCATATTTTGGCTATTTTAAGGATGCACTTGTATAGCCTTGCCAAACTTCAAGGGAATTCTAATAATACCTTAGAAAAAATCTGTAGTAAGGAAGAGACTTTCAAGAGACTTAGGGATGAAAGGGATCAACAAGGCACTGAATATATATTTTTCTTGCAGAAAAAAGGACAGAATGCGCTTTTTTGCCACATTTTTTAGATTTCACTACCTCCAGAACTGCAAATCTTCCTTGTTTTACCTCAGAAAGACAAGATTCCATATTTTCTTCCTTTCTCTTGCATGCACATGCCCCCTGCCAGCAATCTTTTTCACATAATACATATGTGGTGGTTTTAACCCAGGCAGCAGCTGAAAACACACCTATTCTTCCATTTCTGTCCCCAGCAAGAGGCATGGAGGAAACAGGAAGTGTAAATGTGAGAAAACTCATGGGTCAAGACAGAGGCAGTTTATTATGTTAAAAGAAGAGGGGTGGAATAAAAACCAAAACCAAACAGCAAAAGCCAAAAAACAAGTGAAGCAAATCAATTTGCTCATCGTTCCCCACAGGCAAATCACTACTTGGCCAGTGTTTGATCAGCCAAGCACCTTCAAACCCAATCGTCCCATGCTCTCTCCTCTCTATCACAGATTTTATTGTCAATCACAAGGTCTTACAGTATCAAATACCTTACAGTTACTACAGATTTAACTCCATCCCAGTCAGGCCTAGCACAGGGTAACTACCACTGGCCAATCTGTGAGACAACAGTCATTACAACTGCTCTGTTTCATGTAGATGTCATATCACATTATATGATCCATTTAATGATTTTCAAGGTGCTTCTAGAATGACAAGCCTGAAGAATATGCTCAAGAATTAGTCCTAGCCGATTTATTTATATAGGCAGTAAAAATGTACTTGACGTTATGGTTTCTAGGCAACAAACATGAAAATGAAAGGGTGCATTGAAACCATCTACAAAGCATCTACAAAAGTTTTCTCTTTCCATTATGTTGTCCACTATTCATTAATTATTTTACTCTTAAAATTTCATTGGTCAAGTACAAAATGCACCACCTATATGTAAGTAATTAAGTAAAATTATGTGAATTAGTTTCTATAATGTTGGTAAAATGCTGTCTTCAGCAACCACAATATCTTGTGGGTTGCAGGGAGCCAGATGCCAAATAGAATTGCCAAATCTGCATCAACAGCAGTTCCCCTGAATGAAAAGCACGTCTCAGAAGTTTGCAGAATGTTGGCAGAGAAACAGTTTCCAAACTTCTTCCTCAAAATAATTCAATACATAGATTCATTATACATGTATCTACTAATATGAATGAGCCTTTAATAAGGATCTAACTTATCCCTCTTAATAAATTCTGGACTTAATGAATAACCCTGTGAAATTGTAGTGCTTTTCCTATGCAGGTGTTCAGATTAGATGCTCTAGTAATTCTTTGTACTTTAAAGAGGACTCCAGGCATAAGCTATGCCATTACAATTGTTTGCTGAACTCAGCCCACTCCACACTGCTTAAGCAAAACACGGACCATAAAACCAGCTTCAACTGTTTCTGCTGATCAGACCATATTTTTTGTTTTTGGTCACATGTATAGAGGAAAAGTTTTGTAGAGATATTACTTAGTCCACTTGCAACTAAAATGTATTGAACATTGTTAGTGAAGATCACAAGAAAGAGTAAAATCCAATTATTGTCTCTTATGGAAGAAGCTTATTAAGTTTCAGAAAAGAGCTTTCTATTTCTGATTGACCCCGAAATGCTTTTGAACAAACTAAATGGAACGTATTGCAACAGCATAAGAAATTTTTCTCAAAAAAGTTTTTCACAGTTAGAGTCATACCAAAACCTGTCATTAGTTGCACTGATCAGAAGGCTAAACTAATGCCTACAAAGTTAAAACATTTCTTGTCCTCATTGCAGCAAGATATGTCTGCATTATTTGAAATAAATAGAAAAGTAAAAATTATTAGGAATTTTTTTTGGCCCAAATACTGCATTGCATTACTTTTAATTGGTTTTATAATATATTTCTAATTGTGCTTTAGCTATTAATAAATATTTTTTAATTTACCCATGTGTCTTAGTGGACTGTATACTTATATGAAAACCTATTTTGTGCACCCAGTTGAGAAGTGGGTTTCTGTGACCATTAGCACCTGCTTCAATTTGAAAGGATCTGAAGCTTTTATTTTCCTTATTATACTGAATGATTTCTCTGAAGACTCTCAGTATTAGTTCTGTTCTCTGGTTTGATGATCCAAGCTTCATTTCTCTCTAAATTATCCATAAACACTGAAGCTTTTTGATGATTCTGTCCTCCAAAATGTAAAAACAACATTTTAAATGCCTGAATACAGCCCTTCTGTTAACACACCTGTCTTCCATCAGCCTTTTTTCCTTGCTACAAGGCCCAGATTCCCCCCAGAACAAAGAATACAGGATGTCTGCTAAATGAATTAGCAGAATTTAGTTCCATGGCTGTCATACATGTGTTTCTTCAGCAGTCATATTGATATCAAGTAAGAATATAGAACACATTTGACTTGTTGTTTGTTCATCAACATGGCATCTATTTTGCTTTGTTGCAAGATTTCAGGCTCCCTTTTCTAAAATCGGTTTGCTTTCAAAGCTAGAGAAGGCAAGGCAAAGTACAGTTGTCCTCTCAGTGTTCTATTAAGCTGATGAGTAACAAAACATCTGTTGTGACTCCTTGGGAGGAGTGACCTGGAGCAGCAAAGCATGAGCTCCATTGCTGAAGGGTGTGCCTGTGTCAGTTGTTCCAAAATACCAGCTGCTTGCTGTTTCCTCTGCTGCACTTCAAGTACTTCAAATACAAATGCCTTACTCACTTTCTAGATGATGATGATGTGTAGCCACTCAACCATATGTTGGCTAGAACATCTTTAATCGAGAATACATAGTTTTAACTTGAAGTGACATACCTATTATGACAGCTCAGGATCAGGACCTCAATCAGTGAATATTTCATATTCCCTTAGTCAACTAATCTTGGCCAAAAAATAAAGGTGGGATTGGGGAATTTTGGCAAGGTGGTGTCAGGGGTGCTTCACTATCATTTTAGACTGTAGATTTATTTTTCAGTAACTCCTAAGGTCCAAAAAAGTGCAGGTGGAGGTCATTCTAGTCATAACAAGGTGTGTTCCTGCTATGCAATATCTTGGACTCTTATTAATCAAGATGAGACACCCCTATAAACACAAAAGAAATTATTTTTTTAGTGTGGCCCATGCTCCCTGCCTGCTATTTTCCTGAAGGAAAGAGTGTGTGTCCACATTAAGTCTGATCCTGACGTGCAAGCCAGAAACAGCAAGTGTGCAGATCCATTCTGAGAACAACAAAGTGCTCCTAGGTTCTTCATTTTGCACACACCCATGGTGTGCCAAATAGTCTGTTCACATGAGGGCACACTGTCAGTAGGGGTAAAGCTGTATTTCACTCTACTGTCTTTAAAAGCATTGCTTATTTTCACATTTTAAAAAAAGGGAAGAAAGGCTGTCTAGTTTTAGTTCATATCCATGTGTGGTGTTCTATTCTTCAGATAAACACTTTTCATCACACAGTGAAACTCCCTAGTTTTCCTTTACCAAAGGTTCTGTATCCCAACCACACTTTCCTGTTTCTAGAAAGGTCTTTTCAAACACAGCAGAGTCCTGGTTTACTTTTAACAATTGAGGGAGGCTGGGAAACTTTTGGGGGCTGAACACGTAATGGAAATGCTTGCTCTTGCTCAAGGTCACACTGGTAGTCACAGGTAAGTAAGTATGATTCTATTTTGAAATAACAGTTTTCTATCATTTTAGTGTCCAGTGGAATAACTCATAAGCAATCAGTGCCACAGGCATATTGCTCCCACTCCATTATGTCAAGAAGGGTAAAGCAAGATCTTTCTTTCATACTGGATTCTAATTCACAGTGGAATCCTGTTCTTATTCTGCACATCTTTACATCTTTATCACAGTGACCTCAGCTAAGAGAGTTACCAAGATGGGATACTAAGTGCAGGAAAGAATTTCCATTAGGTAGTTGAAGAGCCAGAGGTGAAGAGCCATATCTCTTCTTCCTATCCTTCTTGCGAGGCAAAGGTAGATCTAATATCTGAGCCCAATTCCATACCAAAAACAGAAATTAATTTTCTCTCAACTAGATCTTTAATCTCTGCTCTTTCACAGACTGTAAACTTTGTATCAGCTGTCCTTCTCTGTCAAAGATCAGACTGAGGAGTTCTGACATATTTATTTCACTTTGTGTTATGGGATTCTACAGTATATATCTAGTTACATCACCCTTCAGTAGGTCCAAGAAGTTGAAACTCCAAAAAAACATAAAATATCATTTAAAAGAATTGTGACTACTCAAGCTAATTTTATCTGTGAACTCATTGGATTGTGACTTGCTTTCCTCTGCAGTTCAGTGCTGCTGAGATCCTAAATATCAAGGAAGCTAAGAAAAGGCTGAAATCACCCAGGCAAAGGGCAGAGGCATCTGCAATGCCCAGGCATTGTGCAGAGGGATGGCTGTTAGAAGCATTCAAACCATGCCTGAATGCAAATTGCCATTCAAGCCACGTGAAGAAGGAATCACTTGCAGTAAAGTACTTATTTCCGCTCTGTGAGCTTGTGGATTTTTGAGCATGAGAAGGGGATCAACAGAAGCCACTTATGATCCTTCAGTGTTTGGAGACTTACTGGTTTTCTTCCTGTGTGAAGCTATCTCTGCCTCCTGAATAGTGCTTTCATTCTCAAGCACAGTTGCTGTTTGTCATCATCCTTCACTGTTCTGTGTGTGGAAGGGTCTGGAGACAGTACAGATTTCCTCCTAAAAGTGTAAAGAATGAAACTGCATGCTGGGCATATGTCCTGGGTTGCAGTATAGGATGTGCACAAAGTATTCTATCACCATCTTCATGAATTGTTGAATCCAATTGTTGAAGCAATCTTCTCCCAGGCTCCCCTCCCTCTTCTGTTAATGTGTCTTCTGTTAATGGCCCATCAAATGCCTTGCTGCATGACTCATAGATAACTCCCTCCAGGAGCTCTCTCTCTTTAATGGGCCATCAAGGACACCCTGTATGACTCATCATCCCATTGTGAGATGCTCTGCCCAGGGGGAGGAGCCAAGCATTCTCACCTGGATATAATCTGGGATTTGGGACAGTACAGGCAGCTCTTACCCACTGGATTCCCAGAGGACCAGATCTTTCTACGGGATCACTGCTTCAGGAAGACCACCTCATCTGGACTGCTTCCATCATCCTGCTCAGGTTGTATTCTGACTCTGTCAGTGGTCTTTTGTATTATTGGATTTATTTTATTTTATTTTACTTTTTTTTCTTTTCTTCTTATTAAATTGTATTTCTGACTTGGAACCTCTCACTAGTTTTGCTTTCAAACCACTACAGCATAGCAGTATTTTTTCAACTTTTTTTGTCATCCAGACTGCAGTAATACCTGCAACTCATCCACAAAAGAGCAGAAAATGAAGAAGAAAATAGTTATGCTGTACCCCAGGATGTGCTGACTCTTCATGTGCAGAGGTATTCACCTGGTCTCTCTGAACAAAACTACAATCAGTCTTGCCCCAAACTTATATATTAATTATTTTCCATTAGCACCACAGATACAAATAATTTTAAGCTGAAGTAAAATATTTTCAGTGTGTGAATTGCAGTTTCATTTCTTATGCACAACTGTGATACTATCATCTCTCTACAAACGAAGCCAGAGAGGTTTAGAAGGATGGAACAGGTATGCAAGGTGCGAGAGACTGGAGAAAATGATTGGTGGCTCAAAACAACTAAAGCAAAAGGGTCAAGAAGGGAGGTAACTTTTGAGAAAATGGGATGGTCACTGCTCCAGCCTCCAAGCCTTGGAGCCTCTAGTCCAGCCCAGAACGGGTCAAGCCACCGGCGCACCCAAAGCCCCACCTGGGTGGGAGAGCCCCAGGAGATCAGAACAGATAAAAGCAGTCACACAAGCACACACAGGGTCACAGCCCAATGTTTTTGATTATATAATAGTTGGGACTAGAATTCAAGTGGTGAATATTAAACTTTCTCTGTCCCTTTCTTTCTCTCTCTCCCTCTCTCTCTCCTAACTTTTTCTTGAAATCTGGATATCTTAAAATTGAATGAATTACAGTTTCCTCAGGCAATGCTTTGTGAAATGCCTTATTTTAACTGATTGTTGCTTTAAAATTTTGTCAATGACCTTTTTATACCTTAAACACTCTAAAATTTGCAAGTGAAGATTTGTTGTTCAACCTTCTGAGAAAGGTTCTCCTTTGTGCTTCCTCGGGGAATTAGAGTACATTAACACCCTTTTGAAAAGCTCACCAAGACAGTTCAGGGCTTTGCCTGAAGCAGCCTGCATGGCAGCAGCTTTGGTGCAAATGCAAAGCAAGTTGGATCAGTGTGAGCATCTCTGGAGAACTAGGCTGTGAGGACTCTGAAGAACCAGGCCAGTGCTACTGAACTCAGGTTTTGCAGGGCTGTGCAAACATGGCTATATTACTTCAGGACCTGAGCTGCTGCCTACATCCAGCACTGTAAAAACACTCCTTGTGGCACTCAGACATTTCAACAGTACATGGCATGAAATACAGAAGCCCGTAGGTTCCCCTAGAAGCATGTCCGTTTCTATGCAGCCTCTCAGTGAGCTGTTTCTTTGCTCATGAGGAAAATATGACTGCAACATGGTAACTAGGCACCCCATTTATTACAGGAAATTGTCTTACACTGGTACCTTGTGAAATCCCAACTCATCACAGTACATCACTGTAGTGGTGTGTATTTGGTTTTATCAGTTCTGTGTATGCATTTGTTCCTTGCTTTTATATTGGTTTTTATAAGTTGTAATGTTTTGTTCCATGTACCCCATGTTTTACCCCTTTATGGTTTACCCCAGGTATTGTTTTTAATCAATTGTCATTTATGTGACGTATTGTTCCAGTCAATCACTTCGAAGCCTCACCCTGGGTCTAGAAAGTTCCAGTGAGGGTGTCGAGTGATTGGGCAGGGTTCCCGTTATTCCCTCTCTTGCTTTATTGATTTGTTATAATATTTGTCATTTATGTACAGGGTCACTCCCTTCACCCCATGGATTGGTCCCAAGCTGTACCCTACCCCCGCTCCTCCCCTGTTTATAAGGTGCTGTACAGAGAGGATCCCCGCTCTCGTGGGGAGACCCTCTGGTGTTGAGGTGGTCCCTTGTGGACATCCATAGACTCCAGCTGCTGTTCCCCATCAGAGACCTTCCTTCATTCCTTTTCAGTGGTCTTGCTTCTGCGGGGCAAAAACCCACAGGATCAGGGAAGTATCCCAGGATACTTCCCGTACCTGTTCTGCAACTGGTGCCAGGGCTAGCCAGGCAACGTGGGACGAAGGTCCCAAGAGACACAGAGACACCGCACCACTGCACATCACAGTGCTTTGAGTGATTCAGCCTGTTTATCATGCTGTTTTCTTTTATTTTCTTGTAGAAGCATGTATTTAGAAAGGATGGTCTCTTACTTATCTGTGCATGCACTTACTGTGTGTGTTTGAAAATGGAAAAGATTACCCTTTCACAGATGTTGCAGTACCACAGTGATTGAACTCAACTTCACATACATCATACTTTTTTATTGTAATGGATCACATAAAAAAATCAGAAGCAGAAAAAGCCAACTTCTGTTAACTGACCAAACAGTATTCAGCTTCATGTATACGTAAGTCACTTAATCTCTTTGCAGTCTTTGGTCAGCAAGAAGTATCATGTCATGGAAAAAATTAGTCTATTCAGGAAACCCAGCTACTGCTGATCATGAACTTTCATGTTTTATATTACATTTTTTTAGAAGCATTTTAGTGCTGTAAAATCCATTTCAAATTTAAACTTGGGAAGACTGCTATTTGCCCTCAATCCCTCCAGAAGGAGAACAGGGAAATCTGCACTATCTGTATTTCAAATCTTCAAAGCAATGC